>JAROOI010000046.1:557500-1157500 GCA_030578255.1 Tiaroga cobitis | reverse complement strand
ACTGTACTCTATCTCTACTGTACTCCACTGTACTCTACCTCTACTCTACTGTACTGTTCTCTACCTCTACTTTACTCTACTGTACTCCACCTCTACTGTGCTCCACTGTACTCCACTGTACTCTACCTCTACTGTGCTCCACTGTAATCTACCTCTACTGTGCTCCACTGTACTCTACCTCTACTGTGCTCCACTGTACTCTATCTCTACTGTGCTCTACTGTACTCTACTCTACTGTACTCCACTGTACTCTACCTCTACTGTACTCCACTGTACTCTACCTCTACTTTTCTCCACTGTACTCTACCTCTACTGTACTCTACTGTACTCCTATTCTAATGTGCTCCACTGTAATCCACTGTACTCTACCACTACTGTACTCCACTGTACTCTATCTCTACTGTGCTCCACTGTACTCTACCTCTACTGTACTCCACTGTACTCTACCTCTACTGTACTCCACTGTATCTATCTCTACTGTGCTCCACTGTACTCTACCTCTACTGTACTGTACTGTTCTCTACCTCTACTGTACTCTACTGTACTCCACCTCTACTGTGCTCCACTGTACTCCACTGTACTCTACCTCTACTGTGCTCCACTGTGATCTACCTCTACTGTGCTCCAGTGTACTCTACCTCTACTGTACTCACCTGTAATCTATCTCTACTGTACTCCACTGTACTCTATTTCTACTGTGATCCACTGTACTCTACCTCTACTCTGCTCCACTGTACTCTATCTCTACTGTGCTCCACTGTACTCTACCTCTACTGTACTCCACTGTACTCTATCTCTACTGTGCTCTACTGTACTCTATCTCTACTGTACTCCACTGTACTCTACCTCTACTGTGCTCCACTGTACTCCACTGTACTCTATCTCTACTGTGCTCCACTGTACTTTATCTCTACTGTACTCCACTGTACTCTACCTCTACTGTGCTCCACTGTACTCCACTGTACTCTATCTCTACTGTGCTCCACTGTACTCTACCTGTACTGTACTCCACTCTACTCTACCTCTACTGTGCTCCACTGTACTCTACCTCTACTGTACTCCACTCTACTCTACCTCTACTGGGCTCCACTGTACTCTACCTCTACTGTACTCCACTGTACTCTATCTCTACCGTGCTCCACTGTACTCTATCTCTACTGTACTCCACTGTACTCTACCTCTACTCTACTGTACTGTTCTCTACCTCTACTGTACTCTACTGTACTCCACCTCTACTGTGCTCCACTGTACTCCACTGTACTCTACCTCTACTGTGCTCCACTGTAATCTACCTCTACTGTGCTCCACTGTACTCTACCTCTACTGTGCTCTACTGTACTCTATCTCTACTGTGTTCCACTGTACTCTACCTCTACTGTACTCCACTGTACTCTATCTCTACTGTGCTCCACTGTACTCTACCTCTACTGTACTGTACTGTTCTCTACCTCTACTGTACTCTACTGTACTCCACCTCTACTGTGCTCCACTGTACACCACTGTTCTACCTCTACTGTACTCCACTGTACTCTACCTCTACTGCACTCCACTGTACTCTATCTCTACTGTACTCCACTGTGCTCTACCTCTACTGTGCTCCACTGTACTCTATCTCTACTGTGCTCCACTGTACTCTACCTCTACTGTGCTCCACTGTACTCTACCTCTACTGTACTCCACTGTACTCTATCTCTACCGTGCTCCACTGTACTCTATCTCTACTGTACTCCAATGTACTCTACCTCTACTCTACTGTACTGTTCTCTACCTCTACTGTACTCTACTGTACTCCACCTCTACTGTGCTCTACTGTACTCCACTGTACTCTACCTCTACTGTGCTCCACTGTAATCTACCTCTACTGTGCTCCACTGTACTCTACCTCTACTGTACTCCACTGTACTCTACCTCTACTGTACTCCACTGTACTCTACCTCTACTTTACTCCACTGTACTTTACCTCTACTCTACTCCACTGTACTCTACCTCTACTGTACTCTATTGTACTCCTATTCTAATGTGCTCCACTGTAATCCACTGTACTCTACCACTACTGTACTCCACTGTACTCTACCTCTATTGTGCTCTACTGTACTCTATCTCTACTGTGCTCCACTGTACTCTACCTCTACTGTACTCCACTGTACTCTATCTCTACTGTACTCCACTGTACTCTATCTCTACTGTACTCTATCTCTACTGTACTCCACTGTACTCTACCTCTACTGTGCTCCACTGTACTCTACCTCTACTGTGCTCCACTGTACTCTACCTCTACTGTGCTCCACTGTACTCTACCTCTACTGTGCTCTACTGTACTCTATCTCTACTGTGTTCCACTGTACTCTACCTCTACTGTACTCCACTGTACTCTATCTCTACTGTGCTCCACTGTTCTACCTCTACTGTACTGTACTGTTCTCTACATCTACTGTACTCTACTGTACTCCACCTCTAGTGTGCTCCACTGTACACCACTGTTCTACCTCTACTGTACTCCACTGTACTCTACCTCTACTGCACTCCACTGTACTCTATCTCTACTGTAATCCACTGTGCTCTACCTCTACTGTACTCCACTGTACTCTATCTCTACTGTGCTCCACTGTACTCTATCTCTACTGTACTGTACTGTTCTCTACCTCTACTATACTCTACTGTACTCCACCTCTACTGTGCTCCACTGTACACCACTGTTCTACCTCTACTGTACTCCACTGTACTCTACCTCTACTGCACTCCACTGTACTCTACCTCTACTGCACTCCACTGTACTCTATCTCTACTGTACTCCACTGTGCTCTACCTCTACTGTGCTCCACTGTACTCTATCTTGACTGTGCTCCACTGTACTCTATTTCTACTGTGATCCAATGTACTCTACCTCTACTCTGCTCCACTGTACTCTATCTCTACTGTGCTCCACTGTACTCTATCTCTACTGTACTCCACTGTACTCTATTTCTACTGTGATCCACTTTACTCTACCTCTACTCTGCTCCACTGTACTCTATCTCTACTGTGCTCCACTGTACTCTATCTCTACTGTGTTCCACTGTACTCTACCTCTACTCTACTCCACTGTACTCTATCTCTACTGTGCTCCACTGTACTCTACCTCTACTGTACTCCACTGTACTCTACCTCTACTGTACTCCACTGTACTCTATCTCTACTGTACTCCACTGTACTCTACCTCTACTGTACTGTACTGTTCTCTACCTCTACTGTACTCTACTGTACTCCACCTCTACTGTACTCTACTGTACTCCACCTCTACTGTGCTCCACTGTACTCCACTGTACTCTACCTCTACTGTGCTCCACTGTGATCTACCTCTACTGTGCTCCACTGTACTCTACCTCTACTGTACTCACCTGTAATCTATCTCTACTGTACTCCACTGTACTCTATTTCTACTGTGATCCACTGTACTCTACCTCTACTCTGCTCCACTGTACTCTATCTCTACTGTGCTCCACTGTACTCTACCTCTACTGTACTCCACTGTACTCTATCTCTACTGTGCTCTACTGTACTCTATCTCTACTGTACTCCACTGTACTCTACCTCTACTGTGCTCCACTGTACTCCACTGTACTCTATCTCTACTGTGCTCCACTGTACTCTATCTCTACTGTACTCCACTGTACTCTACCTGTACTGTGCTCCACTGTACTCTACTGTACTCTATCTCTACTGTGCTCCACTGTACTCTACCTCTACTGTACTCCACTCTACTCTACCTCTACTGTGCTCCACTGTACTCTACCTCTACTGTACTCCACTCTACTCTACCTCTACTGGGCTCCACTGTACTCTACCTCTACTGTACTCCACTGTACTCTATCTCTACCGTGCTCCACTGTACTCTATCTCTACTGTACTCCACTGTACTCTACCTCTACTCTACTGTACTGTTCTCTACCTCTACTGTACTCTACTGTACTCCACCTCTACTGTGCTCCACTGTACTCCACTGTACTCTACCTCTACTGTGCTCCACTGTAATCTACCTCTACTGTGCTCCACTGTACTCTACCTCTACTGTGCTCCACTGTAATCTACCTCTACTGTGCTCCACTGTACTCTACCTCTACTGTGCTCCACTGTACTCTATCTCTACTGTGCTCTACTGTACTCTACTCTACTGTACTCCACTGTACTCTACCTCTACTGTACTCCACTGTACTCTACCTCTACTTTTCTCCACTGTACTCTACCTCTACTGTACTCTACTGTACTCCTATTCTATATGTGCTCCACTGTAATCCACTGTACTCTACCACTACTGTACTCCACTGTACTCTATCTCTACTGTGCTCCACTGTACTCTACCTCTACTGTACTCCACTGTACTCTACCTCTACTGTACTCCACTGTACTCTATCTCTACTGTACTCCACTGTACTCTACCTCTACTGTACTGTACTGTTCTCTACGTCTACTGTACTCTACTGTACTCCACCTCTACTGTGCTCCACTGTACTCCACTGTACTCTACCTCTACTGTGCTCCACTGTGATCTACCTCTACTGTGCTCCACTGTACTCTACCTCTACTGTACTCACCTGTAATCTATCTCTACTGTACTCCACTGTACTCTATTTCTACTGTGATCCACTGTACTCTACCTCTACTCTGCTCCACTGTACTCTATCTCTACTGTGATCCACTGTACTCTACCTCTACTGTACTCCACTGTACTCTATCTCTACTGTGCTCTACTGTACTCTATCTCTACTGTACTCCACTGTACTCTACCTCTACTGTGCTCCACTGTACTCCACTGTACTCTATCTCTACTGTGCTCCACTGTACTCTATCTCTACTGTACTCCACTGTACTCTACCTCTACTGTGCTCCACTGTACTCCACTGTACTCTATCTCTACTGTGCTCCACTGTACTCTACCTGTACTCTACTCCACTCTACTCTACCTCTACTGTGCTCCACTGTACTCTACCTCTACTGTACTCCACTCTACTCTACCTCTACTGGGCTCCACTGTACTCTACCTCTACTGTACTCCACTGTACTCTATCTCTACCGTGCTCCACTGTACTCTATCTCTACTGTACTCCACTGTACTCTACCTCTACTCTACTGTACTGTTCTCTACCTCTACTGTACTCTACTGTACTCCACCTCTACTGTGCTCCACTGTACTCCACTGTACTCTACCTCTACTGTGCTCCACTGTAATCTACCTCTACTGTGCTCCACTGTACTCTACCTCTACTGTGCTCCACTGTACTCTATCTCTACTGTGCTCTACTGTACTCTACTCTACTGTACTCCACTGTACTCTACCTCTACTGTACTCCACTGTACTCTACCTCTACTGTGCTCTACTGTACTCTATCTCTACTGTGCTCCACTGTACTCTACCTCTACTGTGCTCCACTGTACTCTACCTCTACTGTGCTCCACTGTACTCTACCTCTACTGTGCTCTACTGTACTCTATCTCTACTGTGTTCCACTGTACTCTACCTCTACTGTACTCCACTGTACTCTATCTCTACTGTGCTCCACTGTACTCTACCTCTACTGTACTGTACTGTTCTCTACATCTATTGTACTCTACTGTACTCCACCTCTAGTGTGCTCCACTGTACACCACTGTTCTACCTCTACTGTACTCCACTGTACTCTACCTCTACTGCACTCCACTGTACTCTATCTCTACTGTAATCCACTGTGCTCTACCTCTACTGTACTCCACTGTACTCTATCTCTACTGTGCTCCACTGTACTCTATCTCTACTGTACTGTACTGTTCTCTACCTCTACTGTACTCTACTGTACTCCACCTCTACTGTGCTCCACTGTACACCACTGTTCTACCTCTACTGTACTCCACTGTACTCTACCTCTACTGCACTCCACTGTACTCTACCTCTACTGCACTCCACTGTACTCTATCTCTACTGTACTCCACTGTGCTCTACCTCTACTGTGCTCCACTGTACTCTATCTTGACTGTGCTCCACTGTACTCTATCTCTACTGTGCTCCACTGTACTCTATCTCTACTGTGTTCCACTGTACTCTACCTCTACTCTACTCCACTGTACTCTATCTCTACTGTGCTCCACTGTACTCTACCTCTACTGTACTCCACTGTACTCTACCTCTACTGTACTCCACTGTACTCTATCTCTACTGTACTCCACTGTACTCTACCTCTACTGTACTGTACTGTTCTCTACCTCTACTGTACTCTACTGTACTCCACCTCTACTGTACTCTACTGTACTCCACCTCTACTGTGCTCCACTGTACTCCACTGTACTCTACCTCTACTGTGCTCCACTGTGACCTACCTCTACTGTGCTCCACTGTACTCTACCTCTACTGTACTCACCTGTAATCTATCTCTACTGTACTCCACTGTACTCTATTTCTACTGTGATCCACTGTACTCTACCTCTACTCTGCTCCACTGTACTCTATCTCTACTGTGCTCCACTGTACTCTACCTCTACTGTACTCCACTGTACTCTATCTCTACTGTGCTCTACTGTACTCTATCTCTACTGTACTCCACTGTACTCTACCTCTACTGTGCTCCACTGTACTCCACTGTACTCTATCTCTACTGTGCTCCACTGTACTCTATCTCTACTGTACTCCACTGTACTCTACCTCTACTGTGCTCCACTGTACTCCACTGTACTCTATCTCTACTTTGCTCCACTGTACTCTACCTCTACTGTACTCCACTCTACTCTACCTCTACTGTGCTCCACTGTACTCTACCTCTACTGTACTCCACTCTACTCTACCTCTACTGGGCTCCACTGTACTCTACCTCTACTGTACTCCACTGTACTCTATCTCTACCGTGCTCCACTGTACTCTATCTCTACTGTACTCCACTGTACTCTACCTCTACTCTACTGTACTGTTCTCTACCTCTACTGTACTCTACTGTACTCCACCTCTACTGTGCTCCACTGTACTCCACTGTACTCTACCTCTACTGTGCTCCACTGTAATCTACCTCTACTGTGCTCCACTGTACTCTACCTCTACTGTGCTCCACTGTAATCTACCTCTACTGTGCTCCACTGTACTCTACCTCTACTGTGCTCTACTGTACTCTACTCTACTGTACTCCACTGTACTCTACCTCTACTGTACTCCACTGTACTCTACCTCTACTTTTCTCCACTGTACTCTACCTCTACTGTACTCTACTGTACTCCTATTCTAATGTGCTCCACTGTAATCCACTGTACTCTACCACTACTGTACTCCACTGTACTCTATCTCTACTGTGCTCCACTGTACTCTACCTCTACTGTACTCCACTGTACTCTACCTCTACTGTACTCCACTGTACTCTATCTCTACTGTACTCCACTGTACTCTACCTCTACTGTACTGTACTGTTCTCTACCTCTACTGTACTCTACTGTACTCCACCTCTACTGTGCTCCACTGTACTCCACTGTACTCTACCTCTACTGTGCTCCACTGTGATCTACCTCTACTGTGCTCCACTGTACTCTACCTCTACTGTACTCACCTGTAATCTATCTCTACTGTACTCCACTGTACTCTATTTCTACTGTGATCCACTGTACTCTACCTCTACTCTGCTCCACTGTACTCTATCTCTACTGTGCTCCACTGTACTCTACCTCTACTGTACTCCACTGTACTCTATCTCTACTGTGCTCTACTGTACTCTATCTCTACTGTACTCCACTGTACTCTACCTCTACTGTGCTCCACTGTACTCCACTGTACTCTATCTCTACTGTGCTCCACTGTACTCTATCTCTACTGTACTCCACTGTACTCTACCTCTACTGTGCTCCACTGTACTCCACTGTACTCTATCTCTACTGTGCTCCACTGTACTCTACCTGTACTGTACTCCACTCTACTCTACCTCTACTGTGCTCCACTGTACTCTACCTCTACTGTACTCCACTCTACTCTACCTCTACTGGGCTCCACTGTACTCTACCTCTACTGTACTCCACTGTACTCTATCTCTACCGTGCTCCACTGTACTCTATCTCTACTGTACTCCACTGTACTCTACCTCTACTCTACTGTACTGTTCTCTACCTCTACTGTACTCTACTGTACTCCACCTCTACTGTGCTCCACTGTACTCCACTGTACTCTACCTCTACTGTGCTCCACTGTAATCTACCTCTACTGTGCTCCACTGTACTCTACCTCTACTGTGCTCCACTGTACTCTATCTCTACTGTGCTCTACTGTACTCTACTCTACTGTACTCCACTGTACTCTACCTCTACTGTACTCCACTGTACTCTACCTCTACTGTGCTCTACTGTACTCTATCTCTACTGTGTTCCACTGTACTCTACCTCTACTGTACTCCACTGTACTCTATCTCTACTGTGCTCCACTCTACTCTATCTCTACTGTGCTATACTGTACTCTATCTCTACTGTACTCCACTGTACTCTACCTCTACTGTGCTCCACTGTACTCCACTGTACTCTATCTCTACTGTGCTCCACTGTACTCTATCTCTACTGTACTCCACTGTACTCTACCTCTACTGTGCTCCACTGTACTCCACTGTACTCTATCTCTACTGTGCTCCACTGTACTCTACCTCTACTGTACTCCACTCTACTCTACCTCTACTGTGCTCCACTGTACTCTACCTCTACTGTACTCCACTCTACTCTACCTCTACTGGGCTCCACTGTATTCTACCTCTACTGTACTCCACTGTACTCTATCTCTACCGTGCTCCACTGTACTCTATCTCTACTGTACTCCAATGTACTCTACCTCTACTCTACTGTACTGTTCTCTACCTCTAATGTACTCTACTGTACTCCACCTCTACTGTGCTCCACTGTACTCCACTGTACTCTACCTCTACTGTGCTCCACTGTAATCTACCTCTACTGTGCTCCACTGTACTCTACCTCTACTGTACTCCACTGTACTCTACCTCTACTGTACTCCACTGTACTCTACCTCTAATTTACTCCACTGTACTTTACCTCTACTCTACTCCACTGTACTCTACCTCTACTGTACTCTATTGTACTCCTATTCTAATGTGCTCCACTGTAATCCACTGTACTCTACCACTACTGTACTCCACTGTACTCTATCTCTACTGTGCTCCACTGTACTCTACCTCTACTGTACTCCACTGTACTCTATCTCTACCGTGCTCCACTGTACTCTATCTCTACTGTACTCCAATGTACTCTACCTCTACTCTACTGTACTGTTCTCTACCTCTACTGTACTCTACTGTACTCTATCTCTACTGTACTCCACTGTGCTCTACCTCTACTGTGCTCCACTGTACTCTATCTCTACTGTGCTCCACTGTACTCTATCTCTACTGTGCTCCACTGTACTCTATCTCTACTGTGTTCCACTGTACTCTACCTCTACTCTACTCCACTGTACTCTATCTCTACTGTGCTCCACTGTACTCTACCTCTACTGTACTCCACTGTACTCTATCTCTACCGTGCTCCACTGTACTCTATCTCTACTGTACTCCAATGTACTCTACCTCTACTCTACTGTACTGTTCTCTACCTCTACTGTACTCTACTGTACTCCACCTCTACTGTGCTCTACTGTACTCCACTGTACTCTACCTCTACTGTGCTCCACTGTAATCTACCTCTACTGTGCTCCACTGTACTCTACCTCTACTGTACTCCACTGTACTCTACCTCTACTGTACTCCACTGTACTCTACCTCTACTTTACTCCACTGTACTTTACCTCTACTCTACTCCACTGTACTCTACCTCTACTGTACTCTATTGTACTCCTATTCTAATGTGCTCCACTGTAATCCACTGTACTCTACCACTACTGTACTCCACTGTACTCTACCTCTATTGTGCTCTACTGTACTCTATCTCTACTGTGCTCCACTGTACTCTACCTCTACTGTACTCCACTGTACTCTATCTCTACTGTACTCCACTGTACTCTATCTCTACTGTACTCTATCTCTACTGTACTCCACTGTACTCTACCTCTACTGTGCTCCACTGTACTCTACCTCTACTGTGCTCCACTGTACTCTACCTCTACTGTGCTCCACTGTACTCTACCTCTACTGTGCTCTACTGTACTCTATCTCTACTGTGTTCCACTGTACTCTACCTCTACTGTACTCCACTGTACTCTATCTCTACTGTGCTCCACTGTACTCTACCTCTACTGTACTGTACTGTTCTCTACATCTACTGTACTCTACTGTACTCCACCTCTAGTGTGCTCCACTGTACACCACTGTTCTACCTCTACTGTACTCCACTGTACTCTACCTCTACTGCACTCCACTGTACTCTATCTCTACTGTAATCCACTGTGCTCTACCTCTACTGTACTCCACTGTACTCTATCTCTACTGTGCTCCACTGTACTCTACCTCTACTGTACTGTACTGTTCTCTACCTCTACTGTACTCTACTGTACTCCACCTCTACTGTGCTCCACTGTACACCACTGTTCTACCTCTACTGTACTCCACTGTACTCTACCTCTACTGCACTCCACTGTACTCTACCTCTACTGCACTCCACTGTACTCTATCTCTACTGTACTCCACTGTGCTCTACCTCTACTGTGCTCCACTGTACTCTATCTTGACTGTGCTCCACTGTACTCTATCTCTACTGTGCTCCACTGTACTCTATCTCTACTGTGTTCCACTGTACTCTACCTCTACTCTACTCCACTGTACTCTATCTCTACTGTGCTCCACTGTACTCTGCCTCTACTGTACTCCACTGTACTCTACCTCTACTGTACTCCACTGTACTCTATCTCTACTGTACTCCACTGTACTCTACCTCTACTGTACTGTACTGTTCTCTACCTCTACTGTACTCTACTGTACTCCACCTCTACTGTACTCTACTGTACTCCACCTCTACTGTGCTCCACTGTACTCCACTGTACTCTACCTCTACTGTGCTCCACTGTGATCTACCTCTACTCTGCTCCACTGTACTCTACCTCTACTGTACTCACCTGTAATCTATCTCTACTGTACTCCACTGTACTCTATTTCTACTGTGATCCACTGTACTCTACCTCTACTCTGCTCCACTGTACTCTATCTCTACTGTGCTCCACTGTACTCTACCTCTACTGTACTCCACTGTACTCTATCTCTACTGTGCTCTACTGTACTCTATCTCTACTGTACTCCACTGTACTCTACCTCTACTGTGCTCCACTGTACTCCACTGTACTCTATCTCTACTGTGCTCCACTGTACTCTATCTCTACTGTACTCCACTGTACTCTACCTCTACTGTGCTCCACTGTACTCCACTGTACTCTATCTCTACTGTGCTCCACTGTACTCTACCTCTACTGTACTCCACTCTACTCTACCTCTACTGTGCTCCACTGTACTCTACCTCTACTGTACTCCACTCTACTCTACCTCTACTGGGCTCCACTGTACTCTACCTCTACTGTACTCCACTGTACTCTATCTCTACCGTGCTCCACTGTACTCTATCTCTACTGTACTCCACTGTACTCTACCTCTACTCTACTGTACTGTTCTCTACCTCTACTGTACTCTACTGTACTCCACCTCTACTGTGCTCCACTGTACTCCACTGTACTCTACCTCTACTGTGCTCCACTGTAATCTACCTCTACTGTGCTCCACTGTACTCTACCTCTACTCTGCTCCACTGTAATCTACCTCTACTGTGCTCCACTGTACTCTACCTCTACTGTGCTCCACTGTACTCTATCTCTACTGTGCTCTACTGTACTCTACTCTACTGTACTCCACTGTACTCTACCTCTACTGTACTCCACTGTACTCTACCTCTACTTTTCTCCACTGTACTCTACCTCTACTGTACTCTACTGTACTCCTATTCTAATGTGCTCCACTGTAATCCACTGTACTCTACCACTACTGTACTCTACTGTACTCTATCTCTACTGTGCTCCACTGTACTCTACCTCTACTGTACTCCACTGTACTCTACCTCTACTGTACTCCACTGTACTCTATCTCTACTGTACTCCACTGTACTCTACCTCTACTGTACTGTACTGTTCTCTACCTCTACTGTACTCTACTGTACTCCACCTCTACTGTGCTCCACTGTACTCCACTGTACTCTACCTCTACTGTACTCACCTGTAATCTATCTCTACTGTACTCCACTGTACTCTATTTCTACTGTGATCCACTGTACTCTACCTCTACTCTGCTCCACTGTACTATATCTCTACTGTGCTCCACTGTACTCTACCTCTACTGTACTCCACTGTACTCTATCTCTACAGTGCTCTACAGTACTCTATCTCTACTGTACTAAACTGTACTCTACCTCTACTGTGCTCCACTGTACTCCACTGTACTCTATCTCTACTGTGCTCCACTGTACTCTATCTCTACTGTACTCCACTGTACTCTACCTCTACTGTGCTCCACTGTACTCCACTGTACTCTATCTCTACTGTGCTCCACTGTACTCTACCTCTACTGTACTCCACTGTACTCTACCTCTACTGTGCTCCACTGTACTCTACCTCTACTGTGCTCTACTGTACTCTATCTCTACTGTACTCCACTGTACTCTATCTCTACTGTGATCCACTGTACTCTACCTCTACTCTGCTCCACTGTACTCTATCTCTACTGTGCTCCACTGTACTCTACCTCTACTCTGCTCCACTGTACTCTATCTCTACTGTGCTCTACTGTACTCTATCTCTACTGTACTCCACTGTACTCTACCTCTACTGTGCTCCACTGTACTCCACTGTACTCTATCTCTACTGTGCTCCACTGTACTCTACCTCTACTGTACTCCACTGTACTCTATCTCTACTGTGCTCTACTGTACTCTACCTCTACTCTACTCCACTGTACTCTATCTCTACTGTGCTCCACTGTACTCTACCTCTACTGTACTCCACTGTACTCTATCTCTACCGTGCTCCACTGTACTCTATCTCTACTGTACTCCAATGTACTCTACCTCTACTCTACTGTACTGTTCTCTACCTCTACTGTACTCTACTGTACTCCACCTCTACTGTGCTCTACTGTACTCCACTGTACTCTACCTCTACTGTGCTCCACTGTAATCTACCTCTACTGTGCTCCACTGTACTCTACCTCTACTGTACTCCACTGTACTCTACCTCTACTGTACTCCACTGTACTCTACCTCTACTTTACTCCACTGTACTTTACCTCTACTCTACTCCACTGTACTCTACCTCTACTGTACTCTATTGTACTCCTATTCTAATGTGCTCCACTGTAATCCACTGTACTCTACCACTACTGTACTCCACTGTACTCTACCTCTATTGTGCTCTACTGTACTCTATCTCTACTGTGCTCCACTGTACTCTACCTCTACTGTACTCCACTGTACTCTATCTCTACTGTACTCCACTGTACTCTATCTCTACTGTACTCTATCTCTACTGTACTCCACTGTACTCTACCTCTACTGTGCTCCACTGTACTCTACCTCTACTGTGCTCCACTGTACTCTACCTCTACTGTGCTCCACTGTACTCTACCTCTACTGTGCTCTACTGTACTCTATCTCTACTGTGTTCCACTGTACTCTACCTCTACTGTACTCCACTGTACTCTATCTCTACTGTGCTCCACTGTACTCTACCTCTACTGTACTGTACTGTTCTCTACATCTACTGTACTCTACTGTACTCCACCTCTAGTGTGCTCCACTGTACACCACTGTTCTACCTCTACTGTACTCCACTGTACTCTACCTCTACTGCTCTCCACTGTACTCTATCTCTACTGTAATCCACTGTGCTCTACCTCTACTGTACTCCACTGTACTCTATCTCTACTGTGCTCCACTGTACTCTACCTCTACTGTACTGTACTGTTCTCTACCTCTACTGTACTCTACTGTACTCCACCTCTACTGTGCTCCACTGTACACCACTGTTCTACCTCTACTGTACTCCACTGTACTCTACCTCTACTGCACTCCACTGTACTCTACCTCTACTGCACTCCACTGTACTCTATCTCTACTGTACTCCACTGTGCTCTACCTCTACTGTGCTCCACTGTACTCTATCTTGACTGTGCTCCACTGTACTCTATCTCTACTGTGCTCCACTGTACTCTATCTCTACTGTGTTCCACTGTACTCTACCTCTACTCTACTCCACTGTACTCTATCTCTACTGTGCTCCACTGTACTCTGCCTCTACTGTACTCCACTGTACTCTACCTCTACTGTACTCCACTGTACTCTATCTCTACTGTACTCCACTGTACTCTACCTCTACTGTACTGTACTGTTCTCTACCTCTACTGTACTCTACTGTACTCCACCTCTACTGTACTCTACTGTACTCCACCTCTACTGTGCTCCACTGTACTCCACTGTACTCTACCTCTACTGTGCTCCACTGTGATCTACCTCTACTCTGCTCCACTGTACTCTACCTCTACTGTACTCACCTGTAATCTATCTCTACTGTACTCCACTGTACTCTATTTCTACTGTGATCCACTGTACTCTACCTCTACTCTGCTCCACTGTACTCTATCTCTACTGTGCTCCACTGTACTCTACCTCTACTGTACTCCACTGTACTCTATCTCTACTGTGCTCTACTGTACTCTATCTCTACTGTACTCCACTGTACTCTACCTCTACTGTGCTCCACTGTACTCCACTGTACTCTATCTCTACTGTGCTCCACTGTACTCTATCTCTACTGTACTCCACTGTACTCTACCTCTACTGTGCTCCACTGTACTCCACTGTACTCTATCTCTACTGTGCTCCACTGTACTCTACCTCTACTGTACTCCACTCTACTCTACCTCTACTGTGCTCCACTGTACTCTACCTCTACTGTACTCCACTCTACTCTACCTCTACTGGGCTCCACTGTACTCTACCTCTACTGTACTCCACTGTACTCTATCTCTACCGTGCTCCACTGTACTCTATCTCTACTGTACTCCACTGTACTCTACCTCTACTCTACTGTACTGTTCTCTACCTCTACTGTACTCTACTGTACTCCACCTCTACTGTGCTCCACTGTACTCCACTGTACTCTACCTCTACTGTGCTCCACTGTAATCTACCTCTACTGTGCTCCACTGTACTCTACCTCTACTCTGCTCCACTGTAATCTACCTCTACTGTGCTCCACTGTACTCTACCTCTACTGTGCTCCACTGTACTCTATCTCTACTGTGCTCTACTGTACTCTACTCTACTGTACTCCACTGTACTCTACCTCTACTGTACTCCACTGTACTCTACCTCTACTTTTCTCCACTGTACTCTACCTCTACTGTACTCTACTGTACTCCTATTCTAATGTGCTCCACTGTAATCCACTGTACTCTACCACTACTGTACTCTACTGTACTCTATCTCTACTGTGCTCCACTGTACTCTACCTCTACTGTACTCCACTGTACTCTACCTCTACTGTACTCCACTGTACTCTATCTCTACTGTACTCCACTGTACTCTACCTCTACTGTACTGTACTGTTCTCTACCTCTACTGTACTCTACTGTACTCCACCTCTACTGTGCTCCACTGTACTCCACTGTACTCTACCTCTACTGTACTCACCTGTAATCTATCTCTACTGTACTCCACTGTACTCTATTTCTACTGTGATCCACTGTACTCTACCTCTACTCTGCTCCACTGTACTATATCTCTACTGTGCTCCACTGTACTCTACCTCTACTGTACTCCACTGTACTCTATCTCTACAGTGCTCTACAGTACTCTATCTCTACTGTACTAAACTGTACTCTACCTCTACTGTGCTCCACTGTACTCCACTGTACTCTATCTCTACTGTGCTCCACTGTACTCTATCTCTACTGTACTCCACTGTACTCTACCTCTACTGTGCTCCACTGTACTCCACTGTACTCTATCTCTACTGTGCTCCACTGTACTCTACCTCTACTGTACTCCACTGTACTCTACCTCTACTGTGCTCCACTGTACTCTACCTCTACTGTGCTCTACTGTACTCTATCTCTACTGTACTCCACTGTACTCTATCTCTACTGTGATCCACTGTACTCTACCTCTACTCTGCTCCACTGTACTCTATCTCTACTGTGCTCCACTGTACTCTACCTCTACTCTGCTCCACTGTACTCTATCTCTACTGTGCTCTACTGTACTCTATCTCTACTGTACTCCACTGTACTCTACCTCTACTGTGCTCCACTGTACTCCACTGTACTCTATCTCTACTGTGCTCCACTGTACTCTACCTCTACTGTACTCCACTGTACTCTATCTCTACTGTGATCCACTGTACTCTACCTCTACTCTGCTCCACTGTACTCTATCTCTACTGTGCTCCACTGTACTCTACCTCTACTCTGCTCCACTGTACTCTATCTCTACTGTGCTCTACTGTACTCTATCTCTACTGTACTCCACTGTACTCTACCTCTACTGTGCTCCACTGTACTCCACTGTACTCTATCTCTACTGTGCTCCACTGTACTCTACCTCTACTGTACTCCACTGTACTCTACCTCTACTGTGCTCCACTGTACTCCACTGTACTCTATCTCTACTGTGCTCCACTGTACTCTACCTCTACTGTACTGTACTGTTCTCTACCTCTACTGTACTCTACTGTACTCCACCTCTACTGTGCTCCACTGTACACCACTGTTCTACCTCTACTGTACTCCACTGTACTCTACCTCTACTGCACTCCACTGTACTCTATCTCTACTGTACTCCACAGTGCTCTACCTCTACTGTGCTCCACTGTACTCTACCTCTACTGTGCTCTACTGTACTCTATCTCTACTGTACTCCACTGTACTCTATCTCTACTGTGATCCACTGTACTCTACCTCTACTCTGCTCCACTGTACTCTATCTCTACTGTGCTCCACTGTACTCTACCTCTACTGTACTCCACTGTACTCTACCTCTACTCTGCTCCACTGTACTCTATCTCTACTGTACTCCACTGTACTCTATCTCTACTGTGATCCACTGTACTCTACCTCTACTCTGCTCCACTGTACTCTATCTCTACTGTGCTCCACTGTACTCTACCTCTACTGTACTCCACTGTACTCTATCTCTACTGTGCTCTACTGTACTCTATCTCTACTGTACTCCACTGTACTCTACCTCTACTGTGCTCCACTGTACTCCACTGTACTCTATCTCTACTGTGCTCCACTGTACTCTATCTCTACTGTACTCCACTGTACTCTACCTCTACTGTGCTCCACTGTACTCCACTGTACTCTATCTCTACTGTGCTCCACTGTACTCTACCTCTACTGTACTCCACTGTACTCTATCTCTACTGTGCTCCACTGTACTCTACCTCTACTGTGCTCTACTGTACTCTATCTCTACTGTACTCCACTGTACTCTACCTCTACTGTGCTCCACTGTACTCCACTGTACTCTATCTCTACTGTGCTCCACTGTACTCTATCCCTACTGTACTCCACTGTACTCTACCTCTACTGTGCTCCACTGTACTCCACTGTACTCTATCTCTACTGTGCTCTACTGTACTCTATCTCTACTGTGTTCCACTGTACTCTACCTCTACTGTACTCCACTGTACTCTATCTCTACTGTGCTCCACTGTACTCTACCTCTACTGTACTGTACTGTTCTCTACCTCTACTGTACTCTACTGTACTCCACCTCTACTGTGCTCCACTGTACACCACTGTTCTACCTCTACTGTACTCCACTGTACTCTACCTCTACTGCACTCCACTGTACTCTACCTCTACTGCACTCCACTGTACTCTATCTCTACTGTACTCCACTGTGCTCTACCTCTACTGTGCTCCACTGTACTCTATCTTGACTGTGCTCCACTGTACTCTATCTCTACTGTGCTCCACTGTACTCTATCTCTACTGTGTTCCACTGTACTCTACCTCTACTCTACTCCACTGTACTCTATCTCTACTGTGCTCCACTGTACTCTACCTCTACTGTACTCCACTGTACTCTACCTCTACTGTACTCCACTGTACTCTATCTCTACTGTACTCCACTGTACTCTACCTCTACTGTACTGTACTGTTCTCTACCTCTACTGTACTCTACTGTACTCCACCTCTACTGTACTCTACTGTACTCCACCTCTACTGTGCTCCACTGTACTCCACTGTACTCTACCTCTACTGTGCTCCACTGTGATCTACCTCTACTGTGCTCCACTGTGATCTACCTCTACTGTGCTCCACTGTACTCTACCTCTACTGTACTCACCTGTAATCTATCTCTACTGTACTCCACTGTACTCTATTTCTACTGTGATCCACTGTACTCTACCTCTACTCTGCTCCACTGTACTCTATCTCTACTGTGCTCCACTGTACTCTACCTCTACTGTACTCCACTGTACTCTATCTCTACTGTGCTCTACTGTACTCTATCTCTACTGTACTCCACTGTACTCTACCTCTACTGTGCTCCACTGTACTCCACTGTACTCTATCTCTACTGTGCTCCACTGTACTCTATTTCTACTGTACTCCACTGTACTCTACCTCTACTGTGCTCCACTGTACTCCACTGTACTCTATCTCTACTGTGCTCCACTGTACTCTACCTCTACTGTACTCCACTCTACTCTACCTCTACTGTGCTCCACTGTACTCTACCTCTACTGTACTCCACTCTACTCTACCTCTACTGGGCTCCACTGTACTCTACCTCTACTGTACTCCACTGTACTCTATCTCTACCGTGCTCCACTGTACTCTATCTCTACTGTACTCCACTGTACTCTACCTCTACTCTATTGTACTGTTCTCTACCTCTACTGTACTCTACTGTACTCCACCTCTACTGTGCTCCACTGTACTCCACTGTACTCTACCTCTACTGTGCTCCACTGTAATCTACCTCTACTGTGCTCCACTGTACTCTACCTCTACTGTGCTCCACTGTACTCTATCTCTACTGTGCTCTACTGTACTCTACTCTACTGTACTCCACTGTACTCTACCTCTACTGTACTCCACTGTACTCTACCTCTACTTTTCTCCACTGTACTCTACCTCTACTGTACTCTACTGTACTCCTATTCTAATGTGCTCCACTGTAATCCACTGTACTCTACCACTACTGTACTCCACTGTACTCTATCTCTACTGTGCTCCACTGTACTCTACCTCTACTGTACTCCACTGTACTCTACCTCTACTGTACTCCACTGTACTCTATCTCTACTGTACTCCACTGTACTCTACCTCTACTGTACTGTACTGTTCTCTACCTCTACTGTACTCTACTGTACTCCACCTCTACTGTGCTCCACTGTACTCCACTGTACTCTACCTCTACTGTACTCACCTGTAATCTATCTCTACTGTACTCCACTGTACTCTATTTCTACTGTGATCCACTGTACTCTACCTCTACTCTGCTCCACTGTACTCTATCTCTACTGTGCTCCACTGTACTCTACCTCTACTGTACTCCACTGTACTCTATCTCTACTGTGCTCTACAGTACTCTATCTCTACTGTACTAAACTGTACTCTACCTCTACTGTGCTCCACTGTACTCCACTGTACTCTATCTCTACTGTGCTCCACTGTACTCTATCTCTACTGTACTCCACTGTACTCTACCTCTACCTTGCTCCACTGTACTCCACTGTACTCTATCTCTACTGTGCTCCACTGTACTCTACCTCTACTGTACTCCACTGTACTCTACCTCTACTGTGCTCCACTGTACTCTACCTCTACTGTGCTCTACTGTACTCTATCTCTACTGTACTCCACTGTACTCTATCTCTACTGTGATCCACTGTACTCTACCTCTACTCTGCTCCACTGTACTCTATCTCTACTGTGCTCCACTGTACTCTACCTCTACTGTACTCCACTGTGCTCTATCTCTACTGTGCTCTACTGTACTCTATCTCTACTGTACTCCACTGTACTCTACCTCTACTGTGCTCCACTGTACTCCACTGTACTCTATCTCTACTGTGCTCCACTGTACTCTACCTCTACTGTACTCCACTGTACTCTACCTCTACTGTGCTCCACTGTACTCCACTGTACTCTATCTCTACTGTGCTCCACTGTACTCTACCTCTACTGTACTGTACTGTTCTCTACCTCTACTGTACTCTACTGTACTCCACCTCTACTGTGCTCCACTGTACACCACTGTTCTACCTCTACTGTACTCCACTGTACTCTACCTCTACTGCACTCCACTGTACTCTATCTCTACTGTACTCCACAGTGCTCTACCTCTACTGTGCTCCACTGTACTCTATCTCTACTGTGCTCCACTGTACTCTACCTCTACTGTGCTCTACTGTACTCTATCTCTACTGTACTCCACTGTACTCTATCTCTACTGTGATCCATTGTACTCTACCTCTACTCTGCTCCACTGTACTCTATCTCTACTGTGCTCCACTGTACTCTAACTCTACTGTACTCCACTGTACTCTATCTCTACTGTGCTCTACTGTACTCTATCTCTACTGTACTCCACTGTACTCTACCTCTACTGTGCTCCACTGTACTCTATCTCTACTGTGCTCCACTGTACTCTATCTCTACTGTGCTCCACTGTACTCTATCTCTACTGTACTCCACTGTACTCTACCTCTACTGTGCTCCACTGTACTCCACTGTACTCTATCTCTAATGTGCTCCACTGTACTCTACCTCTACTGTACTCCACTGTACTCTACCTCTACTGTGCTACACTGTACTCTACCTCTACTGTGCTCTACTGTACTCTATCTCTACTGTACTCCACTGTACTCTATCTCTACTGTGATCCACTGTACTCTACCTCTACTCTGCTCCACTGTACTCTATCTCTACTGTGCTCCACTGTACTCTACCTCTACTGTACTCCACTGTACTCTATCTCTACTGTGCTCTACTGTACTCTATCTCTACTGTACTCCACTGTACTCTACCTCTACTGTGCTCCACTGTACTCCACTGTACTCTATCTCTACTGTGCTCCACTGTACTCTATCTCTACTGTACTCCACTGTACTCTATCTCTACTGTGCTCTACTGTACTCTATCTCTACTGTGTTCCACTGTACTCTACCTCTACTGTACTCCACTGTACTCTATCTCTACTGTGCTCCACTGTACTCTACCTCTACTGTACTGTACTGTTCTCTACCTCTACTGTACTCTACTGTACTCCACCTCTACTGTGCACCACTGTACACCACTGTTCTACCTCTACTGTACTCCACTGTACTCTACCTCTACTGCACTCCACTGTACTCTATCTCTACTGTACTCCACTGTGCTCTACCTCTACTGTGCTCCACTGTACTCTATCTCTACTGTGCTCCACTGTACTCTACCTCTACTGTGCTCTACTGTACTCTATCTCTACTGTACTCCACTGTACTCTATCTCTACTGTGATCCACTGTACTCTACCTCTACTCTGCTCCACTGTACTCTATCTCTACTGTGCTCCACTGTACTCTACCTCTACTGTACTCCACTGTACTCTATCTCTACTGTGCTCTACTGTACTCTACCTCTATTGTGCTCTACTGTACTCTATCTCTACTGTACTCCACTGTACTCTATCTCTACTGTGATCCACTGTACTCTACCTCTACTGTACTCCACTGTACTCTATCTCTACTGTGCTCTACTGTACTCTATCTCTACTGTACTCCACTGTACTCTACCTCTACTGTGCTCCACTGTACTCCACTGTACTCTATCTCTACTGTGCTCCACTGTACTCTATCTCTACTGTACTCCACTGTACTCTACCTCTACTGTGCTCCACTGTACTCCACTGTACTCTATCTCTACTGTGCTCTACTGTACTCTATCTCTACTGTGTTCCACTGTACTCTACCTCTACTGTACTCCACTGTACTCTATCTCTACTGTGCTCCACTGTACTCTACCTCTACTGTACTGTACTGTTCTCTACCTCTACTGTACTCTACTGTACTCCACCTCTACTGTGCTCCACTGTACACCACTGTTCTACCTCTACTGTGCTCCACTGTACTCTACCTCTACTGTGCTCTACTGTACTCTATCTCTACTGTACTCCACTGTACTCTATCTCTACTGTGATCCACTGTACTCTACCTCTACTCTGCTCCACTGTACTCTATCTCTACTGTGCTCCACTGTACTCTACCTCTACTGTACTCCACTGTACTCTATCTCTACTGTGCTCTACTGTACTCTATCTCTACTGTACTCCACTGTACTCTACCTCTACTGTGCTCCACTGTACTCCACTGTACTCTATCTCTACTGTGCTCCACTGTACTCTATCTCTACTGTACTCCACTGTACTCTACCTCTACTGTGCTCCACTGTACTCCACTGTACTCTATTTCTAATGTGCTCCACAGTACTCTACCTCTACTGTACTCCACTGTACTCTACCTCTACTGTGCTACACTGTACTCTACCTCTACTGTGCTCTACTGTACTCTATCTCTACTGTACTCCACTGTACTCTATCTCTACTGTGATCCACTGTACTCTACCTCTACTCTGCTCCACTGTACTCTATCTCTACTGTGCTCCACTGTACTCTACCTCTACTGTACTCCACTGTACTCTATCTCTACTGTGCTCTACTGTACTCTATCTCTACTGTACTCCACTGTACTCTATCTCTACTGTGCTCCACTGTACTCCACTGTACTCTATCTCTACTGTGCTCCACTGTACTCTATCTCTACTGTACTCCACTGTACTCTACCTCTACTGTGCTCCACTGTACTCCACTGTACTCTATCTCTACTGTGCTCCACTGTACTCTACCTCTACTGTACTCCACTGTACTCTATCTCTACTGTGCTCCACTGTACTCTACCTCTACTGTGCTCTACTGTACTCTATCTCTACTGTACTCCACTGTACTCTACCTCTACTGTGCTCCACTGTACTCCACTGTACTCTATCTCTACTGTGCTCCACTGTACTCTATCTCTACTGTACTCCACTGTACTCTACCTCTACTGTGCTCCACTGTACTCCACTGTACTCTATCTCTACTGTGCTCTACTGTACTCTATCTCTACTGTGTTCCACTGTACTCTACCTCTACTGTACTCCACTGTACTCTATCTCTACTGTACTCCACTGTACTCTACCTCTACTGTGCTCCACTGTACTCCACTGTACTCTATCTCTACTGTGCTCTACTGTACTCTATCTCTACTGTGTTCCACTGTACTCTACCTCTACTGTACTCCACTGTACTCTATCTCTACTGTGCTCCACTGTACTCTACCTCTACTGTACTGTACTGTTCTCTACCTCTACTGTACTCTACTGTACTCCACCTCTACTGTGCTCCACTGTACACCACTGTTCTACCTCTACTGTACTCCACTGTACTGTACCTCTACTGCACTCCACTGTACTCTATCTCTACTGTACTCCACTGTGCTCTACCTCTACTGTGCTCCACTGTACTCTATCTCTACTGTGCTCCACTGTACTCTACCTCTACTGTGCTCTACTGTACTCTATCTCTACTGTACTCCACTGTACTCTATCTCTACTGTGATCCACTGTACTCTACCTCTACTCTGCTCCACTGTACTCTATCTCTACTGTGCTCCACTGTACTCTACCTCTACTGTACTCCACTGTACTCTATCTCTACTGTGCTCTACTGTACTCTATCTCTACTGTACTCCACTGTACTCTACCTCTACTGTGCTCCACTGTACTCCACTGTACTCTATCTCTACTGTGCTCCACTGTACTCTATCCCTACTGTACTCCACTGTACTCTACCTCTACTGTGCTCCACTGTACTCCACTGTACTCTATCTCTACTGTGCTCTACTGTACTCTATCTCTACTGTGTTCCACTGTACTCTACCTCTACTGTACTCCACTGTACTCTATCTCTACTGTGCTCCACTGTACTCTACCTCTACTGTACTGTACTGTTCTCTACCTCTACTGTACTCTACTGTACTCCACCTCTACTGTGCTCCACTGTACACCACTGTTCTACCTCTACTGTACTCCACTGTACTCTACCTCTACTGCACTCCACTGTACTCTATCTCTACTGTACTCCACTGTGCTCTACCTCTACTGTGCTCCACTGTACTCTATCTCTACTGTGCTCCACTGTACTCTACCTCTACTGTGCTCTACTGTACTCTATCTCTACTGTACTCCACTGTACTCTATCTCTACTGTGATCCACTGTACTCTACCTCTACTCTGCTCCACTGTACTCTATCTCTACTGTGCTCCACTGTACTCTACCTCTACTGTACTCCACTGTACTCTATCTCTACTGTGCTCTACTGTACTCTACCTCTATTGTGCTCTACTGTACTCTATCTCTACTGTACTCCACTGTACTCTATCTCTACTGTGATCCACTGTACTCTACCTCTACTGTACTCCACTGTACTCTATCTCTACTGTGCTCTACTGTACTCTATCTCTACTGTACTCCACTGTACTCTACCTCTACTGTGCTCCACTGTACTCCACTGTACTCTATCTCTACTGTGCTCCACTGTACTCTATCTCTACTGTACTCCACTGTACTCTACCTCTACTGTGCTCCACTGTACTCCACTGTACTCTATCTCTACTGTGCTCTACTGTACTCTATCTCTACTGTGTTCCACTGTACTCTACCTCTACTGTTCTCCACTGTACTCTATCTCTACTGTGCTCCACTGTACTCTACCTCTACTGTACTGTACTGTTCTCTACCTCTACTGTACTCTACTGTACTCCACCTCTACTGTGCTCCACTGTACACCACTGTTCTACCTCTACTGTACTCCACTGTACTCTACCTCTACTGCACTCCACTGTACTCTATCTCTACTGTACTCCACTGTGCTCTACCTCTACTGTGCTCCACTGTACTCTATCTCTACTGTGCTCCACTGTACTCTACCTCTACTGTGCTCTACTGTACTCTATCTCTACTGTACTCCACTGTACTCTATCTCTACTGTGATCCACTGTACTCTACCTCTACTCTGCTCCACTGTACTCTATCTCTACTGTGCTCCACTGTACTCTACCTCTACTGTACTCCACTGTACTCTATCTCTACTGTGCTCTACTGTACTCTATCTCTACTGTACTCCACTGTACTCTACCTCTACTGTGCTCCACTGTACTCCACTGTACTCTATCTCTACTGTGCTCCACTGTACTCTATCTCTACTGTACTCCACTGTACTCTACCTCTACTGTGCTCCACTGTACTCCACTGTACTCTATCTCTAATGTGCTCCACAGTACTCTACCTCTACTGTACTCCACTGTACTCTACCTCTACTGTGCTACACTGTACTCTACCACTACTGTGCTCTACTGTACTCTATCTCTACTGTACTCCACTGTACTCTATCTCTACTGTGATCCACTGTACTCTACCTCTACTCTGCTCCACTGTACTCTATCTCTACTGTGCTCCACTGTACTCTACCTCTACTGTACTCCACTGTACTCTATCTCTACTGTGCTCTACTGTACTCTATCTCTACTGTACTCCACTGTACTCTATCTCTACTGTGCTCCACTGTACTCCACTGTACTCTATCTCTACTGTGCTCCACTGTACTCTATCTCTACTGTACTCCACTGTACTCTACCTCTACTGTGCTCCACTGTACTCCACTGTACTCTATCTCTACTGTGCTCCACTGTACTCTACCTCTACTGTACTCCACTGTACTCTATCTCTACTGTGCTCCACTGTACTCTACCTCTACTGTACTCTACTGTACTCTATCTCTACTGTACTCCACTGTACTCTACCTCTACTGTGCTCCACTGTACTCCACTGTACTCTATCTCTACTGTGCTCCACTGTACTCTATCTCTACTGTACTCCACTGTACTCTACCTCTACTGTGCTCCACTGTACTCCACTGTACTCTATCTCTACTGTGCTCTACTGTACTCTATCTCTACTGTGTTCCACTGTACTCTACCTCTACTGTACTCCACTGTACTCTATCTCTACTGTACTCCACTGTACTCTACCTCTGCTGTGCTCCACTGTACTCCACTGTACTCTATCTCTACTGTGCTCTACTGTACTCTATCTCTACTGTGTTCCACTGTACTCTACCTCTACTGTACTCCACTGTACTCTATCTCTACTGTGCTCCACTGTACTCTACCTCTACTGTACTGTACTGTTCTCTACCTCTACTGTACTCTACTGTACTCCACCTCTACTGTGCTCCACTGTACACCACTGTTCTACCTCTACTGTACTCCACTGTACTGTACCTCTACTGCACTCCACTGTACTCTATCTCTACTGTACTCCACTGTGCTCTACCTCTACTGTGCTCCACTGTACTCTATCTCTACTGTGCTCCACTGTACTCTACCTCTACTGTGCTCTACTGTACTCTATCTCTACTGTACTCCACTGTACTCTATCTCTACTGTGATCCACTGTACTCTACCTCTACTCTGCTCCACTGTACTCTATCTCTACTGTGCTCCACTGTACTCTACCTCTACTGTACTCCACTGTACTCTATCTCTACTGTGCTCTACTGTACTCTATCTCTACTGTACTCCACTGTACTCTACCTCTACTGTGCTCCACTGTACTCCACTGTACTCTATCTCTACTGTGCTCCACTGTACTCTATCCCTACTGTACTCCACTGTACTCTACCTCTACTGTGCTCCACTGTACTCCACTGTACTCTATCTCTACTGTGCTCTACTGTACTCTATCTCTACTGTGTTCCACTGTACTCTACCTCTACTGTACTCCACTGTACTCTATCTCTACTGTGCTCCACTGTACTCTACCTCTACTGTACTGTACTGTTCTCTACCTCTACTGTACTCTACTGTACTCCACCTCTACTGTGCTCCACTGTACACCACTGTTCTACCTCTACTGTACTCCACTGTACTCTACCTCTACTGCACTCCACTGTACTCTATCTCTACTGTACTCCACTGTGCTCTACCTCTACTGTGCTCCACTGTACTCTATCTCTACTGTGCTCCACTGTACTCTACCTCTACTGTGCTCTACTGTACTCTATCTCTACTGTACTCCACTGTACTCTATCTCTACTGTGATCCACTGTACTCTACCTCTACTCTGCTCCACTGTACTCTATCTCTACTGTGCTCCACTGTACTCTACCTCTACTGTACTCCACTGTACTCTATCTCTACTGTGCTCTACTGTACTCTACCTCTATTGTGCTCTACTGTACTCTATCTCTACTGTACTCCACTGTACTCTATCTCTACTGTGATCCACTGTACTCTACCTCTACTGTACTCCACTGTACTCTATCTCTACTGTGCTCTACTGTACTCTATCTCTACTGTACTCCACTGTACTCTACCTCTACTGTGCTCCACTGTACTCCACTGTACTCTATCTCTACTGTGCTCCACTGTACTCTATCTCTACTGTACTCCACTGTACTCTACCTCTACTGTGCTCCACTGTACTCCACTGTACTCTATCTCTACTGTGCTCTACTGTACTCTATCTCTACTGTGTTCCACTGTACTCTACCTCTACTGTTCTCCACTGTACTCTATCTCTACTGTGTTCCACTGTACTCTACCTCTACTGTACTGTACTGTTCTCTACCTCTACTGTACTCTACTGTACTCCACCTCTACTGTGCTCCACTGTACACCACTGTTCTACCTCTACTGTACTCCACTGTACTCTACCTCTACTGCACTCCACTGTACTCTATCTCTACTGTACTCCACTGTGCTCTACCTCTACTGTGCTCCACTGTACTCTATCTCTACTGTGCTCCACTGTACTCTACCTCTACTGTGCTCTACTGTACTCTATCTCTACTGTACTCCACTGTACTCTATCTCTACTGTGATCCACTGTACTCTACCTCTACTCTGCTCCACTGTACTCTATCTCTACTGTGCTCCACTGTACTCTACCTCTACTGTACTCCACTGTACTCTATCTCTACTGTGCTCTACTGTACTCTATCTCTACTGTACTCCACTGTACTCTACCTCTACTGTGCTCCACTGTACTCCACTGTACTCTATCTCTACTGTGCTCCACTGTACTCTATCCCTACTGTACTCCACTGTACTCTACCTCTACTGTGCTCCACTGTACTCCACTGTACTCTATCTCTACTGTGCTCTACTGTACTCTATCTCTACTGTGTTCCACTGTACTCTACCTCTACTGTACTCCACTGTACTCTATCTCTACTGTGCTCCACTGTACTCTACCTCTACTGTACTGTACTGTTCTCTACCTCTACTGTACTCTACTGTACTCCACCTCTACTGTGCTCCACTGTACACCACTGTTCTACCTCTACTGTACTCCACTGTACTCTACCTCTACTGCACTCCACTGTACTCTATCTCTACTGTACTCCACTGTGCTCTACCTCTACTGTGCTCCACTGTACTCTATCTCTACTGTGCTCCACTGTACTCTACCTCTACTGTGCTCTACTGTACTCTATCTCTACTGTACTCCACTGTACTCTATCTCTACTGTGATCCACTGTACTCTACCTCTACTCTGCTCCACTGTACTCTATCTCTACTGTGCTCCACTGTACTCTACCTCTACTGTACTCCACTGTACTCTATCTCTACTGTGCTCTACTGTACTCTACCTCTATTGTGCTCTACTGTACTCTATCTCTACTGTACTCCACTGTACTCTATCTCTACTGTGATCCACTGTACTCTACCTCTACTGTACTCCACTGTACTCTATCTCTACTGTGCTCTACTGTACTCTATCTCTACTGTACTCCACTGTACTCTACCTCTACTGTGCTCCACTGTACTCCACTGTACTCTATCTCTACTGTGCTCCACTGTACTCTATCTCTACTGTACTCCACTGTACTCTACCTCTACTGTGCTCCACTGTACTCCACTGTACTCTATCTCTACTGTGCTCTACTGTACTCTATCTCTACTGTGTTCCACTGTACTCTACCTCTACTGTTCTCCACTGTACTCTATCTCTACTGTGCTCCACTGTACTCTACCTCTACTGTACTGTACTGTTCTCTACCTCTACTGTACTCTACTGTACTCCACCTCTACTGTGCTCCACTGTACACCACTGTTCTACCTCTACTGTACTCCACTGTACTCTACCTCTACTGCACTCCACTGTACTCTATCTCTACTGTACTCCACTGTGCTCTACCTCTACTGTGCTCCACTGTACTCTATCTCTACTGTGCTCCACTGTACTCTACCTCTACTGTGCTCTACTGTACTCTATCTCTACTGTACTCCACTGTACTCTATCTCTACTGTGATCCACTGTACTCTACCTCTACTCTGCTCCACTGTACTCTATCTCTACTGTGCTCCACTGTACTCTACCTCTACTGTACTCCACTGTACTCTATCTCTACTGTGCTCTACTGTACTCTATCTCTACTGTACTCCACTGTACTCTACCTCTACTGTGCTCCACTGTACTCCACTGTACTCTATCTCTACTGTGCTCCACTGTACTCTATCTCTACTGTACTCCACTGTACTCTACCTCTACTGTGCTCCACTGTACTCCACTGTACTCTATCTCTAATGTGCTCCACAGTACTCTACCTCTACTGTACTCCACTGTACTCTACCTCTACTGTGCTACACTGTACTCTACCACTACTGTGCTCTACTGTACTCTATCTCTACTGTACTCCACTGTACTCTATCTCTACTGTGATCCACTGTACTCTACCTCTACTCTGCTCCACTGTACTCTATCTCTACTGTGCTCCACTGTACTCTACCTCTACTGTACTCCACTGTACTCTATCTCTACTGTGCTCTACTGTACTCTATCTCTACTGTACTCCACTGTACTCTATCTCTACTGTGCTCCACTGTACTCCACTGTACTCTATCTCTACTGTGCTCCACTGTACTCTATCTCTACTGTACTCCACTGTACTCTACCTCTACTGTGCTCCACTGTACTCCACTGTACTCTATCTCTACTGTGCTCCACTGTACTCTACCTCTACTGTACTCCACTGTACTCTATCTCTACTGTGCTCCACTGTACTCTACCTCTACTGTGCTCTACTGTACTCTATCTCTACTGTACTCCACTGTACTCTACCTCTACTGTGCTCCACTGTACTCCACTGTACTCTATCTCTACTGTGCTCCACTGTACTCTATCTCTACTGTACTCCACTGTACTCTACCTCTACTGTGCTCCACTGTACTCCACTGTACTCTATCTCTACTGTGCTCTACTGTACTCTATCTCTACTGTGTTCCACTGTACTCTACCTCTACTGTACTCCACTGTACTCTATCTCTACTGTACTCCACTGTACTCTACCTCTGCTGTGCTCCACTGTACTCCACTGTACTCTATCTCTACTGTGCTCTACTGTACTCTATCTCTACTGTGTTCCACTGTACTCTACCTCTACTGTACTCCACTGTACTCTATCTCTACTGTGCTCCACTGTACTCTACCTCTACTGTACTGTACTGTTCTCTACCTCTACTGTACTCTACTGTACTCCACCTCTACTGTGCTCCACTGTACACCACTGTTCTACCTCTACTGTACTCCACTGTACTCTACCTCTACTGCACTCCACTGTACTCTATCTCTACTGTACTCCACTGTGCTCTACCTCTACTGTGCTCCACTGTACTCTATCTCTACTGTGCTCCACTGTACTCTACCTCTACTGTGCTCTACTGTACTCTATCTCTACTGTACTCCACTGTACTCTATCTCTACTGTGATCCACTGTACTCTACCTCTACTCTGCTCCACTGTACTCTATCTCTACTGTGCTCCACTGTACTCTACCTCTACTGTACTCCACTGTACTCTATCTCTACTGTGCTCTACTGTACTCTATCTCTACTGTACTCCACTGTACTCTACCTCTACTGTGCTCCACTGTACTCCACTGTACTCTATCTCTACTGTGCTCCACTGTACTCTATCTCTACTGTACTCCACTGTACTCTACCTCTACTGTGCTCCACTGTACTCCACTGTACTCTATCTCTAATGTGCTCCACTGTACTCTACCTCTACTGTACTCCACTGTACTCTACCTCTACTGTGCTACACTGTACTCTACCTCTACTGTGCTCTACTGTACTCTATCTCTACTGTACTCCACTGTACTCTATCTCTACTGTGATCCACTGTATTCTACCTCTACTCTGCTCCACTGTACTCTATCTCTACTGTGCTCCACTGTACTCTACCTCTACTGTACTCCACTGTACTCTATCTCTATTGTGCTCTACTGTACTCTATCTCTACTGTACTCCACTGTACTCTACCTCTATTGTGCTCTACTGTACTCTATCTCTACTGTACTCCACTGTACTCTATCTCTACTGTGATCCACTGTACTCTATCTCTACTGTACTCCACTGTACTCTACCTCTACTGTGCTCCACTGTACTCCACTGTACTCTATCTCTACTGTGCTCCACTGTACTCTACCTCTACTGTACTCCACTGTACTCTATCTCTACTGTGCTCCACTGTACTCTACCTCTACTGTACTCCACTGTACTCTATCTCTACTGTGCTCTACTGTACTCTATCTCTACTGTACTCCACTGTACTCTACCTCTATTGTGCTCTACTGTACTCTATCTCTACTGTACTCCACTGTACTCTATCTATACTGTGATCCACTGTACTCTACCTCTACTGTACTCCACTGTACTCTATCTCTACTGTGCTCTACTGTACTCTATCTCTAATGTACTCCACTGTACTCTACCTCTACTGTGCTCCACTGTACTCCACTGTACTCTATCTCTACTGTGCTCCACTGTACTCTACCTCTACTGTGCTCCACTGTACTCCACTGTACACTATCTCTACTGTGCTCTACTGTACTTTATATCTACTGTGTTCCACTGTACTCTACCTCTACTGTACTCCACTGTACTCTATCTCTACTGTGCTCCACTGTACTCTACCTCTACTGTACTGTACTGTTCTCTACCTCTACTGTACTCTACTGTACTCCACCTCTACTGTGCTCCACTGTACACCACTGTTCTACCTCTACTGTACTCCACTGTACTCTACCTCTACTGCACTCCACTGTACTCTATCTCTACTGTACTCCACTGTGCTCTACCTCTACTGTGCTCCACTGTACTCTATCTCTACTGTGCTCCATTGTACTCTACCTCTACTGTGCTCTACTGTACTCTATCTCTACTGTACTCCACTGTACTCTATCTCTACTGTGATCCACTGTACTCTACCTCTACTCTGCTCCACTGTACTCTATCTCTACTGTGCTCCACTGTACTCTACCTCTACTGTACTCCACTGTACTCTATCTCTACTGTGCTCTACAGTACTCTATCTCTACTGTACTAAACTGTACTCTACCTCTACTGTGCTCCACTGTACTCCACTGTACTCTATCTCTACTGTGCTCCACTGTACTCTATCTCTACTGTACTCCACTGTACTCTACCACTACTGTGCTCCACTGTACTCCACTGTACTCTATCTCTACTGTGCTCCACTGTACTCTACCTCTACTGTACTCCACTGTACTCTACCTCTACTGTGCTCCACTGTACTCTACCTCTACTGTGCTCTACTGTACTCTATATCTACTGTACTCCACTGTACTCTATCTCTACTGTGATCCACTGTACTCTACCTCTACTCTGCTCCACTGTACTCTATCTCTACTGTGCTCCACTGTACTCTACCTCTACTGTACTCCACTGTGCTCTATCTCTACTGTGCTCTACTGTACTCTATCTCTACTGTACTCCACTGTACTCTACCTGTACTGTGCTCCAATGTACTCCACTGTACTCTATCTCTACTGTGCTCCACTGTACTCTACCTCTACTGTACTCCACTGTACTCTACCTCTACTGTGCCCCACTGTACTCCACTGTACTCTATCTCTACTGTGCTCCACTGTACTGTACCTCTACTGTACTCCACTGTACTCTATCTCTACTGTGCTCCACTGTACTCTAACTCTACTGTGCTCTACTGTACTCTATCTCTACTGTACTCCACTGTACTCTATCTCTACTGTGATCCACTGTACTCTACCTCTACTCTGCTCCACTGTACTCTATCTCTACTGTGCTCCACTGTACTCTACCTCTACTGTACTCCACTGTACTCTATCTCTACTGTGCTCTACTGTACTCTATCTCTACTGTACTCCACTCTACTCTACCTCTATTGTGCTCTACTGTACTCTATCTCTACTGTACTCCACTGTACTCTATCTCTACTGTGATCCACTGTACTCTACCTTTACTGTACTCCACTGTACTCTATCTCTACTGTGCTCTACTGTACTCTATCTCTACTGTACTCCACTGTACTCTACCTCTACTGTGCTCCACTGTACTCCACTGTACTCTATCTCTACTGTGCTCCACTGTACTCTATCTCTACTGTACTCCACTGTACTCTACCTCTACTGTGCTCCACTGTACTCCACTGTACTCTATCTCTACTGTGCTCTACTGTACTCTATCTCTATTGTGTTCCACTGTACTCTACCTCTACTGTACTCCACTGTACTCTATCTCTACTGTGCTCCACTGTACTCTACCTCTATTGTACTGTTCTCTACCTCTACTGTACTCTACTGTACTCCACCTCTACTGTGCTCCACTGTACACCACTGTTCTACCTCTACTGTACTCCACTGTACTCTACCTCTACTGCACTCCACTGTACTCTATCTCTACTGTGCTCCACTGTACTCTACCTCTACTCTGCTCCACTGTACTCTATCTCTACTGTGCTCCACTGTACTCTACCTCTACTGTACTCCACTGTACTCTATCTCTACTGTGCTCTACTGTACTCTATCTCTACTGTACTCCACTGTACTCTACCTCTACTGTGCTCCACTGTACTCCACTGTACTCTATCTCTACTGTGCTCCACTGTACTCTATCTCTACTGTACTCCACTGTACTCTACCTCTACTGTACTGTACTGTTCTCTACCTCTACTGTACTCTACTGTACTCCACCTCTACTGTGCTCCACTGTACACCACTGTTCTACCTCTACTGTACTCCACTGTACTCTACTTCTACTGCACACCACTGTACTCTATCTCTACTGTACTCCACTGTGCTCTACCTCTACTGTGCTCCACTGTACTCTATCTCTACTGTGCTCCACTGTACTCTTTCTCTACTGTACTCCACTGTACTCTACCTCTACTGTGCTCCACTGTACTCTACCTCTATTGTGCTCTACTGTACTCTATCTCTACTGTACTCCACTGTACTCTATCTCTACTGTGATCCACTGTACTCTACCTCTACTGTGCTCCACTGTACTCTATCTCTACTGTACTCCACTGTACTCTACCACTACTGTGCTCCACTGTACTCCACTGTACTCTATCTCTACTGTGCTCCACTGTACTCTACCTCTACTGTGCTCCACTGTACTCTACCTCTACTGTGCTCTACTGTACTCTATATCTACTGTACTCCACTGTACTCTATCTCTACTGTGATCCACTGTACTCTACCTCTACTCTGCTCCACTGTACTCTATCTCTACTGTGCTCCACTGTACTCTACCTCTACTGTACTCCACTGTGCTCTATCTCTACTGTGCTCTACTGTACTCTATCTCTACTGTACTCCACTGTACTCTACCTGTACTGTGCTCCAATGTACTCCACTGTACTCTATCTCTACTGTGCTCCACTGTACTCTACCTCTACTGTACTCCACTGTACTCTACCTCTACTGTGCCCCACTGTACTCCACTGTACTCTATCTCTACTGTGCTCCACTGTACTGTACCTCTACTGTACTCCACTGTACTCTATCTCTACTGTGCTCCACTGTACTCTAACTCTACTGTGCTCTACTGTACTCTATCTCTACTGTACTCCACTGTACTCTATCTCTACTGTGATCCACTGTACTCTACCTCTACTCTGCTCCACTGTACTCTATCTCTACTGTGCTCCACTGTACTCTACCTCTACTGTACTCCACTGTACTCTATCTCTACTGTGCTCTACTGTACTCTATCTCTACTGTACTCCACTCTACTCTACCTCTATTGTGCTCTACTGTACTCTATCTCTACTGTACTCCACTGTACTCTATCTCTACTGTGATCCACTGTACTCTACCTTTACTGTACTCCACTGTACTCTATCTCTACTGTGCTCTACTGTACTCTATCTCTACTGTACTCCACTGTACTCTACCTCTACTGTGCTCCACTGTACTCCACTGTACTCTATCTCTACTGTGCTCCACTGTACTCTATCTCTACTGTACTCCACTGTACTCTACCTCTACTGTGCTCCACTGTACTCCACTGTACTCTATCTCTACTGTGCTCTACTGTACTCTATCTCTATTGTGTTCCACTGTACTCTACCTCTACTGTACTCCACTGTACTCTATCTCTACTGTGCTCCACTGTACTCTACCTCTATTGTACTGTTCTCTACCTCTACTGTACTCTACTGTACTCCACCTCTACTGTGCTCCACTGTACACCACTGTTCTACCTCTACTGTACTCCACTGTACTCTACCTCTACTGCACTCCACTGTACTCTATCTCTACTGTGCTCCACTGTACTCTACCTCTACTCTGCTCCACTGTACTCTATCTCTACTGTGCTCCACTGTACTCTACCTCTACTGTACTCCACTGTACTCTATCTCTACTGTGCTCTACTGTACTCTATCTCTACTGTACTCCACTGTACTCTACCTCTACTGTGCTCCACTGTACTCCACTGTACTCTATCTCTACTGTGCTCCACTGTACTCTATCTCTACTGTACTCCACTGTACTCTACCTCTACTGTACTGTACTGTTCTCTACCTCTACTGTACTCTACTGTACTCCACCTCTACTGTGCTCCACTGTACACCACTGTTCTACCTCTACTGTACTCCACTGTACTCTACTTCTACTGCACACCACTGTACTCTATCTCTACTGTACTCCACTGTGCTCTACCTCTACTGTGCTCCACTGTACTCTATCTCTACTGTGCTCCACTGTACTCTTTCTCTACTGTACTCCACTGTACTCTACCTCTACTGTGCTCCACTGTACTCTACCTCTATTGTGCTCTACTGTACTCTATCTCTACTGTACTCCACTGTACTCTATCTCTACTGTGATCCACTGTACTCTACCTCTACTGTACTCCACTGTACTCTATCTCTACTGTGCTCTACTGTACTCTATCTCTACTGTACTCCACTGTACTCTACCTCCACTGTGCTCCACTGTACTCCACTGTACTCTATCTCTTCTGTGCTCCACTGTACTCTATCTCTACTGTACTCCACTGTACTCTACCTCTACTGTGCTCCACTGTACTCCACTGTACTCTATCTCTACTGTGCTCTACTGTACTCTATCTCTACTGTGTTCCACTGTACTCTACCTCTACTGTACTCCACTGTACTCTATCTCTACTGTGCTCCACTGTACTCTACCTCTACTGTACTCTACTGTTCTCTACCTCTACTGTACTCTACTGTACTCCACCTCTACTGTGCTCCACTGTACACCACTGTTCTACCTCTACTGTACTCCACTGTACTCTACCTCTACTGCACTCCACTGTACTCTATCTCTACTGTACTCCACTGTGCTCTACCTCTACTGTGCTCCACTGTACTCTATCTCTACTGTGCTCTACTGTACTCTACCTCTACTGTGCTCTACTGTACTCTATCTCTACTGTACTCCACTGTACTCTATCTCTACTGTGATCCACTGTACTCTACCTCTACTCTGCTCCACTGTACTCTATCTCTACTGTGCTCCACTGTACTCTACCTCTACTGTACTCCACTGTACTCTATCTCTACTGTGCTCTACTGTACTCTATCTCTACTGTACTCCACTGTACTCTACCTCTACTGTGCTCCACTGTACTCCACTGTACTCTATCTCTACTGTGCTCCACTGTACTCTATCTCTACTGTACTCCACTGTACTCTACCTCTACTGTGCTCCACTGTACTCCACTGTACTCTATCTCTAATGTGCTCCACTGTACTCTACCTCTACTGTACTCCACTGTACTCTACCTCTACTGTGCTACACTGTACTCTACCTCTACTGTGCTCTACTGTACTCTATCTCTACTGTACTCCACTGTACTCTATCTCTACTGTGATCCACTGTACTCTACCTCTACTCTGCTCCACTGTACTCTATCTCTACTGTGCTCCACTGTACTCTACCTCTACTGTACTCCACTGTACTCTATCTCTACTGTGCTCTACTGTACTCTATCTCTACTGTACTCCACTGTACTCTACCTCTACTGTGCTCCACTGTACTCCACTGTACTCTATCTCTACTGTGCTCCACTGTACTCTATCTCTACTGTACTCCACTGTACTCTACCTCTACTGTGCTCCACTGTACTCCACTGTACTCTATCTCTACTGTGCTCCACTGTACTCTACCTCTACTGTACTCCACTGTACTCTATCTCTACTGTGCTCCACTGTACTCTACCTCTACTGTGCTCTACTGTACTCTATCTCTACTGTACTCCACTGTACTCTACCTCTACTGTGCTCCACTGTACTCCACTGTACTCTATCTCTACTGTGCTCCACTGTACTCTATCTCTACTGTACTCCACTGTACTCTACCTCTACTGTGCTCCACTGTACTCCACTGTACTCTATCTCTACTGTGCTCTACTGTACTCTATCTCTACTGTGTTCCACTGTACTCTACCTCTACTGTACTCCACTGTACTCTATCTCTACTGTGCTCCACTGTACTCTACCTCTACTGTACTGTACTGTTCTCTACCTCTACTGTACTCTACTGTACTCCACCTCTACTGTGCTCCACTGTACACCACTGTTCTACCTCTACTGTACTCCACTGTACTCTACCTCTACTGCACTCCACTGTACTCTATCTCTACTGTACTCCACTGTGCTCTACCTCTACTGTGCTCCAATGTACTCTATCTCTACTGTGCTCCACTGTACTCTACCTCTACTGTGCTCTACTGTACTCTATCTCTACTGTACTCCACTGTACTCTATCTCTACTGTGATCCACTGTACTCTACCTCTACTCTGCTCCACTGTACTCTATCTCTACTGTGCTCCACTGTACTCTACCTCTACTGTACTCCACTGTTCTACCTCTACTGTACTCCACTGTACTCTACCTCTACTGCACTCCACTGTACTCTATCTCTACTGTGCTCCACTGTACTCTACCTCTACTCTGCTCCACTGTACTCTATCTCTACTGTGCTCCACTGTACTCTACCTCTACTGTACTCCACTGTACTCTATCTCTACTGTGCTCTACTGTACTCTATCTCTACTGTACTCCACTGTACTCTACCTCTACTGTGCTCCACTGTACTCCACTGTACTCTATCTCTACTGTGCTCCACTGTACTCTATCTCTACTGTACTCCACTGTACTCTACCTCTACTGTACTGTACTGTTCTCTACCTCTACTGTACTCTACTGTACTCCACCTCTACTGTGCTCCACTGTACACCACTGTTCTACCTCTACTGTACTCCACTGTACTCTACTTCTACTGCACACCACTGTACTCTATCTCTACTGTACTCCACTGTGCTCTACCTCTACTGTGCTCCACTGTACTCTATCTCTACTGTGCTCCACTGTACTCTTTCTCTACTGTACTCCACTGTACTCTACCTCTACTGTGCTCCACTGTACTCTACCTCTATTGTGCTCTACTGTACTCTATCTCTACTGTACTCCACTGTACTCTATCTCTACTGTGATCCACTGTACTCTACCTCTACTGTGCTCCACTGTACTCTATCTCTACTGTACTCCACTGTACTCTACCACTACTGTGCTCCACTGTACTCCACTGTACTCTATCTCTACTGTGCTCCACTGTACTCTACCTCTACTGTGCTCCACTGTACTCTACCTCTACTGTGCTCTACTGTACTCTATATCTACTGTACTCCACTGTACTCTATCTCTACTGTGATCCACTGTACTCTACCTCTACTCTGCTCCACTGTACTCTATCTCTACTGTGCTCCACTGTACTCTACCTCTACTGTACTCCACTGTGCTCTATCTCTACTGTGCTCTACTGTACTCTATCTCTACTGTACTCCACTGTACTCTACCTGTACTGTGCTCCAATGTACTCCACTGTACTCTATCTCTACTGTGCTCCACTGTACTCTACCTCTACTGTACTCCACTGTACTCTACCTCTACTGTGCCCCACTGTACTCCACTGTACTCTATCTCTACTGTGCTCCACTGTACTGTACCTCTACTGTACTCCACTGTACTCTATCTCTACTGTGCTCCACTGTACTCTAACTCTACTGTGCTCTACTGTACTCTATCTCTACTGTACTCCACTGTACTCTATCTCTACTGTGATCCACTGTACTCTACCTCTACTCTGCTCCACTGTACTCTATCTCTACTGTGCTCCACTGTACTCTACCTCTACTGTACTCCACTGTACTCTATCTCTACTGTGCTCTACTGTACTCTATCTCTACTGTACTCCACTCTACTCTACCTCTATTGTGCTCTACTGTACTCTATCTCTACTGTACTCCACTGTACTCTATCTCTACTGTGATCCACTGTACTCTACCTTTACTGTACTCCACTGTACTCTATCTCTACTGTGCTCTACTGTACTCTATCTCTACTGTACTCCACTGTACTCTACCTCTACTGTGCTCCACTGTACTCCACTGTACTCTATCTCTACTGTGCTCCACTGTACTCTATCTCTACTGTACTCCACTGTACTCTACCTCTACTGTGCTCCACTGTACTCCACTGTACTCTATCTCTACTGTGCTCTACTGTACTCTATCTCTATTGTGTTCCACTGTACTCTACCTCTACTGTACTCCACTGTACTCTATCTCTACTGTGCTCCACTGTACTCTACCTCTATTGTACTGTTCTCTACCTCTACTGTACTCTACTGTACTCCACCTCTACTGTGCTCCACTGTACACCACTGTTCTACCTCTACTGTACTCCACTGTACTCTACCTCTACTGCACTCCACTGTACTCTATCTCTACTGTGCTCCACTGTACTCTACCTCTACTCTGCTCCACTGTACTCTATCTCTACTGTGCTCCACTGTACTCTACCTCTACTGTACTCCACTGTACTCTATCTCTACTGTGCTCTACTGTACTCTATCTCTACTGTACTCCACTGTACTCTACCTCTACTGTGCTCCACTGTACTCCACTGTACTCTATCTCTACTGTGCTCCACTGTACTCTATCTCTACTGTACTCCACTGTACTCTACCTCTACTGTACTGTACTGTTCTCTACCTCTACTGTACTCTACTGTACTCCACCTCTACTGTGCTCCACTGTACACCACTGTTCTACCTCTACTGTACTCCACTGTACTCTACTTCTACTGCACACCACTGTACTCTATCTCTACTGTACTCCACTGTGCTCTACCTCTACTGTGCTCCACTGTACTCTATCTCTACTGTGCTCCACTGTACTCTTTCTCTACTGTACTCCACTGTACTCTACCTCTACTGTACTGTACTGTTCTCTACCTCTACTGTACTCTACTGTACTCCACCTCTACTGTGCTCCACTGTACACCACTGTTCTACCTCTACTGTACTCCACTGTACTCTACTTCTACTGCACTCCACTGTACTCTATCTCTACTGTACTCCACTGTGCTCTACCTCTACTGTGCTCCACTGTACTCTATCTCTACTGTGCTCTACTGTACTCTACCTCTACTGTGCTCTACTGTACTCTATCTCTACTGTACTCCACTGTACTCTATCTCTACTGTGATCCACTGTACTCTACCTCTACTCTGCTCCACTGTACTCTATCTCTACTGTGCTCCACTGTACTCTACCTCTACTGTACTCCACTGTACTCTATCTCTACTGTGCTCTACTGTACTCTATCTCTACTGTACTCCACTGTACTCTACCTCTACTGTGCTCCACTGTACTCCACTGTACTCTATCTCTACTGTGCTCCACTGTACTCTATCTCTACTGTACTCCACTGTACTCTACCTCTACTGTGCTCCACTGTACTCCACTGTACTCTATCTCTAATGTGCTCCACTGTACTCTACCTCTACTGTACTCCACTGTACTCTACCTCTACTGTGCTACACTGTACTCTACCTCTACTGTGCTCTACTGTACTCTATCTCTACTGTACTCCACTGTACTCTATCTCTACTGTGATCCACTGTACTCTACCTCTACTCTGCTCCACTGTACTCTATCTCTACTGTGCTCCACTGTACTCTACCTCTACTGTACTCCACTGTACTCTATCTCTACTGTGCTCTACTGTACTCTATCTCTACTGTACTCCACTGTACTCTACCTCTACTGTGCTCCACTGTACTCCACTGTACTCTATCTCTACTGTGCTCCACTGTACTCTATCTCTACTGTACTCCACTGTACTCTACCTCTACTGTGCTCCACTGTACTCCACTGTACTCTATCTCTACTGTGCTCCACTGTACTCTACCTCTACTGTACTCCACTGTACTCTATCTCTACTGTGCTCCACTGTACTCTACCTCTACTGTGCTCTACTGTACTCTATCTCTACTGTACTCCACTGTACTCTACCTCTACTGTGCTCCACTGTACTCCACTGTACTCTATCTCTACTGTGCTCCACTGTACTCTATCTCTACTGTACTCCACTGTACTCTACCTCTACTGTGCTCCACTGTACTCCACTGTACTCTATCTCTACTGTGCTCTACTGTACTCTATCTCTACTGTGTTCCACTGTACTCTACCTCTACTGTACTCCACTGTACTCTATCTCTACTGTGCTCCACTGTACTCTACCTCTACTGTACTGTACTGTTCTCTACCTCTACTGTACTCTACTGTACTCCACCTCTACTGTGCTCCACTGTACACCACTGTTCTACCTCTACTGTACTCCACTGTACTCTACCTCTACTGCACTCCACTGTACTCTATCTCTACTGTACTCCACTGTGCTCTACCTCTACTGTGCTCCAATGTACTCTATCTCTACTGTGCTCCACTGTACTCTACCTCTACTGTGCTCTACTGTACTCTATCTCTACTGTACTCCACTGTACTCTATCTCTACTGTGATCCACTGTACTCTACCTCTACTCTGCTCCACTGTACTCTATCTCTACTGTGCTCCACTGTACTCTACCTCTACTGTACTCCACTGTACTCTATCTCTACTGTGCTCTACTGTACTCTACCTCTATTGTGCTCTACTGTACTCTATCTCTACTGTACTCCACTGTACTCTATCTCTACTGTGATCCACTGTACTCTACCTCTACTGTACTCCACTGTACTCTATCTCTACTGTGCTCTACTGTACTCTATCTCTACTGTACTCCACTGTACTCTACCTCTACTGTGCTCCACTGTACTCCACTGTACTCTATCTCTACTGTGCTCCACTGTACTCTATCTCTACTGTACTCCACTGTACTCTACCTCTACTGTGCTCCACTGTACTCCACTGTACTCTATCTCTACTGTGCTCTACTGTACTCTATCTCTACTGTGTTCCACTGTACTCTACCTCTACTGTACTCCACTGTACTCTATCTCTACTGTGCTCCACTGTACTCTACCTCTACTGTACTGTACTGTTCTCTACCTCTACTGTACTCTACTGTACTCCACCTCTACTGTGCTCCACTGTACACCACTGTTCTACCTCTACTGTACTCCACTGTACTCTACCTCTACTGCACTCCACTGTACTCTATCTCTACTGTACTCCACTGTGCTCTACCTCTACTGTGCTCCACTGTACTCTATCTCTACTGTGCTCCACTGTACTCTACCTCTACTGTGCTCTACTGTACTCTATCTCTACTGTACTCCACTGTACTCTATCTCTACTGTGATCCACTGTACTCTACCTCTACTCTGCTCCACTGTACTCTATCTCTACTGTGCTCCACTGTACTCTACCTCTACTGTACTCCACTGTACTCTATCTCTACTGTGCTCTACTGTACTCTATCTCTACTGTACTCCACTGTACTCTACCTCTACTGTGCTCCACTGTACTCCACTGTACTCTATCTCTACTGTGCTCCACTGTACTCTATCTCTACTGTACTCCACTGTACTCTACCTCTACTGTACTCCACTGTGCTCTACCTCTACTGTGCTCCACTGTACTCTATCTTGACTGTGCTCCACTGTACTCTATCTCTACTGTGCTCCACTGTACTCTACCTCTACTCTGCTCCACTGTACTCTATCTCTACTGTGCTCCACTGTACTCTACCTCTACTGTACTCCACTGTACTCTATCTCTACTGTGCTCTACTGTACTCTATATCTACTGTACTCCACTGTACTCTACCTCTACTGTGCTCCACTGTACTCCACTGTACTCTATCTCTACTGTGCTCCACTGTACTCTATCTCTACTGTACTCCACTGTACTCTACCTCTACTGTGCTCCACTGTACTCCACTGTACTCTATCTCTAATGTGCTCCACTGTACTCTACCTCTACTGTACTCCACTGTACTCTACCTCTACTGTGCTACACTGTACTCTACCTCTACTGTGCTCTACTGTACTCTATCTCTACTGTACTCCACTGTACTCTATCTCTACTGTGATCCACTGTACTCTACCTCTACTCTGCTCCACTGTACTCTATCTCTACTGTGCTCCACTGTACTCTACCTCTACTGTACTCCACTGTACTCTATCTCTACTGTGCTCTACTGTACTCTATCTCTACTGTACTCCACTGTACTCTACCTCTATTGTGCTCTACTGTACTCTATCTCTACTGTACTCCACTGTACTCTATCTCTACTGTGATCCACTGTACTCTATCTCTACTGTACTCCACTGTACTCTACCTCTACTGTGCTCCACTGTACTCCACTGTACTCTATCTCTACTGTGCTCCACTGTACTCTACCTCTACTGTACTCCACTGTACTCTATCTCTACTGTGCTCCACTGTACTCTACCTCTACTGTACTCCACTGTACTCTATCTCTACTGTGCTCTACTGTACTCTATCTCTACTGTACTCCACTGTACTCTACCTCTATTGTGCTCTACTGTACTCTATCTCTACTGTACTCCACTGTACTCTATCTATACTGTGATCCACTGTACTCTACCTCTACTGTACTCCACTGTACTCTATCTCTACTGTGCTCTACTGTACTCTATCTCTAATGTACTCCACTGTACTCTACCTCTACTGTGCTCCACTGTACTCCACTGTACTCTATCTCTACTGTGCTCCACTGTACTCTACCTCTATTGTGCTCCACTGTACTCTATCTTGACTGTGCTCCACTGTACTCTATCTCTACTGTGCTCCACTGTACTCTACCTCTACTCTGCTCCACTGTACTCTATCTCTACTGTGCTCCACTGTACTCTACCTCTACTGTACTCCACTGTACTCTATCTCTACTGTGCTCTACTGTACTCTATCTCTACTGTACTCCACTGTACTCTACCTCTACTGTGCTCCACTGTACTCCACTGTACTCTATCTCTACTGTGCTCCACTGTACTCTATCTCTACTGTACTCCACTGTACTCTACCTCTACTGTGCTCCACTGTACTCCACTGTACTCTATCTCTAATGTGCTCCACTGTACTCTACCTCTACTGTACTCCACTGTACTCTACCTCTACTGTGCTACACTGTACTCTACCTCTACTGTGCTCTACTGTACTCTATCTCTACTGTACTCCACTGTACTCTATCTCTACTGTGATCCACTGTACTCTACCTCTACTCTGCTCCACTGTACTCTATCTCTACTGTGCTCCACTGTACTCTACCTCTACTGTACTCCACTGTACTCTATCTCTACTGTGCTCTACTGTACTCTATCTCTACTGTACTCCACTGTACTCTACCTCTATTGTGCTCTACTGTACTCTATCTCTACTGTACTCCACTGTACTCTATCTCTACTGTGATCCACTGTACTCTATCTCTACTGTACTCCACTGTACTCTACCTCTACTGTGCTCCACTGTACTCCACTGTACTCTATCTCTACTGTGCTCCACTGTACTCTACCTCTACTGTACTCCACTGTACTCTATCTCTACTGTGCTCCACTGTACTCTACCTCTACTGTACTCCACTGTACTCTATCTCTACTGTGCTCTACTGTACTCTATCTCTACTGTACTCCACTGTACTCTACCTCTATTGTGCTCTACTGTACTCTATCTCTACTGTACTCCACTGTACTCTATCTATACTGTGATCCACTGTACTCTACCTCTACTGTACTCCACTGTACTCTATCTCTACTGTGCTCTACTGTACTCTATCTCTAATGTACTCCACTGTACTCTACCTCTACTGTGCTCCACTGTACTCCACTGTACTCTATCTCTACTGTGCTCCACTGTACTCTACCTCTACTGTGCTCCACTGTACTCCACTGTACACTATCTCTACTGTGCTCTACTGTACTTTATCTCTACTGTGTTCCACTGTACTCTACCTCTACTGTACTCCACTGTACTCTATCTCTACTGTGCTCCACTGTACTCTACCTCTACTGTACTGTACTGTTCTCTACCTCTACTGTACTCTACTGTACTCCACCTCTACTGTGCTCCACTGTACACCACTGTTCTACCTCTACTGTACTCCACTGTACTCTACCTCTACTGCACTCCACTGTACTCTATCTCTACTGTACTCCACTGTGCTCTACCTCTACTGTGCTCCATTGTACTCTATCTCTACTGTGCTCCATTGTACTCTACCTCTACTGTGCTCTACTGTACTCTATCTCTACTGTACTCCACTGTACTCTATCTCTACTGTGATCCACTGTACTCTACCTCTACTCTGCTCCACTGTACTCTATCTCTACTGTGCTCCACTGTACTCTACCTCTACTGTACTCCACTGTACTCTATCTCTACTGTGCTCTACAGTACTCTATCTCTACTGTACTAAACTGTACTCTACCTCTACTGTGCTCCACTGTACTCCACTGTACTCTATCTCTACTGTGCTCCACTGTACTCTATCTCTACTGTACTCCACTGTACTCTACCACTACTGTGCTCCACTGTACTCCACTGTACTCTATCTCTACTGTGCTCCACTGTACTCTACCTCTACTGTACTCCACTGTACTCTACCTCTACTGTGCTCCACTGTACTCTACCTCTACTGTGCTCTACTGTACTCTATATCTACTGTACTCCACTGTACTCTATCTCTACTGTGATCCACTGTACTCTACCTCTACTCTGCTCCACTGTACTCTATCTCTACTGTGCTCCACTGTACTCTACCTCTACTGTACTCCACTGTGCTCTATCTCTACTGTGCTCTACTGTACTCTATCTCTACTGTACTCCACTGTACTCTACCTGTACTGTGCTCCAATGTACTCCACTGTACTCTATCTCTACTGTGCTCCACTGTACTCTACCTCTACTGTACTCCACTGTACTCTACCTCTACTGTGCCCCACTGTACTCCACTGTACTCTATCTCTACTGTGCTCCACTGTACTGTACCTCTACTGTACTCCACTGTACTCTATCTCTACTGTGCTCCACTGTACTCTAACTCTACTGTGCTCTACTGTACTCTATCTCTACTGTACTCCACTGTACTCTATCTCTACTGTGATCCACTGTACTCTACCTCTACTCTGCTCCACTGTACTCTATCTCTACTGTGCTCCACTGTACTCTACCTCTACTGTACTCCACTGTACTCTATCTCTACTGTGCTCTACTGTACTCTATCTCTACTGTACTCCACTCTACTCTACCTCTATTGTGCTCTACTGTACTCTATCTCTACTGTACTCCACTGTACTCTATCTCTACTGTGATCCACTGTACTCTACCTTTACTGTACTCCACTGTACTCTATCTCTACTGTGCTCTACTGTACTCTATCTCTACTGTACTCCACTGTACTCTACCTCTACTGTGCTCCACTGTACTCCACTGTACTCTATCTCTACTGTGCTCCACTGTACTCTATCTCTACTGTACTCCACTGTACTCTACCTCTACTGTGCTCCACTGTACTCCACTTTACTCTATCTCTACTGTGCTCTACTGTACTCTATCTCTATTGTGTTCCACTGTACTCTACCTCTACTGTACTCCACTGTACTCTATCTCTACTGTGCTCCACTGTACTCTACCTCTATTGTACTGTTCTCTACCTCTACTGTACTCTACTGTACTCCACCTCTACTGTGCTCCACTGTACACCACTGTTCTACCTCTACTGTACTCCACTGTACTCTACCTCTACTGCACTCCACTGTACTCTATCTCTACTGTGCTCCACTGTACTCTACCTCTACTCTGCTCCACTGTACTCTATCTCTACTGTGCTCCACTGTACTCTACCTCTACTGTACTCCACTGTACTCTATCTCTACTGTGCTCTACTGTACTCTATCTCTACTGTACTCCACTGTACTCTACCTCTACTGTGCTCCACTGTACTCCACTGTACTCTATCTCTACTGTGCTCCACTGTACTCTATCTCTACTGTACTCCACTGTACTCTACCTCTACTGTACTGTACTGTTCTCTACCTCTACTGTACTCTACTGTACTCCACCTCTACTGTGCTCCACTGTACACCACTGTTCTACCTCTACTGTACTCCACTGTACTCTACTTCTACTGCACACCACTGTACTCTATCTCTACTGTACTCCACTGTGCTCTACCTCTACTGTGCTCCACTGTACTCTATCTCTACTGTGCTCCACTGTACTCTTTCTCTACTGTACTCCACTGTACTCTACCTCTACTGTGCTCCACTGTACTCTACCTCTATTGTGCTCACTGTACTCTATCTCTACTGTACTCCACTGTACTCTATCTCTACTGTGATCCACTGTACTCTACCTCTACTGTACTCCACTGTACTCTATCTCTACTGTGCTCTACTGTACTCTATCTCTACTGTACTCCACTGTACTCTACCTCCACTGTGCTCCACTGTACTCCACTGTACTCTATCTCTTCTGTGCTCCACTGTACTCTATCTCTACTGTACTCCACTGTACTCTACCTCTACTGTGCTCCACTGTACTCCACTGTACTCTATCTCTACTGTGCTCTACTGTACTCTATCTCTACTGTGTTCCACTGTACTCTACCTCTACTGTACTCCACTGTACTCTATCTCTACTGTGCTCCACTGTACTCTACCTCTACTGTACTGTACTGTTCTCTACCTCTACTGTACTCTACTGTACTCCACCTCTACTCTGCTCCACTGTACACCACTGTTCTACCTCTACTGTACTCCACTGTACTCTACCTCTACTGCACTCCACTGTACTCTATCTCTACTGTACTCCATTGTGCTCTACCTCTACTGTGCTCCACTGTACTCTATCTCTACTGTGCTCCACTGTACTCTACCTCTACTGTGCTCTACTGTACTCTATCTCTACTGTACTCCACTGTACTCTATCTCTACTGTGATCCACTGTACTCTACCTCTACTCTGCTCCACTGTACTCTATCTCTACTGTGCTCCACTGTACTCTACCTCTACTGTACTCCACTGTACTCTATCTCTACTGTGCTCTACTGTACTCTATCTCTACTGTACTCCACTGTACCCTACCTCTACTGTGCTCCACTGTACTCCACTGTACTCTATCTCTACTGTGCTCCGCTGTACTCTATCTCTACTGTACTCCACTGTACTCTACCTCTACTGTGCTCCACTGTACTCCACTGTACTCTATCTCTAATGTGCTCCACTGTACTCTACCTCTACTGTACTCCACTGTACTCTACCTCTACTGTGCTACACTGTACTCTACCTCTACTGTGCTCTACTGTACTCTATCTCTACTGTACTCCACTGTACTCTATCTCTACTGTGATCCACTGTACTCTACCTCTACTCTGCTCCACTGTACTCTATCTCTACTGTGCTCCACTGTACTCTACCTCTACTGTACTCCACTGTACTCTATCTCTACTGTGCTCTACTGTACTCTATCTCTACTGTACTCCACTGTACTCTACCTCTACTGTGCTCCACTGTACTCCACTGTACTCTATCTCTACTGTGCTCCACTGTACTCTATCTCTACTGTACTCCACTGTACTCTACCTCTACTGTGCTCCACTGTACTCCACTGTACTCTATCTCTACTGTGCTCCACTGTACTCTACTTCTACTGTACTCCACTGTACTCTATCTCTACTGTGCTCCACTGTACTCTACCTCTACTGTGCTCTACTGTACTCTATCTCTACTGTACTCCACTGTACTCTACCTCTACTGTGCTCCACTGTACTCCACTGTACTCTATCTCTACTGTGCTCCACTGTACTCTATCTCTACTGTACTCCACTGTACTCTACCTCTACTGTGCTCCACTGTACTCCACTGTACTCTATCTCTACTGTGCTCTACTGTACTCTATCTCTACTGTGTTCCACTGTACTCTACCTCTACTGTACTCCACTGTACTCTATCTCTACTGTGCTCCACTGTACTCTACCTCTACTGTACTGTACTGTTCTCTACCTCTACTGTACTCTACTGTACTTCACCTCTACTGTGCTCCACTGTACACCAGTGTTCTACCTCTACTGTACTCCACTGTACTCTACCTCTACTGCACTCCACTGTACTCTATCTCTACTGTACTCCACTGTGCTCTACCTCTACTGTGCTCCAATGTACTCTATCTCTACTGTGCTCCACTGTACTCTACCTCTACTGTGCTCTACTGTACTCTATCTCTACTGTACTCCACTGTACTCTATCTCTACTGTGATCCACTGTACTCTACCTCTACTCTGCTCCACTGTACTCTATCTCTACTGTGCTCCACTGTACTCTACCTCTACTGTACTCCACTGTACTCTATCTCTACTGTGCTCTACTGTACTCTACCTCTATTGTGCTCTACTGTACTCTATCTCTACTGTACTCCACTGTACTCTATCTCTACTGTGATCCACTGTACTCTACCTCTACTGTACTCCACTGTACTCTATCTCTACTGTGCTCTACTGTACTCTATCTCTACTGTACTCCACTGTACTCTACCTCTACTGTGCTCCACTGTACTCCACTGTACTCTATCTCTACTGTGCTCCACTGTACTCTATCTCTACTGTACTCCACTGTACTCTACCTCTACTGTGCTCCACTGTACTCCACTGTACTCTATCTCTACTGTGCTCTACTGTACTCTATCTCTACTGTGTTCCACTGTACTCTACCTCTACTGTACTCCACTGTACTCTATCTCTACTGTGCTCCACTGTACTCTACCTCTACTGTACTGTACTGTTCTCTACCTCTACTGTACTCTACTGTACTCCACCTCTACTGTGCTCCACTGTACACCACTGTTCTACCTCTACTGTACTCCACTGTACTCTACCTCTACTGCACTCCACTGTACTCTATCTTTACTGTACTCCACTGTGCTCTACCTCTACTGTGCTCCACTGTACTCTATCTCTACTGTGCTCCACTGTACTCTACCTCTACTGTGCTCTACTGTACTCTATCTCTACTGTACTCCACTGTACTCTATCTCTACTGTGATCCACTGTACTCTACCTCTACTCTGCTCCACTGTACTCTATCTCTACTGTGCTCCACTGTACTCTACCTCTACTGTACTCCACTGTACTCTATCTCTACTGTGCTCTACTGTACTCTATCTCTACTGTACTCCACTGTACTCTACCTCTACTGTGCTCCACTGTACTCCACTGTACTCTATCTCTACTGTGCTCCACTGTACTCTATCTCTACTGTACTCCACTGTACTCTACCTCTACTGTACTCCACTGTGCTCTACCTCTACTGTGCTCCACTGTACTCTATCTTGACTGTGCTCCACTGTACTCTATCTCTACTGTGCTCCACTGTACTCTATCTCTACTGTGTTCCACTGTACTCTACCTCTACTCTACTCCACTGTACTCTATCTCTACTGTGCTCCACTGTACTCTACCTCTACTGTACTCCACTGTACTCTACCTCTACTGTACTCCACTGTACTCTATCTCTACTGTACTCCACTGTACTCTACCTCTACTGTACTGTACTGTTCTCTACCTCTACTGTACTCTACTGTACTCCACCTCTACTGTACTCTACTGTACTCCACCTCTACTGTGCTCCACTGTACTCCACTGTACTCTACCTCTACTGTGCTCCACTGTGATCTACCTCTACTGTGCTCCACTGTACTCTACCTCTACTGTACTCACCTGTAATCTATCTCTACTGTACTCCACTGTACTCTATTTCTACTGTGATCCACTGTACTCTACCTCTACTCTGCTCCACTGTACTCTATCTCTACTGTGCTCCACTGTACTCTACCTCTACTGTACTCCACTGTACTCTATCTCTACTGTGCTCTACTGTACTCTATCTCTACTGTACTCCACTGTACTCTACCTCTACTGTGCTCCACTGTACTCCACTGTACTCTATCTCTACTGTGCTCCACTGTACTCTATCTCTACTGTACTCCACTGTACTCTACCTCTACTGTGCTCCACTGTACTCCACTGTACTCTATCTCTACTGTGCTCCACTGTACTCTACCTCTACTGTACTCCACTCTACTCTACCTCTACTGTGCTCCACTGTACTCTACCTCTACTGTACTCCACTCTACTCTACCTCTACTGGGCTCCACTGTACTCTACCTCTACTGTACTCCACTGTACTCTATCTCTACCGTGCTCCACTGTACTATATCTCTACTGTACTCCACTGTACTCTACCTCTACTCTACTGTACTGTTCTCTACCTCTACTGTACTCTACTGTACTCCACCTCTACTGTGCTCCACTGTACTCCACTGTACTCTACCTCTACTGTGCTCCACTGTAATCTACCTCTACTGTGCTCCACTGTACTCTACCTCTACTGTGCTCCACTGTAATCTACCTCTACTGTGCTCCACTGTACTCTACCTCTACTGTGCTCCACTGTACTCTATCTCTACTGTGCTCCACTGTACTCTACCTCTACTGTGCTCCACTGTAATCTACCTCTACTGTGCTCCACTGTACTCTACCTCTACTGTACTCCACTGTACTCTATCTCTACTGTGCTCTACTGTACTCTACTCTACTGTACTCCACTGTACTCTACCTCTACTGTACTCCACTGTACTCTACCTCTACTTTTCTCCACTGTACTCTACCTCTACTGTACTCTACTGTACTCCTATTCTAATGTGCTCCACTGTAATCCACTGTACTCTACCTCTACTGTACTCCACTGTACTCTATCTCTACTGTGCTCCACTGTACTCTACCTCTACTGTACTCCACTGTACTCTACCTCTACTGTACTCCACTGTACTCTATCTCTACTGTACTCCACTGTACTCTACCTCTACTGTACTGTACTGTTCTCTACCTCTACTGTACTCTACTGTACTCCACCTCTACTGTGCTCCACTGTACTCCACTGTACTCTACCTCTACTGTGCTCCACTGTGATCTACCTCTACTGTGCTCCACTGTACTCTACCTCTACTGTACTCACCTGTAATCTATCTCTACTGTACTCCACTGTACTCTATTTCTACTGTGATCCACTGTACTCTACCTCTACTCTGCTCCACTGTACTCTATCTCTACTGTGCTCCACTGTACTCTACCTCTACTGTACTCCACTGTACTCTATCTCTACTGTGCTCCACTGTACTCTACCTCTACTGTACTCCACTGTACTCTATCTCTACTGTGCTCCACTGTACTCTACCTCTACTGTACTCCACTGTACTCTACCTCTACTGTACTCCACTGTACTCTATCTCTACTGTACTCCACTGTACTCTACCTCTACTGTACTGTACTGTTCTCTACCTCTACTGTACTCTACTGTACTCCACCTCTACTGTGCTCCACTGTACTCCACTGTACTCTACCTCTACTGTGCTCCACTGTGATCTACCTCTACTGTGCTCCACTGTACTCTACCTCTACTGTACTCACCTGTAATCTATCTCTACTGTACTCCACTGTACTCTATTTCTACTGTGATCCACTGTACTCTACCTCTACTCTGCTCCACTGTACTCTATCTCTACTGTGCTCCACTGTACTCTACCTCTACTGTACTCCACTGTACTCTATCTCTACTGTGCTCTACTGTACTCTATCTCTACTGTACTCCACTGTACTCTACCTCTACTGTGCTCCACTGTACTCCACTGTACTCTATCTCTACTGTGCTCCACTGTACTCTATCTCTACTGTACTCCACTGTACTCTACCTCTACTGTGCTCCACTGTACTCCACTGTACTCTATCTCTACTGTGCTCCACTGTACTCTACCTGTACTGTACTCCACTCTACTCTACCTCTACTGTGCTCCACTGTACTCTACCTCTACTGTACTCCACTCTACTCTACCTCTACTGGGCTCCACTGTACTCTACCTCTACTGTACTCCACTGTACTCTATCTCTACCGTGCTCCACTGTACTCTATCTCTACTGTACTCCACTCTACTCTACCTCTACTCTACTGTACTGTTCTCTACCTCTACTGTACTCTACTGTACTCCACCTCTACTGTGCTCCACTGTACTCCACTGTACTCTACCTCTACTGTGCTCCACTGTAATCTACCTCTACTGTGCTCCACTGTACTCTACCTCTACTGTGCTCCACTGTACTCTATCTCTACTGTGCTCTACTGTACTCTACTCTACTGTACTCCACTGTACTCTACCTCTACTGTACTCCACTGTACTCTACCTCTACTGTGCTCTACTGTACTCTATCTCTACTGTGTTCCACTGTACTCTACCTCTACTGTACTCCACTGTACTCTATCTCTACTGTGCTCCACTCTACTCTATCTCTACTGTGCTATACTGTACTCTATCTCTACTGTACTCCACTGTACTCTACCTCTACTGTGCTCCACTGTACTCCACTGTACTCTATCTCTACTGTGCTCCACTGTACTCTATCTCTACTGTACTCCACTGTACTCTACCTCTACTGTGCTCCACTGTACTCCACTGTACTCTATCTCTACTGTGCTCCACTGTACTCTACCTCTACTGTACTCCACTCTACTCTACCTCTACTGTGCTCCACTGTACTCTACCTCTACTGTACTCCACTCTACTCTACCTCTACTGGGCTCCACTGTATTCTACCTCTACTGTACTCCACTGTACTCTATCTCTACCGTGCTCCACTGTACTCTATCTCTACTGTACTCCAATGTACTCTACCTCTACTCTACTGTACTGTTCTCTTCCTCTAATGTACTCTACTGTGCTCCACCTCTACTGTGCTCCACTGTACTCCACTGTACTCTACCTCTACTGTGCTCCACTGTAATCTACCTCTACTGTGCTCCACTGTACTCTACCTCTACTGTACTCCACTGTACTCTACCTCTACTGTACTCCACTGTACTCTACCTCTACTTTACTCCACTGTACTTTACCTCTACTCTACTCCACTGTACTCTACCTCTACTGTACTCTATTGTACTCCTATTCTAATGTGCTCCACTGTAATCCACTGTACTCTACCACTACTGTACTCCACTGTACTCTATCTCTACTGTGCTCCACTGTACTCTACCTCTACTGTACTCCACTGTACTCTATCTCTACCGTGCTCCACTGTACTCTATCTCTACTGTACTCCAATGTACTCTACCTCTACTCTACTGTACTGTTCTCTACCTCTACTGTACTCTACTGTACTCTATCTCTACTGTACTCCACTGTGCTCTACCTCTACTGTGCTCCACTGTACTCTATCTCTACTGTGCTCCACTGTACTCTATCTCTACTGTGCTCCACTGTACTCTATCTCTACTGTGTTCCACTGTACTCTACCTCTACTCTACTCCACTGTACTCTATCTCTACTGTGCTCCACTGTACTCTACCTCTACTGTACTCCACTGTACTCTATCTCTACCGTGCTCCACTGTACTCTATCTCTACTGTACTCCAATGTACTCTACCTCTACTCTACTGTACTGTTCTCTACCTCTACTGTACTCTACTGTACTCCACCTCTACTGTGCTCTACTGTACTCCACTGTACTCTACCTCTACTGTGCTCCACTGTAATCTACCTCTACTGTGCTCCACTGTACTCTACCTCTACTGTACTCCACTGTACTCTACCTCTACTGTACTCCACTGTACTCTACCTCTACTTTACTCCACTGTACTTTACCTCTACTCTACTCCACTGTACTCTACCTCTACTGTACTCTATTGTACTCCTATTCTAATGTGCTCCACTGTAATCCACTGTACTCTACCACTACTGTACTCCACTGTACTCTACCTCTATTGTGCTCTACTGTACTCTATCTCTACTGTGCTCCACTGTACTCTACCTCTACTGTACTCCACTGTACTCTATCTCTACTGTACTCCACTGTACTCTATCTCTACTGTACTCTATCTCTACTGTACTCCACTGTACTCTACCTCTACTGTGCTCCACTGTACTCTACCTCTACTGTGCTCCACTGTACTCTACCTCTACTGTGCTCCACTGTACTCTACCTCTACTGTGCTCTACTGTACTCTATCTCTACTGTGTTCCACTGTACTCTACCTCTACTGTACTCCACTGTACTCTATCTCTACTGTGCTCCACTGTACTCTACCTCTACTGTACTGTACTGTTCTCTACATCTACTGTACTCTACTGTACTCCACCTCTAGTGTGCTCCACTGTACACCACTGTTCTACCTCTACTGTACTCCACTGTACTCTACCTCTACTGCACTCCACTGTACTCTATCTCTACTGTAATCCACTGTGCTCTACCTCTACTGTACTCCACTGTACTCTATCTCTACTGTGCTCCACTGTACTCTACCTCTACTGTACTGTACTGTTCTCTACCTCTACTGTACTCCACTGTACTCTACCTCTACTGTGCTCCACTGTACTCCACTGTACTCTATCTCTACTGTGCTCCACTGTACTCTACCTCTACTGTGCTCCACTGTACTCTACCTCTACTGTGCTCCACTGTACTCTACCTCTACTGTGCTCCACTGTACTCTACCTCTACTGTGCTCTACTGTACTCTATCTCTACTGTGTTCCACTGTACTCTACCTCTACTGTACTCCACTGTACTCTATCTCTACTGTGCTCCACTGTACTCTACCTCTACTGTACTGTACTGTTCTCTACCTCTACTGTACTCTACTGTACTCTACCTCTACTGCACTCCACTGTACTCTACCTCTACTGCACTCCACTGTACTCTATCTCTACTGTACTCCACTGTGCTCTACCTCTACTGTGCTCCACTGTACTCTATCTTGACTGTGCTCCACTGTACTCTATCTCTACTGTGCTCCACTGTACTCTATCTCTACTGTGTTCCACTGTACTCTACCTCTACTCTACTCCACTGTACTCTATCTCTACTGTGCTCCACTGTACTCTACCTCTACTGTACTCCACTGTACTCTACCTCTACTGTACTCCACTGTACTCTATCTCTACTGTACTCCACTGTACTCTACCTCTACTGTACTGTACTGTTCTCTACCTCTACTGTACTCTACTGTAATCCACCTCTACTGTGCTCCACTGTACTCCACTGTACTCTACCTCTACTGTGCTCCACTGTGATCTACCTCTACTGTGCTCCACTGTACTCTACCTCTACTGTACTCACCTGTAATCTATCTCTACTGTACTCCACTGTACTCTATTTCTACTGTGATCCACTGTACTCTACCTCTACTCTGCTCCACTGTACTCTATCTCTACTGTGCTCCACTGTACTCTACCTCTACTGTGCTCCACTGTACTCCACTGTACTCTATCTCTACTGTGCTCTACTGTACTCTATCTCTACTGTACTCCACTGTACTCTACCTCTACTGTGCTCCACTGTACTCCACTGTACTCTATCTCTACTGTGCTCCACTGTACTCTATCTCTACTGTACTCCACTGTACTCTACCTCTACTGTGCTCCACTGTACTCCACTGTACTCTATCTCTACTGTGCTCCACTGTACTCTACCTCTACTGTACTCCACTCTACTCTACCTCTACTGTGCTCCACTGTACTCTACCTCTACTGTACTCCACTCTACTCTACCTCTACTGGGCTCCACTGTACTCTACCTCTACTGTACTCCACTGTACTCTATCTCTACCGTGCTCCACTGTACTCTATCTCTACTGTACTCCACTGTACTCTACCTCTACTCTACTGTACTGTTCTCTACCTCTACTGTACTCTACTGTACTCCACCTCTACTGTGCTCCACTGTACTCCACTGTACTCTACCTCTACTGTGCTCCACTGTAATCTACCTCTACTGTGCTCCACTGTACTCTACCTCTACTGTGCTCCACTGTAATCTACCTCTACTGTGCTCCACTGTACTCTACCTCTACTGTGCTCCACTGTACTCTATCTCTACTGTGCTCTACTGTACTCTACTCTACTGTACTCCACTGTACTCTACCTCTACTGTACTCCACTGTACTCTACCTCTACTTTTCTCCACTGTACTCTACCTCTACTGTACTCTACTGTACTCCTATTCTAATGTGCTCCACTGTAATCCACTCTACTCTACCACTTTTGTACTCCACTGTACTCTATCTCTACTGTGCTCCACTGTACTCTACCTCTACTGTACTCCACTGTACTCTACCTCTACTGTACTCCACTGTACTCTATCTCTACTGTACTCCACTGTACTCTACCTCTACTGTACTGTACTGTTCTCTACCTCTACTGTACTCTACTGTACTCCACCTCTACTGTGCTCCACTGTACTCCACTGTACTCTACCTCTACTGTACTCACCTGTAATCTATCTCTACTGTACTCCACTGTACTCTATTTCTACTGTGATCCACTGTACTCTACCTCTACTCTGCTCCACTGTACTCTATCTCTACTGTGCTCCACTGTACTCTACCTCTACTGTACTCCACTGTACTCTATCTCTACTGTGCTCTACAGTACTCTATCTCTACTGTACTAAACTGTACTCTACCTCTACTGTGCTCCACTGTACTCCACTGTACTCTATCTCTACTGTGCTCCACTGTACTCTATCTCTACTGTACTCCACTGTACTCTACCTCTACTGTGCTCCACTGTACTCCACTGTACTCTATCTCTACTGTGCTCCACTGTACTCTACCTCTACTGTACTCCACTGTACTCTACCTCTACTGTGCTCCACTGTACTCTACCTCTACTGTGCTCTACTGTACTCTATCTCTACTGTACTCCACTCTACTCTATCTCTACTGTGATCCACTGTACTCTACCTCTACTCTGCTCCACTGTACTCTATCTCTACTGTGCTCCACTGTACTCTACCTCTACTGTACTCCACTGTGCTCTATCTCTACTGTGCTCTACTGTACTCTATCTCTACTGTACTCCACTGTACTCTACCTCTACTGTGCTCCACTGTACTCCACTGTACTCTATCTCTACTGTGCTCCACTGTACTCTACCTCTACTGTACTCCACTGTACTCTACCTCTACTGTGCTCCACTGTACTCCACTGTACTCTATCTCTACTGTGCTCCACTGTACTCTACCTCTACTGTACTGTACTGTTCTCTACCTCTACTGTACTCTACTGTACTCCACCTCTACTGTGCTCCACTGTACACCACTGTTCTACCTCTACTGTACTCCACTGTACTCTACCTCTACTGCACTCCACTGTACTCTATCTCTACTGTACTCCACAGTGCTCTACCTCTACTGTGCTCCACTGTACTCTATCTCTACTGTGCTCCACTGTACTCTACCTCTACTGTGCTCTACTGTACTCTATCTCTACTGTACTCCACTGTACTCTATCTCTACTGTGATCCACTGTACTCTACCTCTACTCTGCTCCACTGTACTCTATCTCTACTGTGCTCCACTGTACTCTACCTCTACTGTACTCCACTGTACTCTATCTCTACTGTGCTCTACTGTACTCTATCTCTACTGTACTCCACTGTACTCTACCTCTACTGTGCTCCACTGTACTCTATCTCTACTGTGCTCCACTGTACTCTATCTCTACTGTGCTCCACTGTACTCTATCTCTACTGTACTCCACTGTACTCTACCTCTACTGTGCTCCACTGTACTCCACTGTACTCTATCTCTAATGTGCTCCACTGTACTCTACCTCTACTGTACTCCACTGTACTCTACCTCTACTGTGCTACACTGTACTCTACCTCTACTGTGCTCTACTGTACTCTATCTCTACTGTACTCCACTGTACTCTATCTCTACTGTGCTCCACTGTACTCTATCTCTACTGTACTCCACTGTACTCTACCTCTACTGTGCTCCACTGTACTCCACTGTACTCTATCTCTACTGTGTTCCACTGTACTCTACCTCTACTGTACTCCACTGTACTCTATCTCTACTGTGCTCCACTGTACTCTACCTCTACTGTACTGTACTGTTCTCTACCTCTACTGTACTCTACTGTACTCTACCTCTACTGCACTCCACTGTACTCTACCTCTACTGCACTCCACTGTACTCTATCTCTACTGTACTCCACTGTGCTCTACCTCTACTGTGCTCCACTGTACTCTATCTTGACTGTGCTCCACTGTACTCTATCTCTACTCTGCTCCACTGTACTCTATCTCTACTGTGTTCCACTGTACTCTACCTCTACTCTACTCCACTGTACTCTATCTCTACTGTGCTCCACTGTACTCTACCTCTACTGTACTCCACTGTACTCTACCTCTACTGTACTCCACTGTACTCTATCTCTACTGTACTCCACTGTACTCTACCTCTACTGTACTGTACTGTTCTCTACCTCTACTCTACTCTACTGTAATCCACCTCTACTGTGCTCCACTGTACTCCACTGTACTCTACCTCTACTGTGCTCCACTGTGATCTACCTCTACTGTGCTCCACTGTACTCTACCTCTACTGTACTCACCTGTAATCTATCTCTACTGTACTCCACTGTACTCTATTTCTACTGTGATCCACTGTACTCTACCTCTACTCTGCTCCACTGTACTCTATCTCTACTGTGCTCCACTGTACTCTACCTCTACTGTGCTCCACTGTACTCCACTGTACTCTATCTCTACTGTGCTCTACTGTACTCTATCTCTACTGTACTCCACTGTACTCTACCTCTACTGTGCTCCACTGTACTCCACTGTACTCTATCTCTACTGTGCTCCACTGTACTCTATCTCTACTGTACTCCACTGTACTCTACCTCTACTGTGCTCCACTGTACTCCACTGTACTCTATCTCTACTGTGCTCCACTGTACTCTACCTCTACTGTACTCCACTCTACTCTACCTCTACTGTGCTCCACTGTACTCTACCTCTACTGTACTCCACTCTACTCTACCTCTACTGGGCTCCACTGTACTCTACCTCTACTGTACTCCACTGTACTCTATCTCTACCGTGCTCCACTGTACTCTATCTCTACTGTACTCCACTGTACTCTACCTCTACTCTACTGTACTGTTCTCTACCTCTACTGTACTCTACTGTACTCCACCTCTACTGTGCTCCACTGTACTCCACTGTACTCTACCTCTACTGTGCTCCACTGTAATCTACCTCTACTGTGCTCCACTGTACTCTACCTCTACTGTGCTCCACTGTAATCTACCTCTACTGTGCTCCACTGTACTCTACCTCTACTGTGCTCCACTGTACTCTATCTCTACTGTGCTCTACTGTACTCTACTCTACTGTACTCCACTGTACTCTACCTCTACTGTACTCCACTGTACTCTACCTCTACTTTTCTCCACTGTACTCTACCTCTACTGTACTCTACTGTACTCCTATTCTAATGTGCTCCACTGTAATCCACTCTACTCTACCACTACTGTACTCCACTGTACTCTATCTCTACTGTGCTCCACTGTACTCTACCTCTACTGTACTCCACTGTACTCTACCTCTACTGTACTCCACTGTACTCTATCTCTACTGTACTCCACTGTACTCTACCTCTACTGTACTGTACTGTTCTCTACCTCTACTGTACTCTACTGTACTCCACCTCTACTGTGCTCCACTGTACTCCACTGTACTCTACCTCTACTGTACTCACCTGTAATCTATCTCTACTGTACTCCACTGTACTCTATTTCTACTGTGATCCACTGTACTCTACCTCTACTCTGCTCCACTGTACTCTATCTCTACTGTGCTCCACTGTACTCTACCTCTACTGTACTCCACTGTACTCTATCTCTACTGTGCTCTACAGTACTCTATCTCTACTGTACTAAACTGTACTCTACCTCTACTGTGCTCCACTGTACTCCACTGTACTCTATCTCTACTGTGCTCCACTGTACTCTATCTCTACTGTACTCCACTGTACTCTACCTCTACTGTGCTCCACTGTACTCCACTGTACTCTATCTCTACTGTGCTCCACTGTACTCTACCTCTACTGTACTCCACTGTACTCTACCTCTACTGTGCTCCACTGTACTCTACCTCTACTGTGCTCTACTGTACTCTATCTCTACTGTACTCCACTCTACTCTATCTCTACTGTGATCCACTGTACTCTACCTCTACTCTGCTCCACTGTACTCTATCTCTACTGTGCTCCACTGTACTCTACCTCTACTGTACTCCACTGTGCTCTATCTCTACTGTGCTCTACTGTACTCTATCTCTACTGTACTCCACTGTACTCTACCTCTACTGTGCTCCACTGTACTCCACTGTACTCTATCTCTACTGTGCTCCACTGTACTCTACCTCTACTGTACTCCACTGTACTCTACCTCTACTGTGCTCCACTGTACTCCACTGTACTCTATCTCTACTGTGCTCCACTGTACTCTACCTCTACTGTACTGTACTGTTCTCTACCTCTACTGTACTCTACTGTACTCCACCTCTACTGTGCTCCACTGTACACCACTGTTCTACCTCTACTGTACTCCACTGTACTCTACCTCTACTGCACTCCACTGTACTCTATCTCTACTGTACTCCACAGTGCTCTACCTCTACTGTGCTCCACTGTACTCTATCTCTACTGTGCTCCACTGTACTCTACCTCTACTGTGCTCTACTGTACTCTATCTCTACTGTACTCCACTGTACTCTATCTCTACTGTGATCCACTGTACTCTACCTCTACTCTGCTCCACTGTACTCTATCTCTACTGTGCTCCACTGTACTCTACCTCTACTGTACTCCACTGTACTCTATCTCTACTGTGCTCTACTGTACTCTATCTCTACTGTACTCCACTGTACTCTACCTCTACTGTGCTCCACTGTACTCTATCTCTACTGTGCTCCACTGTACTCTATCTCTACTGTGCTCCACTGTACTCTATCTCTACTGTACTCCACTGTACTCTACCTCTACTGTGCTCCACTGTACTCCACTGTACTCTATCTCTAATGTGCTCCACTGTACTCTACCTCTACTGTACTCCACTGTACTCTACCTCTACTGTGCTACACTGTACTCTACCTCTACTGTGCTCTACTGTACTCTATCTCTACTGTACTCCACTGTACTCTATCTCTACTGTGATCCACTGTACTCTACCTCTACTCTGCTCCACTGTACTCTATCTCTACTGTGCTCCACTGTACTCTACCTCTACTGTACTCCACTGTACTCTATCTCTACTGTGCTCTACTGTACTCTATCTCTACTGTACTCCACTGTACTCTACCTCTACTGTGCTCCACTGTACTCCACTGTACTCTATCTCTACTGTGCTCCACTGTACTCTATCTCTACTGTACTCCACTGTACTCTACCTCTACTGTGCTCCACTGTACTCCACTGTACTCTATCTCTACTGTGCTCCACTGTACTCTACCTCTACTGTACTCCACTGTACTCTATCTCTACTGTGCTCCACTGTACTCTACCTCTACTGTACTCCACTGTACTCTATCTCTACTGTGCTCTACTGTACTCTATCTCTACTGTACTCCACTGTACTCTACCTCTACTGTGCTCCACTGTACTCCACTGTACTCTATCTCTACTGTGCTCCACTGTACTCTATCTCTACTGTACTCCACTGTACTCTACCTCTACTGTGCTCCACTGTACTCCACTGTACTCTATCTCTAATGTGCTCCACTGTACTCTACCTCTACTGTACTCCACTGTACTCTACCTCTACTGTGCTACACTGTACTCTACCTCTAATGTGCTCTACTGTACTCTATCTCTACTGTACTCCACTGTACTCTATCTCTACTGTGGTCCACTGTACTCTACCTCTACTCTGCTCCACTGTACTCTATCTCTACTGTGCTCCACTGTACTCTACCTCTACTGTACTCCACTGTACTCTATCTCTACTGTGCTCTACTTTACTCTATCTCTACTGTACTCCACTGTACTCTACCTCTACTGTGCTCCACTGTACTCCACTGTACTCTATCTCTACTGTGCTCCACTGTACTCTATCTCTACTGTACTCCACTGTACTCTACCTCTACTGTGCTCCACTGTACTCCACTGTACTCTATCTCTACTGTGCTCCACTGTACTCTACCTCTACTGTACTCCACTGTACTCTATCTCTACTGTGCTCCACTGTACTCTACCTCTACTGTGCTCTACTGTACTCTATCTCTACTGTACTCCACTGTACTCTACCTCTACTGTGCTCCACTGTACTCCACTGTACTCTATCTCTACTGTGCTCCACTGTACTCTATCTCTACTGTACTCCACTGTACTCTACCTCTACTGTGCTCCACTGTACTCCACTGTACTCTATCTCTAATGTGCTCCACTGTACTCTACCTCTACTGTACTCCACTGTACTCTACCTCTACTGTGCTACACTGTACTCTACCTCTACTGTGCTCTACTGTACTCTATCTCTACTGTACTCCACTGTACTCTATCTCTACTGTGATCCACTGTACTCTACCTCTACTCTGCTCCACTGTACTCTATCTCTACTGTGCTCCACTGTACTCTACCTCTACTGTACTCCACTGTACTCTATCTCTACTGTGCTCTACTGTACTCTATCTCTACTGTACTCCACTGTACTCTACCTCTACTGTGCTCCACTGTACTCCACTGTACTCTATCTCTACTGTGCTCCACTGTACTCTATCTCTACTGTACTCCACTGTACTCTACCTCTACTGTGCTCCACTGTACTCCACTGTACTCTATCTCTACTGTGCTCCACTGTACTCTACCTCTACTGTACTCCACTGTACTCTATCTCTACTGTGCTCCACTGTACTCTACCTCTACTGTGCTCTACTGTACTCTATCTCTACTGTACTCCACTGTACTCTACCTCTACTGTGCTCCACTGTACTCCACTGTACTCTATCTCTACTGTGCTCCATTGTACTCTATCCCTACTGTACTCCACTGTACTCTACCTCTACTGTGCTCCACTGTACTCCACTGTACTCTATCTCTACTGTGCTCTACTGTACTCTATCTCTACTGTGTTCCACTGTACTCTACCTCTACTGTACTCCACTGTACTCTATCTCTACTGTGCTCCACTGTACTCTACCTCTACTGTACTGTACTGTTCTCTACCTCTACTGTACTCTACTGTACTCCACCTCTACTGTGCTCCACTGTACACCACTGTTCTACCTCTACTGTACTCCACTGTACTCTACCTCTACTGCACTCCACTGTACTCTATCTCTACTGTACTCCACTGTGCTCTACCTCTACTGTGCTCCACTGTACTCTATCTCTACTGTGCTCCACTGTACTCTACCTCTACTGTGCTCTACTGTACTCTATCTCTACTGTACTCCACTGTACTCTATCTCTACTGTGATCCACTGTACTCTACCTCTACTCTGCTCCACTGTACTCTATCTCTACTGTGCTCCACTGTACTCTACCTCTACTGTACTCCACTGTACTCTATCTCTACTGTGCTCTACTGTACTCTACCTCTATTGTGCTCTACTGTACTCTATCTCTACTGTACTCCACTGTACTCTATCTCTACTGTGATCCACTGTACTCTACCTCTACTGTACTCCACTGTACTCTATCTCTACTGTGCTCTACTGTACTCTATCTCTACTGTACTCCACTGTACTCTACCTCTACTGTGCTCCACTGTACTCCACTGTACTCTATCTCTACTGTGCTCCACTGTACTCTATCTCTACTGTACTCCACTGTACTCTACCTCTACTGTGCTCCACTGTACTCCACTGTACTCTATCTCTACTGTGCTCTACTGTACTCTATCTCTACTGTGTTCCACTGTACTCTACCTCTACTGTACTCCACTGTACTCTATCTCTACTGTGCTCCACTGTACTCTACCTCTACTGTACTGTACTGTTCTCTACCTCTACTGTACTCTACTGTACTCCACCTCTACTGTGCTCCACTGTACACCACTGTTCTACCTCTACTATACTCCACTGTACTCTACCTCTACTGCACTCCACTGTACTCTATCTCTACTGTACTCCACTGTGCTCTACCTCTACTGTGCTCCACTGTACTCTATCTCTACTGTGCTCCACTGTACTCTACCTCTACTGTGCTCTACTGTACTCTATCTCTACTGTACTCCACTGTACTCTATCTCTACTGTGATCCACTGTACTCTACCTCTACTCTGCTCCACTGTACTCTATCTCTACTGTGCTCCACTGTACTCTATCTCTACTGTGCTCCACTGTACTCTACCTCTACTGTACTCCACTGTACTCTATCTCTACTGTGCTCTACTGTACTCTATCTCTACTGTACTCCACTGTACTCTACCTCTACTGTGCTCCACTGTACTCCACTGTACTCTATCTCTACTGTGCTCCACTGTACTCTATCTCTACTGTACTCCACTGTACTCTACCTCTACTGTGCTCCACTGTACTCCACTGTACTCTATCTCTAATGTGCTCCACTGTACTCTACCTCTACTGTACTCCACTGTACTCTACCTCTACTGTGCTACACTGTACTCTACCTCTACTGTGCTCTACTGTACTCTATCTCTACTGTACTCCACTGTACTCTATCTCTACTGTGATCCACTGTACTCTACCTCTACTCTGCTCCACTGTACTCTATCTCTACTGTGCTCCACTGTACTCTACCTCTACTGTACTCCACTGTACTCTATCTCTACTGTGCTCTACTGTACTCTATCTCTACTGTACTCCACTGTACTCTACCTCTACTGTGCTCCACTGTACTCCACTGTACTCTATCTCTACTGTGCTCCACTGTACTCTATCTCTACTGTACTCCACTGTACTCTACCTCTACTGTGCTCCACTGTACTCCACTGTACTCTATCTCTACTGTGCTCCACTGTACTCTACCTCTACTGTACTCCACTGTACTCTATCTCTACTGTGCTCCACTGTACTCTACCTCTACTGTGCTCTACCGTACTCTATCTCTACTGTACTCCACTGTACTCTACCTCTACTGTGCTCCACTGTACTCCACTGTACTCTATCTCTACTGTGCTCCACTGTACTCTATCTCTACTGTACTCCACTGTACTCTACCTCTACTGTGCTCCACTGTACTCCACTGTACTCTATCTCTACTGTGCTCTACTGTACTCTATCTCTACTGTGTTCCACTGTACTCTACCTCTACTGTACTCCACTGTACTCTATCTCTACTGTGCTCCACTGTACTCTACCTCTACTGTACTGTACTGTTCTCTACCTCTACTGTACTCTACTGTACTCCACCTCTACTGTGCTCCACTGTACACCACTGTTCTACCTCTACTGTACTCCACTGTACTCTACCTCTACTGCACTCCACTGTACTCTATCTCTACTGTACTCCACTTTGCTCTACCTCTACTGTGCTCCAATGTACTCTATCTCTACTGTGCTCCACTGTACTCTACCTCTACTGTGCTCTACCTCTACTGTACTCCACTGTACTCTATCTCTACTGTGATCCACTGTACTCTACCTCTACTCTGCTCCACTGTACTCTATCTCTACTGTGCTCCACTGTACTCTACCTCTACTGTACTCCACTGTACTCTATCTCTACTGTACTCCACTGTACTCTATCTCTACTGTGATCCACTGTACTCTACCTCTACTGTACTCCACTGTACTCTATCTCTACTGTGCTCTACTGTACTCTATCTCTACTGTACTCCACTGTACTCTACCTCTACTGTGCTCCACTGTACTCCACTGTACTCTATCTCTACTGTGCTCCACTGTACTCTATCTCTACTGTACTCCACTGTACTCTACCTCTACTGTGCTCCACTGTACTCCACTGTACTCTATCTCTACTGTGCTCTACTGTAATCTATCTCTACTGTCTTCCACTGTACTCTACCTCTACTGTACTCCACTGTACTCTATCTCTACTGTGCTCCACTGTACTCTACCTCTACTGTACTGTACTGTTCTCTACCTCTACTGTACTCTACTGTACTCCACCTCTACTGTGCTCCACTGTACACCACTGTTCTACCTCTAATGTACTCCACTGTACTCTACCTCTACTGCACTCCACTGTACTCTATCTCTACTGTACTCCACTGTGCTCTACCTCTACTGTGCTCCACTGTACTCTATCTCTACTGTGCTCCACTGTACTCTACCTCTACTGTGCTCTACTGTACTCTATCTCTACTGTACTCCACTGTACTCTATCTCTACTGTGATCCACTGTACTCTACCTCTACTCTGCTCCACTGTACTCTATCTCTACTGTGCTCCACTGTACTCTACCTCTACTGTACTCCACTGTACTCTATCTCTACTGTGCTCTACTGTACTCTATCTCTACTGTACTCCACTGTACTCTACCTCTACTGTGCTCCACTGTACTCCACTGTACTCTATCTCTACTGTGCTCCACTGTACTCTATCTCTACTGTACTCCACTGTACTCTACCTCTACTGTGCTCCACTGTACTCCACTGTACTCTATCTCTAATGTGCTCCACTGTACTCTACCTCTACTGTACTCCACTGTACTCTACCTCTACTGTGCTACACTGTACTCTACCTCTACTGTGCTCTACTGTACTCTATCTCTACTGTACTCCACTGTACTCTATCTCTACTGTGATCCACTGTACTCTACCTCTACTCTGCTCCACTGTACTCTATCTCTACTGTGCTCCACTGTACTCTACCTCTACTGTACTCCACTGTACTCTATCTCTACTGTGCTCTACTGTACTCTATCTCTACTGTACTCCACTGTACTCTACCTCTACTGTGCTCCACTGTACTCCACTGTACTCAATCTCTACTGTGCTCCACTGTACTCTATCTCTACTGTACTCCACTGTACTCTACCTCTACTGTGCTCCACTGTATTCCACTGTACTCTATCTCTACTGTGCTCCACTGTACTCTACCTCTACTGTACTCCACTGTACTCTATCTCTACTGTGCTCCACTGTACTCTACCTCTACTGTGCTCTACTGTACTCTATCTCTACTGTACTCCACTGTACTCTACCTCTACTGTGCTCCACTGTACTCCACTCTACTCTATCTCTACTGTGCTCCACTGTACTCTATCTCTACTGTACTCCACTGTACTCTACCTCTACTGTGCTCCACTGTACTCCACTGTACTCTATCTCTACTGTGCTCTACTGTACTCTATCTCTACTGTGTTCCACTGTACTCTACCTCTACTGTACTCCACTGTACTCTATCTCTACTGTACTCCACTGTACTCTACCTCTACTGTGCTCCACTGTACTCCACTGTACTCTATCTCTACTGTGCTCTACTGTACTCTATCTCTACTGTGTTCCACTGTACTCTACCTCTACTGTACTCCACTGTACTCTATCTCTACTGTGCTCCACTGTACTCTACCTCTACTGTACTGTACTGTTCTCTACCTCTACTGTACTCTACTGTACTCCACCTCTACTGTGCTCCACTGTACACCACTGTTCTACCTCTACTGTACTCCACTGTACTCTACCTCTACTGCACTCCACTGTACTCTATCTCTACTGTACTCCACTGTGCTCTACCTCTACTGTGCTCCACTGTACTCTATCTCTACTGTGCTCCACTGTACTCTACCTCTACTGTGCTCTACTGTACTCTATCTCTACTGTACTCCACTGTACTCTATCTCTACTGTGATCCACTGTACTCTACCTCTACTCTGCTCCACTGTACTCTATCTCTACTGTGCTCCACTGTACTCTACCTCTACTGTACTCCACTGTACTCTATCTCTACTGTGCTCTACTGTACTCTATCTCTACTGTACTCCACTGTACTCTACCTCTACGGTGCTCCACTGTACTCCACTGTACACTATCTCTACTGTGCTCCACTGTACTCTATCTCTACTGTACTCCACTGTACTCTACCTCTACTGTGCTCCACTGTACTCCACTGTACTCTATCTCTAATGTGCTCCACTGTACTCTACCTCTACTGTGCTACACTGTACTCTACCTCTACTGTGCTCTACTGTACTCTATCTCTACTGTACTCCACTGTACTCTATCTCTACTGTGATCCACTGTACTCTACCTCTACTCTGCTCCACTGTACTCTATCTCTACTGTGCTCCACTGTACTCTACCTCTACTGTGCTCTACTGTACTCTATCTCTACTGTACTCCACTGTACTCTATCTCTACTGTGATCCACTGTACTCTACCTCTACTCTGCTCCACTGTACTCTATCTCTACTGTGCTCCACTGTACTCTACCTCTACTGTACTCCACTGTACTCTATCTCTACTGTGCTCTACTGTACTCTATCTCTACTGTACTCCACTGTACTCTACCTCTATTGTGCTCTACTGTACTCTATCTCTACTGTACTCCACTGTACTCTATCTCTACTGTGATCCACTGTACTCTACCTCTACTGTACTCCACTGTACTCTATCTCTACTGTGCTCTACTGTACTCTATCTCTACTGTACTCCACTGTACTCTACCTCTAATGTGCTCCACTGTACTCCACTGTACTCTATCTCTACTGTGCTCCACTGTACTCTATCTCTACTGTACTCCACTGTACTCTACCTCTACTGTGCTCCACTGTACTCCACTGTACTCTATCTCTACTGTGCTCTACTGTACTTTATCTCTACTGTGTTCCACTGTACTCTACCTCTACTGTACTCCACTGTACTCTATCTCTACTGTGCTCCACTGTACTCTACCTCTACTGTACTGTACTGTTCTCTACCTCTACTGTACTCTACTGTACTCCACCTCTACTGTGCTCCACTGTACACCACTGTTCTAACTCTACTCTACTCCACTGTACTCTACCTCTACTGCACTCCACTGTACTCTATCTCTACTGTACTCCACTGTGCTCTACCTCTACTGTGCTCCACTGTACTCTACCTCTACTGTGCTCTACTGTACTCTACCTCTACTGTACTCCACTGTACTCTATCTCTACTGTGCTCCACTGTACTCTACCTCTACTGTACTGTACTGTTCTCTACCTCTACTGTACTCTACTGTACTCCACCTCTACTGTGCTCCACTGTACTCCACTGTATTCTATCTCTACTGTGCTCCACTGTACTCTACCTCTACTGTACTCCACTCTACTCTACCTCTACTGTGTTCCACTCTACTCTACCTCTACTTTACTCCACTCTACTCTACCTCTACTGGGCTCCACTGTACTCTACCTCTACTGTACTCCACTGTACTCTATCTCTACCGTGCTCCACTGTACTCTATCTCTACTGTACTCCACTGTACTCTACCTCTACTCTACTGTACTGTTCTCTACCTCTACTGTACTCTACTGTACTACACCTCTACTCTGCTCCACTCTACTCCACTGTACTCTACCTCTACTGTGCTCCACTGTAATCTACCTCTACTGTGCTCCACTGTACTGTACCTCTACTGTACTCCACTGTACTCTACCTCTACTGTACTCCACTGTACTCTACCTCTACTTTACTCCACTGTACTTTACCTCTACTCTACTCCACTGTACTCTACCTCTACTGTACTCTACTGTACTCCTATTCTAATGTGCTCTACTGTAATCCACTGTACTCTACCACTACTGTACTCCACTGTACTCTACCTCTATTGTGCTCTACTGTACTCTATCTCTACTGTGCTCCACTGTACTCTACCTCTACTGTACTCCACTGTACTCTATCTCTACTGTACTCCACTGTACTCTATCTCTACTGTACTCTCTCTCTACTGTACTCCACTGTACTCTACCTCTACTGTGCTCCACTGTACTCTACCTCTACTGTGCTCCAATGTACTCTACCTCTACTGTGCTCTACTGTACTCTATCTCTACTGTGTTCCACTGTACTCTACCTCTACTGTACTCCACTGTACTCTACCTCTACTGTGCTCCACTGTACTCCACTGTATTCTATCTCTACTGTGCTCTACTGTACTCTATCTCTACTGTGTTCCACTGTACTCTACCTCTACTGTACTCCACTGTACTCTATCTCTACTGTACTCCACTGTACTCTACCTCTACTGTGCTCCACTGTACTCCACTGTACTCTATCTCTACTGTGCTCTACTGTACTCTATCTCTACTGTGTTCCACTGTACTCTACCTCTACTGTACTCCACTGTACTCTATCTCTACTGTGCTCCACTGTACTCTACCTCTAATGTACTGTACTGTTCTCTACCTCTACTGTACTCTACTGTACTCCACCTCTACTGTGCTCCACTGTACACCACTGTTCTACCTCTACTGTACTCCACTGTACTCTACCTCTACTGCACTCCACTGTACTCTATCTCTACTGTACTCCACTGTGCTCTACCTCTACTGTGCTCCACTGTACTCTATCTCTACTGTGCTCCACTGTACTCTACCTCTACTGTGCTCTACTGTACTCTATCTCTACTGTACTCCACTGTACTCTATCTCTACTGTGATCCACTGTACTCTACCTCTACTCTGCTCCACTGTACTCTATCTCTTCTGTGCTCCACTGTACTCTACCTCTACTGTACTCCACTGTACTCTATCTCTACTGTGCTCTACTGTACTCTATCTCTACTGTACTCCACTGTACTCTACCTCTACTGTGCTCCACTGTACTCCACTGTACTCTATCTCTACTGTGCTCCACTGTACTCTATCTCTACTGTACTCCACTGTACTCTACCTCTACTGTGCTCCACTGTACTCTACCTCTACTGTGCTCTACTGTACTCTATCTCTACTGTACTCCACTGTACTCTATCTCTACTGTGATCCACTGTACTCTACCTCTACTCTGCTCCACTGTACTCTATCTCTACTGTGCTCCACTGTACTCTATCTCTACTGTGATCCACTGTACTCTACCTCTACTCTGCTCCACTGTACTCTATCTCTACTGTGCTCCACTGTACTCTACCTCTACTGTACTCCACTGTACTCTATCTCTACTGTGATCCACTGTACTCTACCTCTACTCTGCTCCACTGTACTCTATCTCTACTGTGCTCCACTGTACTCTACCTCTACTGTACTCCACTGTACTCTATCTCTACTGTGCTCTACTGTACTCTATCTCTACTGTACTCCACTGTACTCTACCTCTACTGTGCTCCACTGTACTCCACTGTACTCTATCTCTACTGTGCTCCACTGTACTCTATCTCTACTGTACTCCACTGTACTCTACCTCTACTGTGCTCCACTGTACACCACTGTTCTACCTCTACTGTACTCCACTGTACTCTACTTCTACTGCACACCACTGTACTCTATCTCTACTGTACTCCACTGTGCTCTACCTCTACTGTGCTCCACTGTACTCTATCTCTACTGTGCTCCACTGTACTCTTTCTCTACTGTACTCCACTGTACTCTACCTCTACTGTGCTCCACTGTACTCTACCTCTACTGTGCTCCACTGTACTCTACCTCTACTGTACTCCACTGTACTCTATCTCTACTGTGCTCCACTGTACTCTACCTCTACTGTGCTCTACTGTACTCTATCTCTACTGTACTCCACTGTACTCTATCTCTACTGTGATCCACTGTACTCTACCTCTACTCTGCTCCACTGTACTCTATCTCTACTGTGCTCCACTGTACTCTACCTCTACTGTACTCCACTGTACTCTATCTCTACTGTGCTCTACTGTACTCTATCTCTACTGTACTCCACTGTACTCTACCTCTGTTGTGCTCTACTGTACTCTATCTCTACTGTACTTCACTGTACTCTATCTCTACTGTGATCCACTGTACTCTACCTCTACTGTACTCCACTGTACTCTATCTCTACTGTGCTCTACTGTACTCTATCTCTACTGTACTCCACTGTACTCTACCTCTACTGTGCTCCACTGTACTCCACTGTACTCTATCTCTACTGCGCTCCACTGTACTCTATCTCTACTGTACTCCACTGTACTCTACCTCTACTGTGCTCCACTGTACTCCACTGTACTCTATCTCTACTGTGCTCCATTGTACTCTACCTCTACTGTACTCCACTGTACTCTACCTCTACTGTACTCCACTGTACTCTACCTCTACTCTACTGTGCTGTTCTCTACCTCTACTGTACTCTACTGTACTCCACCTCTACTGTGCTCCACTGTACTCCACTGTACTCTACCTCTACTGTGCTCCACTGTAATCTACCTCTACTGTGCTCCACTGTACTCTACCTCTACTGTACTCCACTGTACTCTACCTCTACTGTACTCCACTGTACTCTACCTCTACTTTACTCCACTGTACTTTACCTCTACTCTACTCCACTGTACTCTACCTCTACTGTACTCTACTGTACTCCTATTCTAATGTGCTCCACTGTAATCCACTGTACTCTACCACTACTGTACTCCACTGTACTCTACCTCTATTGTGCTCTACTGTACTCTATCTCTACTGTGCTCCACTGTACTCTACCTCTACTGTACTCCACTGTACTCTATCTCTACTGTACTCCACTGTACTCTATCTCTACTGTACTCTCTCTCTACTGTACTCCACTGTACTCTACCTCTACTGTGCTCCACTGTACTCTACCTTTACTGTGCTCCACTGTACTCTACCTCTACTGTGCTCCACTGTACTCTACCTATACTGTGCTCTACTGTACTCTATCTCTACTGTGTTCCACTGTACTCTACCTCTACTGTACTCCACTGTACTCTATCTCTACTGTGCTCCACTGTACTCTACCTCTACTGTACTGTATTGTTCTCTACCTCTACTTTACTCTACTGTACTCCACCTCTACTGTGCTCCACTGTACACCACTGTTCTACCTCTACTGTACTCCACTGTACTCTACCTCTACTGCACTCCACTGTACTCTATCTCTACTGTAATCCAATGTGCTCTACCTCTACTGTACTCCACTGTACTCTATCTCTACTGTGCTCCACTGTACTCTACCTCTACTGTACTGTACTGTTCTCTACCTCTACTGTACTCTACTGTACTCCACCTCTACTGTGCTCCACTGTACACCACTGTTCTACCTCTACTGTACTCCACTGTACTCTACCTCTACTGCACACCACTGTACTCTATCTCTACTGTACTCCACTGTACTCTACCTCTACTGTGCTCCACTGTACTCCACTGTACTCTATCTCTACTGTACTCCACTGTACTCTACCTCTACTCTACTGTACTGTTCTCTACCTCTACTGTACTCTACTGTACTCCACCTCTAGTGTGCTCCACTGTACTCCACTGTACTCTACCTCTACTGTGCTCCACTGTAATCTACCTCTACTGTGCTCCACTGTACTCTACCTCTACTGTACTCCACTGTACTCTACCTCTACTGTACTCCACTGTACTCTACCTCTACTTTACTCCACTGTACTTTACCTCTACTCTACTCCACTGTACTCTACCTCTACTGTACTCTACTGTACTCCTATTCTAATGTGCTCCACTGTAATCCACTGTACTCTACCACTACTGTACTCCACTGTACTCTACCTCTATTGTGCTCTACTGTACTCTATCTCTACTGTGCTCCACTGTACTCTACCTGTACTGTACTCCACTGTACTCTATCTCTACTGTACTCCACTGTACTCTGTCTCTACTGTACTCTCTCTCTACTGTACTCCACTGTACTCTACCTCTACTGTGCTCCACTGTACTCTACCTTTACTGTGCTCCACTGTACTCTACCTCTACTGTGCTCCACTGTACTCTACCTCTACTCTGCTCTACTGTACTCTATCTCTACTGTGTTCCACTGTACTCTACCTCTACTGTACTCCACTGTACTCTATCTCTACTGTGCTCCACTGTACTCTACCTCTACTGTACTGTATTGTTCTCTACCTCTACTGTACTCTACTGTACTCCACCTCTACTGTGCTCCACTGTACACCACTGTTCTACCTCTTCTGTACTCCACTGTACTCTACCTCTACTGCACTCCACTGTACTCTATCTCTACTGTAATCCACTGTGCTCTACCTCTACTGTACTCCACTGTACTCTATCTCTACTGTGCTCCACTGTACTCTACCTCTACTGTACTGTACTGTTCTCTACCTCTACTGTACTCTACTGTACTCCACCTCTACTGTGCTCCACTGTACACCACTGTTCTACCTCTACTGTACTCCACTGTACTCTACCTCTACTGCACACCACTGTACTCTATCTCTACTGTACTCCACTCTGCTCTACCTCTACTGTGCTCCACTGTACTCTATCTCTACTGTGCTCCACTGTACTCTTTCTCTACTGTACTCCACTGTACTCTACCTCTACTGTGCTCCACTGTACTCTACCTCTATTGTGCTCTACTGTACTCTATCTCTACTGTACTCCACTGTACTCTATCTCTACTGTGATCCACTGTACTCTACCTCTACTGTACTCCACTGTACTCTATCTCTACTGTGCTCTACTGTACTCTATCTCTACTGTACTCCACTGTACTCTACCTCTACTGTGCTCCACTGTACTCCACTGTACTCTATCTCTACTGTGCTCCACTGTACTCTATCTCTACTGTACTCCACTGTACTCTACCTCTACTGTGCTCCACTGTACTCCACTGTACTCTATCTCTACTGTGCTCCACTGTACTCTACCTCTACTGTACTCCACTCTACTCTACCTCTACTGTGCTCCACTGTACTCTACCTCTACTGTAATCCACTCTACTCTACCTCTACTGGGCTCCACTGTACTCTATCTCTACTGTACTCCACTGTACTCTATCTCTACCGTGCTCCACTGTACACCACTGTTCTACCTCTACTGTACTCCACTGTACTCTACCTCTACTGCACTCCACTGTACTCTATCTCTACTGTACTCCACTGTGCTCTACCTCTACTGTGCTCCACTGTACTCTATCTCTACTGTGCTCCACTGTACTCTATCTCTACTGTACTCCACTGTACTCTACCTCTACTGTGCTCCACTGTACTCTACCTCTACTGTGCTCTACTGTACTCTATCTCTACTGTGTTCCACTGTACTCTACCTCTACTGTACTCCACTGTACTCTATCTCTACTGTGCTCCACTGTATTCTACCTCTACTGTACTGTACTGTTCTCTACCTCTACTGTACTCTACTGTACTCCACCTCTACTGTGCTCCACTGTACTCCACTGTACTCTACCTCTACTGTACTCCACTGTACTCTACCTCTACTGCACTCCACTGTACTCTATCTCTACTGTACTCCACTGTGCTCTACCTCTACTGTGCTCCACTGTACTCTATCTCTACTGTGCTCCACTGTACTCTATCTCTACTGTACTCCACTGTACTCTACCTCTACTGTGCTCCACTGTACTCTACCTCTACTGTGCTCTACTGTACTCTATCTCTACTGTGTTCCACTGTACTCTACCTCTACTCTACTCCACTGTACTCTATCTCTACTGTGCTCCACTGTACTCTACCTCTACTGTACTTCACTGTACTCTACCTCTACTGTACTCCACTGTACTCTATCTCTACTGTAATCCACTGTACTCTACCTCTACTGTACTGTACTGTTCTCTACCTCTACTGTACTCTACTGTACTCTACCTCTACTGTGCTCCACTGTACTCCACTGTACTCTACCTCTACTGTGCTCCACTGTGATCTACCTCTACTGTGCTCCACTGTACTCTACCTCTACTGTACTCACCTGTAATCTATCTCTACTGTACTCCACTGTACTCTATCTCTACTGTGATCCACTCTACTCTACCTCTACTCTGCTAAACTGTACTCTATCTCTACTGTGCTCCACTGTACTCTACCTCTACTGTACTCCACTGTACTCTATCTCTACTGTGCTCTACTGTACTCTATCTCTACTGTACTCCACTGTACTCTACCTCTACTGTGCTCCACTGTACTCCACTGTACTCTATCTCTACTGTGCTCCACTGTACTCTATCTCTACTGTACTCCACTGTACTCTACCTCTACTGTGCTCCACTGTACTCCACTGTACTCTATCTCTACTGTGCTCCACTGTACTCTATCTCTACTGTACTCCACTGTACTCTACCTCTACTGTGCTCCACTGTACTCCACTGTACTCTATCTCTAATGTGCTCCACTGTACTCTACCTCTACTGTACTCCACTGTACTCTACCTCTACTGTGCTACACTGTACTCTACCTCTACTGTGCTCTACTGTACTCTATCTCTACTGTACTCCACTGTACTCTATCTCTACTGTGATCCACTGTACTCTACCTCTACTCTGCTCCACTGTACTCTATCTCTACTGTGCTCCACTGTACTCTACCTCTACTGTACTCCACTGTACTCTATCTCTACTGTGCTCTACTGTACTCTATCTCTACTGAACTCCACTGTACTCTACCTCTACTGTGCTCCACTGTACTCCACTGTACTCTATCTCTACTGTGCTCCACTGTACTCTATCTCTACTGTACTCCACTGTACTCTACCTCTACTGTGCTCAACTGTACTCCACTGTACTCTATCTCTACTGTGCTCCACTGTACTCTACCTCTACTGTACTCCACTGTACTCTATCTCTACTGTGCTCCACTGTACTCTACCTCTACTGTGCTCTACTGTACTCTATCTCTACTGTACTCCACTGTACTCTATCTCTACTGTGATCCACTGTACTCTACCTCTACTCTGCTCCACTGTACTCTATCTCTACTGTGCTCCACTGTACTCTACCTCTACTGTACTCCACTGTACTCTATCTCTACTGTGCTCTACTGTACTCTATCTCTACTGTACTCCACTGTACTCTACCTCTATTGTGCTCTACTGTACTCTATCTCTACTGTACTCCACTGTACTCTATCTCTACTGTGATCCACTGTACTCTACCTCTACTGTACTCCACTGTACTCTATCTCTACTGTGCTCTACTGTACTCTATCTCTACTGTACTCCACTGTACTCTATCTCTACTGTGCTCTACAGTACTCTATCTCTACTGTACTAAACTGTACTCTACCTCTACTGTGCTCCACTGTACTCCACTGTACTCTATCTCTACTGTGCTCCACTGTACTCTATCTCTACTGTACTCCACTGTACTCTACCTCTACTGTGCTCCACTGTACTCCACTGTACTCTATCTCTACTGTGCTCCACTGTACTCTACCTCTACTGTACTCCACTGTACTCTACCTCTACTGTGCTCCACTGTACTCTACCTCTACTGTGCTCTACTGTACTCTATCTCTACTGTACTCCACTGTACTCTATCTCTACTGTACTCCACTGTACTCTACCTCTACTGTGCTCCACTGTACTCCACTGTACTCTATCTCTACTGTGCTCCACTGTACTCTACCTCTACTGTACTCCACTGTACTCTACCTCTACTGTGCTCCACTGTACTCCACTGTACTCTATCTCTACTGTGCTCCACTGTACTCTACCTCTACTGTACTGTACTGTTCTCTACCTCTACTGTACTCTACTGTACTCCACCTCTACTGTGCTCCACTGTACACCACTGTTCTACCTCTACTGTACTCCACTGTACTCTACCTCTACTGCACTCCACTGTACTCTATCTCTACTGTACTCCACAGTGCTCTACCTCTACTGTGCTCCACTGTACTCTATCTCTACTGTGCTCCACTGTACTCTACCTCTACTGTGCTCTACTGTACTCTATCTCTACTGTACTCCACTGTACTCTATCTCTACTGTGATCCACTGTACTCTACCTCTACTCTGCTCCACTGTACTCTATCTCTACTGTGCTCCACTGTACTCTACCTCTACTGTACTCCACTGTACTCTACCTCTACTCTGCTCCACTGTACTCTATCTCTACTGTACTCCACTGTACTCTATCTCTACTGTGATCCACTGTACTCTACCTCTACTCTGCTCCACTGTACTCTATCTCTACTGTGCTCCACTGTACTCTACCTCTACTGTACTCCACTGTACTCTATCTCTACTGTGCTCTACTGTACTCTATCTCTACTGTACTCCACTGTACTCTACCTCTACTGTGCTCCACTGTACTCTATCTCTACTGTGCTCCACTGTACTCTATCTCTACTGTGCTCCACTGTACTCTATCTCTACTGTACTCCACTGTACTCTACCTCTACTGTGCTCCACTGTACTCCACTGTACTCTATCTCTAATGTGCTCCACTGTACTCTACCTCTACTGTACTCCACTGTACTCTACCTCTACTGTGCTACACTGTACTCTACCTCTACTGTGCTCCACTGTACTCCACTCTACTCTATCTCTAATGTGCTCCACTGTACTCTACCTCTACTGTACTCCACTGTACTCTACCTCTACTGTGCTACACTGTACTCTACCTCTACTGTGCTCTACTGTACTCTATCTCTACTGTACTCCACTGTACTCTATCTCTACTGTGATCCACTGTACTCTACCTCTACTCTGCTCCACTGTACTCTATCTCTACTGTGCTCCAATGTACTCTACCTCTACTGTACTCCACTGTACTCTATCTCTACTGTGCTCTACTGTACTCTATCTCTACTGTACTCCACTGTACTCTACCTCTACTGTGCTCCACTGTACTCCACTGTACTCTATCTCTACTGTGCTCCACTGTACTCTATCTCTACTGTACTCCACTGTACTCTACCTCTACTGTGCTCCACTGTACTCCACTGTACTCTATCTCTACTGTGCTCCACTGTACTCTACCTCTACTGTACTCCACTGTACTCTATCTCTACTGTGCTCCACTGTACTCTACCTCTACTGTGCTCTACTGTACTCTATCTCTACTGTACTCCACTGTACTCTACCTCTACTGTGCTCCACTGTACTCCACTGTACTCTATCTCTACTGTGCTCCACTGTACTCTATCCCTACTGTACTCCACTGTACTCTACCTCTACTGTGCTCCACTGTACTCCACTGTACTCTATCTCTACTGTGCTCTACTGTACTCTATCTCTACTGTGTTCCACTGTACTCTACCTCTACTGTACTCCACTGTACTCTATCTCTACTGTGCTCCACTGTACTCTACCTCTACTGTACTGTACTGTTCTCTACCTCTACTGTACTCTACTGTACACCACTGTTCTACCTCTACTGTACTCCACTGTACTCTACCTCTACTGCACTCCACTGTACTCTACCTCTACTGCACTCCACTGTACTCTATCTCTACTGTACTCCACTGTGCTCTACCTCTACTGTGCTCCACTGTACTCTATCTTGACTGTGCTCCACTGTACTCTATCTCTACTGTGCTCCACTGTACTCTATCTCTACTGTGTTCCACTGTACTCTACCTCTACTCTACTCCACTGTACTCTATCTCTACTGTGCTCCACTGTACTCTACCTCTACTGTACTCCACTGTACTCTACCTCTACTGTACTCCACTGTACTCTATCTCTACTGTACTCCACTGTACTCTACCTCTACTGTACTGTTCTCTACCTCTACTGTACTCTACTGTACTCCACCTCTACTGTACTCTACTGTACTCCACCTCTACTGTGCTCCACTGTACTCCACTGTACTCTACCTCTACTGTGCTCCACTGTGATCTACCTCTACTGTGCTCCACTGTACTCTACCTCTACTGTACTCACCTGTAATCTATCTCTACTGTACTCCACTGTACTCTATTTCTACTGTGATCCACTGTACTCTACCTCTACTCTGCTCCACTGTACTCTATCTCTACTGTGCTCCACTGTACTCTACCTCTACTGTACTCCACTGTACTCTATCTCTACTGTGCTCTACTGTACTCTATCTCTACTGTACTCCACTGTACTCTACCTCTACTGTGCTCCACTGTACTCCACTGTACTCTATCTCTACTGTGCTCCACTGTACTCTATCTCTACTGTACTCCACTGTACTCTACCTCTACTGTGCTCCACTGTACTCCACTGTACTCTATCTCTACTGTGCTCCACTGTACTCTACCTCTACTGTACTCCACTCTACTCTACCTCTACTGTGCTCCACTGTACTCTACCTCTACTGTACTCCACTCTACTCTACCTCTACTGGGCTCCACTGTACTCTACCTCTACGGTACTCCACTGTACTCTATCTCTACCGTGCTCCACTGTACTCTATCTCTACTGTACTCCACTGTACTCTACCTCTACTCTATTGTACTGTTCTCTACCTCTACTGTACTCTACTGTACTCCACCTCTACTGTGCTCCACTGTACTCCACTGTACTCTACCTCTACTGTGCTCCACTGTAATCTACCTCTACTGTGCTCCACTGTACTCTACCTCTACTGTGCTCCACTGTACTCTATCTCTACTGTGCTCTACTGTACTCTACTCTACTGTACTCCACTGTACTCTACCTCTACTGTACTCCACTGTACTCTACCTCTACTTTTCTCCACTGTACTCTACCTCTACTGTACTCTACTGTACTCCTATTCTATATGTGCTCCACTGTAATCCACTGTACTCTACCACTACTGTACTCCACTGTACTCTATCTCTACTGTGCTCCACTGTACTCTACCTCTACTGTACTCCACTGTACTCTACCTCTACTGTACTCCACTGTACTCTATCTCTACTGTACTCCACTGTACTCTACCTCTACTGTACTGTACTGTTCTCTACCTCTACTGTACTCTACTGTACTCCACCTCTACTGTGCTCCACTGTACTCCACTGTACTCTACCTCTACTGTACTCACCTGTAATCTATCTCTACTGTACTCCACTGTACTCTATTTCTACTGTGATCCACTGTACTCTACCTCTACTCTGCTCCACTGTACTCTATCTCTACTGTGCTCCACTGTACTCTACCTCTACTGTACTCCACTGTACTCTATCTCTACTGTGCTCTACAGTACTCTATCTCTACTGTACTAAACTGTACTCTACCTCTACTGTGCTCCACTGTACTCCACTGTACTCTATCTCTACTGTGCTCCACTGTACTCTATCTCTACTGTACTCCACTGTATTCTACCTCTACTGTGCTCCACTGTACTCCACTGTACTCTATCTCTACTGTGCTCCACTGTACTCTACCTCTACTGTACTCCACTGTGCTCTATCTCTACTGTGCTCTACTGTACTCTATCTCTACTGTACTCCACTGTACTCTACCTCTACTGTGCTCCACTGTACTCTACCTCTACTGTACTCCACTGTGCTCTATCTCTACTGTGCTCTACTGTACTCTATCTCTACTGTACTCCACTGTACTCTACCTCTACTGTGCTCCACTGTACTCTACCTCTACTGTGCTCTACTGTACTCTATCTCTACTGTACTCCACTGTACTCTATCTCTACTGTGATCCACTGTACTCTACCTCTACTCTGCTCCACTGTACTCTATCTCTACTGTGCTCCACTGTACTCTACCTCTACTGTACTCCACTGTGCTCTATCTCTACTGTGCTCTACTGTACTCTATCTCTACTGTACTCCACTGTACTCTACCTCTACTGTGCTCCACTGTACTCCACTGTACTCTATCTCTACTGTGCTCCACTGTACTCTACCTCTACTGTACTCCACTGTACTCTACCTCTACTGTGCTCCACTGTACTCCACTGTACTCTATCTCTACTGTGCTCCACTGTACTCTACCTCTACTGTACTGTACTGTTCTCTACCTCTACTGTACTCTACTGTACTCCACCTCTACTGTGCTCCACTGTACACCACTGTTCTACCTCTACTGTACTCCACTGTACTCTACCTCTACTGCACTCCACTGTACTCTATCTCTACTGTACTCCACAGTGCTCTACCTCTACTGTGCTCCACTGTACTCTATCTCTACTGTGCTCCACTGTACTCTACCTCTACTGTGCTCTACTGTACTCTATCTCTACTGTACTCCACTGTACTCTATCTCTACTGTGATCCACTGTACTCTACCTCTACTCTGCTCCACTGTACTCTATCTCTACTGTGCTCCACTGTACTCTACATCTACTGTACTCCACTGTACTCTATCTCTACTGTGCTCTACTGTACTCTATCTCTACTGTACTCCACTGTACTCTACCTCTACTGTGCTCCACTGTACTCTATCTCTACTGTGCTCCACTGTACTCTATCTCTACTGTGCTCCACTGTACTCTATCTCTACTGTACTCCACTGTACTCTACCTCTACTGTGCTCCACTGTACTCCACTGTACTCTATCTCTAATGTGCTCCACTGTACTCTACCTCTACTGTACTCCACTGTACTCTACCTCTACTGTGCTACACTGTACTCTACCTCTACTGCGCTCTACTGTACTCTATCTCTACTGTACTCCACTGTACTCTATCTCTACTGTGATCCACTGTACTCTACCTCTACTCTGCTCCACTGTACTCTATCTCTACTGTGCTCCACTGTACTCTACCTCTACTGTACTCCACTGTACTCTATCTCTACTGTGCTTTACTGTACTCTATCTCTACTGTACTCCACTGTACTCTACCTCTACTGTGCTCCACTGTACTCCACTGTACTCTATCTCTACTGTGCTCCACTGTACTCTATCTCTACTGTACTCCACTGTACTCTACCTCTACTGTGCTCCACTGTACTCCACTGTAATTTATCTCTACTGTGCTCCACTGTACTCTACCTCTACTGTACTCCACTGTACTCTATCTCTACTGTGCTCCACTGTACTCTACCTCTACTGTGCTCTACTGTACTCTATCTCTACTGTACTCCACTGTACTCTACCTCTACTGTGCTCCACTGTACTCCACTGTACTCTATCTCTACTGTGCTCCACTGTACTCTATCCCTACTGTACTCCACTGTACTCTACCTCTACTGTGCTCCACTGTACTCCACTGTACTCTATCTCTACTGTGCTCTACTGTACTCTACCTCTACTGTACTCCACTGTACTCTATCTCTACTGTGTTCCACTGTACTCTACCTCTACTGTACTCCACTGTACTCTATCTCTACTGTGCTCCACTGTACTCTACCTCTACTGTACTGTACTGTTCTCTACCTCTACTGTACTCTACTGTACTCCACCTCTACTGTGCTCCACTGTACACCACTGTTCTACCTCTACTGTACTCCACTGTACTCTACCTCTACTGCACTCCACTGTACTCTATCTCTACTGTACTCCACTGTGCTCTACCTCTACTGTGCTCCACTGTACTCTATCTCTACTGTGCTCCACTGTACTCTACCTCTACTGTGCTCTACTGTACTCTATCTCTACTGTACTCCACTGTACTCTATCTCTACTGTGATCCACTGTACTCTACCTCTACTCTGCTCCACTGTACTCTATCTCTACTGTGCTCCACTGTACTCTACCTCTACTGTACTCCACTGTACTCTATCTCTACTGTGCTCTACTGTACTCTACCTCTATTGTGCTCTACTGTACTCTATCTCTACTGTACTCCACTGTACTCTATCTCTACTGTGATCCACTGTACTCTACCTCTACTGTACTCCACTGTACTCTATCTCTACTGTGCTCTACTGTACTCTATCTCTACTGTACTCCACTGTACTCTACCTCTACTGTGCTCCACTGTACTCCACTGTACTCTATCTCTACTGTGCTCCACTGTACTCTATCTCTACTGTACTCCACTGTACTCTACCTCTACTGTGCTCCACTGTACTCCACTGTACTCTATCTCTACTGTGCTCTACTGTACTCTATCTCTACTGTGTTCCACTGTACTCTACCTCTACTGTACTCCACTGTACTCTATCTCTACTGTGCTCCACTGTACTCTACCTCTACTGTACTGTACTGTTCTCTACCTCTACTGTACTCTACTGTACTCCACCTCTACTGTGCTCCACTGTACACCACTGTTCTACCTCTACTGTGCTCCACTGTACTCTACCTCTACTGTGCTCTACTGTACTCTATCTCTACTGTACTCCACTGTACTCTATCTCTACTGTGATCCACTGTACTCTACCTCTACTCTGCTCCACTGTACTCTATCTCTACTGTGCTCCACTGTACTCTACCTCTACTGTACTCCACTGTACTCTATCTCTACTGTGCTCTACTGTACTCTATCTCTACTGTACTCCACTGTACTCTACCTCTACTGTGCTCCACTGTACTCCACTGTACTCTATCTCTACTGTGCTCCACTGTACTCTATCTCTACTGTACTCCACTGTACTCTACCTCTACTGTGCTCCACTGTACTCCACTGTACTCTATTTCTAATGTGCTCCACAGTACTCTACCTCTACTGTACTCCACTGTACTCTACCTCTACTGTGCTACACTGTACTCTACCTCTACTGTGCTCTACTGTACTCTATCTCTACTGTACTCCACTGTACTCTATCTCTACTGTGATCCACTGTACTCTACCTCTACTCTGCTCCACTGTACTCTATCTCTACTGTGCTCCACTGTACTCTACCTCTACTGTACTCCACTGTACTCTATCTCTACTGTGCTCTACTGTACTCTATCTCTACTGTACTCCACTGTACTCTATCTCTACTGTGCTCCACTGTACTCCACTGTACTCTATCTCTACTGTGCTCCACTGTACTCTATCTCTACTGTACTCCACTGTACTCTACCTCTACTGTGCTCCACTGTACTCCACTGTACTCTATCTCTACTGTGCTCCACTGTACTCTACCTCTACTGTACTCCACTGTACTCTATCTCTACTGTGCTCCACTGTACTCTACCTCTACTGTGCTCTACTGTACTCTATCTCTACTGTACTCCACTGTAGTCTACCTCTACTGTGCTCCACTGTACTCTATCTCTACTGTGCTCCACTGTACTCTATCTCTACTGTACTCCACTGTACTCTACCTCTACTGTGCTCCACTGTACTCTACCTCTACTGTGCTCTACTGTACTCTATCTCTACTGTGTTCCACTGTACTCTACCTCTACTGTACTCCACTGTACTCTATCTCTACTGTGCTCCACTGTACTCTACCTCTACTGTACTGTACTGTTCTCTACCTCTACTGTACTCTACTGTACTCCACCTCTACTGTGCTCCACTGTACACCACTGTTCTACCTCTACTGTACTCCACTGTACTCTACCTCTACTGCACACCACTGTACTCTATCTCTACTGTACTCCACTGTACTCTACCTCTACTGTGCTCCACTGTACTCCACTGTACTCTATCTCTACTGTACTCCACTGTACTCTACCTCTACTCTACTGTACTGTTCTCTACCTCTACTGTACTCTACTGTACTCCACCTCTAGTGTGCTCCACTGTACTCCACTGTACTCTACCTCTACTGTGCTCCACTGTAATCTACCTCTACTGTGCTCCACTGTACTCTACCTCTACTGTACTCCACTGTACTCTACCTCTACTGTACTCCACTGTACTCTACCTCTACTTTACTCCACTGTACTTTACCTCTACTCTACTCCACTGTACTCTACCTCTACTGTACTCTACTGTACTCCTATTCTAATGTGCTCCACTGTAATCCACTGTACTCTACCACTACTGTACTCCACTGTACTCTACCTCTATTGTGCTCTACTGTACTCTATCTCTACTGTGCTCCACTGTACTCTACCTGTACTGTACTCCACTGTACTCTATCTCTACTGTACTCCACTGTACTCTGTCTCTACTGTACTCTCTCTCTACTGTACTCCACTGTACTCTACCTCTACTGTGCTCCACTGTACTCTACCTTTACTGTGCTCCACTGTACTCTACCTCTACTGTGCTCCACTGTACTCTACCTCTACTCTGCTCTACTGTACTCTATCTCTACTGTGTTCCACTGTACTCTACCTCTACTGTACTCCACTGTACTCTATCTCTACTGTGCTCCACTGTACTCTACCTCTACTGTACTGTATTGTTCTCTACCTCTACTGTACTCTACTGTACTCCACCTCTACTGTGCTCCACTGTACACCACTGTTCTACCTCTTCTGTACTCCACTGTACTCTACCTCTACTGCACTCCACTGTACTCTATCTCTACTGTAATCCACTGTGCTCTACCTCTACTGTACTCCACTGTACTCTATCTCTACTGTGCTCCACTGTACTCTACCTCTACTGTACTGTACTGTTCTCTACCTCTACTGTACTCTACTGTACTCCACCTCTACTGTGCTCCACTGTACACCACTGTTCTACCTCTACTGTACTCCACTGTACTCTACCTCTACTGCACACCACTGTACTCTATCTCTACTGTACTCCACTCTGCTCTACCTCTACTGTGCTCCACTGTACTCTATCTCTACTGTGCTCCACTGTACTCTTTCTCTACTGTACTCCACTGTACTCTACCTCTACTGTGCTCCACTGTACTCTACCTCTATTGTGCTCTACTGTACTCTATCTCTACTGTACTCCACTGTACTCTATCTCTACTGTGATCCACTGTACTCTACCTCTACTGTACTCTATCTCTACTGTGCTCTACTGTACTCTATCTCTACTGTACTCCACTGTACTCTACCTCTACTGTGCTCCACTGTACTCCACTGTACTCTATCTCTACTGTGCTCCACTGTACTCTATCTCTACTGTACTCCACTGTACTCTACCTCTACTGTGCTCCACTGTACTCCACTGTACTCTATCTCTACTGTGCTCCACTGTACTCTACCTCTACTGTACTCCACTCTACTCTACCTCTACTGTGCTCCACTGTACTCTACCTCTACTGTAATCCACTCTACTCTACCTCTACTGGGCTCCACTGTACTCTATCTCTACTGTACTCCACTGTACTCTATCTCTACCGTGCTCCACTGTACACCACTGTTCTACCTCTACTGTACTCCACTGTACTCTACCTCTACTGCACTCCACTGTACTCTATCTCTACTGTACTCCACTGTGCTCTACCTCTACTGTGCTCCACTGTACTCTATCTCTACTGTGCTCCACTGTACTCTATCTCTACTGTACTCCACTGTACTCTACCTCTACTGTGCTCCACTGTACTCTACCTCTACTGTGCTCTACTGTACTCTATCTCTACTGTGTTCCACTGTACTCTACCTCTACTGTACTCCACTGTACTCTATCTCTACTGTGCTCCACTGTACTCTACCTCTACTGTACTGTACTGTTCTCTACCTCTACTGTACTCTACTGTACTCCACCTCTACTGTGCTCCACTGTACTCCACTGTACTCTACCTCTACTGTACTCCACTGTACTCTACCTCTACTGCACTCCACTGTACTCTATCTCTACTGTACTCCACTGTGCTCTACCTCTACTGTGCTCCACTGTACTCTATCTCTACTGTGCTCCACTGTACTCTATCTCTACTGTACTCCACTGTACTCTACCTCTACTGTGCTCCACTGTACTCTACCTCTACTGTGCTCTACTGTACTCTATCTCTACTGTGTTCCACTGTACTCTACCTCTACTCTACTCCACTGTACTCTATCTCTACTGTGCTCCACTGTACTCTACCTCTACTGTACTTCACTGTACTCTACCTCTACTGTACTCCACTGTACTCTATCTCTACTGTAATCCACTGTACTCTACCTCTACTGTACTGTACTGTTCTCTACCTCTACTGTACTCTACTGTACTCTACCTCTACTGTGCTCCACTGTACTCCACTGTACTCTACCTCTACTGTGCTCCACTGTGATCTACCTCTACTGTGCTCCACTGTACTCTACCTCTACTGTACTCACCTGTAATCTATCTCTACTGTACTCCACTGTACTCTATCTCTACTGTGATCCACTCTACTCTACCTCTACTCTGCTAAACTGTACTCTATCTCTACTGTGCTCCACTGTACTCTACCTCTACTGTACTCCACTGTACTCTATCTCTACTGTGCTCTACTGTACTCTATCTCTACTGTACTCCACTGTACTCTACCTCTACTGTGCTCCACTGTACTCCACTGTACTCTATCTCTACTGTGCTCCACTGTACTCTATCTCTACTGTACTCCACTGTACTCTACCTCTACTGTGCTCCACTGTACTCCACTGTACTCTATCTCTACTGTGCTCCACTGTACTCTATCTCTACTGTACTCCACTGTACTCTACCTCTACTGTGCTCCACTGTACTCCACTGTACTCTATCTCTAATGTGCTCCACTGTACTCTACCTCTACTGTACTCCACTGTACTCTACCTCTACTGTGCTACACTGTACTCTACCTCTACTGTGCTCTACTGTACTCTATCTCTACTGTACTCCACTGTACTCTATCTCTACTGTGATCCACTGTACTCTACCTCTACTCTGCTCCACTGTACTCTATCTCTACTGTGCTCCACTGTACTCTACCTCTACTGTACTCCACTGTACTCTATCTCTACTGTGCTCTACTGTACTCTATCTCTACTGAACTCCACTGTACTCTACCTCTACTGTGCTCCACTGTACTCCACTGTACTCTATCTCTACTGTGCTCCACTGTACTCTATCTCTACTGTACTCCACTGTACTCTACCTCTACTGTGCTCCACTGTACTCCACTGTACTCTATCTCTACTGTGCTCCACTGTACTCTACCTCTACTGTACTCCACTGTACTCTATCTCTACTGTGCTCCACTGTACTCTACCTCTACTGTGCTCTACTGTACTCTATCTCTACTGTACTCCACTGTACTCTATCTCTACTGTGATCCACTGTACTCTACCTCTACTCTGCTCCACTGTACTCTATCTCTACTGTGCTCCACTGTACTCTACCTCTACTGTACTCCACTGTACTCTATCTCTACTGTGCTCTACTGTACTCTATCTCTACTGTACTCCACTGTACTCTACCTCTATTGTGCTCTACTGTACTCTATCTCTACTGTACTCCACTGTACTCTATCTCTACTGTGATCCACTGTACTCTACCTCTACTGTACTCCACTGTACTCTATCTCTACTGTGCTCTACTGTACTCTATCTCTACTGTACTCCACTGTACTCTATCTCTACTGTGCTCTACAGTACTCTATCTCTACTGTACTAAACTGTACTCTACCTCTACTGTGCTCCACTGTACTCCACTGTACTCTATCTCTACTGTGCTCCACTGTACTCTATCTCTACTGTACTCCACTGTACTCTACCTCTACTGTGCTCCACTGTACTCCACTGTACTCTATCTCTACTGTGCTCCACTGTACTCTACCTCTACTGTACTCCACTGTACTCTACCTCTACTGTGCTCCACTGTACTCTACCTCTACTGTGCTCTACTGTACTCTATCTCTACTGTACTCCACTGTACTCTATCTCTACTGTACTCCACTGTACTCTACCTCTACTGTGCTCCACTGTACTCCACTGTACTCTATCTCTACTGTGCTCCACTGTACTCTACCTCTACTGTACTCCACTGTACTCTACCTCTACTGTGCTCCACTGTACTCCACTGTACTCTATCTCTACTGTGCTCCACTGTACTCTACCTCTACTGTACTGTACTGTTCTCTACCTCTACTGTACTCTACTGTACTCCACCTCTACTGTGCTCCACTGTACACCACTGTTCTACCTCTACTGTACTCCACTGTACTCTACCTCTACTGCACTCCACTGTACTCTATCTCTACTGTACTCCACAGTGCTCTACCTCTACTGTGCTCCACTGTACTCTATCTCTACTGTGCTCCACTGTACTCTACCTCTACTGTGCTCTACTGTACTCTATCTCTACTGTACTCCACTGTACTCTATCTCTACTGTGATCCACTGTACTCTACCTCTACTCTGCTCCACTGTACTCTATCTCTACTGTGCTCCACTGTACTCTACCTCTACTGTACTCCACTGTACTCTACCTCTACTCTGCTCCACTGTACTCTATCTCTACTGTACTCCACTGTACTCTATCTCTACTGTGATCCACTGTACTCTACCTCTACTCTGCTCCACTGTACTCTATCTCTACTGTGCTCCACTGTACTCTACCTCTACTGTACTCCACTGTACTCTATCTCTACTGTGCTCTACTGTACTCTATCTCTACTGTACTCCACTGTACTCTACCTCTACTGTGCTCCACTGTACTCTATCTCTACTGTGCTCCACTGTACTCTATCTCTACTGTGCTCCACTGTACTCTATCTCTACTGTACTCCACTGTACTCTACCTCTACTGTGCTCCACTGTACTCCACTGTACTCTATCTCTAATGTGCTCCACTGTACTCTACCTCTACTGTACTCCACTGTACTCTACCTCTACTGTGCTACACTGTACTCTACCTCTACTGTGCTCCACTGTACTCCACTCTACTCTATCTCTAATGTGCTCCACTGTACTCTACCTCTACTGTACTCCACTGTACTCTACCTCTACTGTGCTACACTGTACTCTACCTCTACTGTGCTCTACTGTACTCTATCTCTACTGTACTCCACTGTACTCTATCTCTACTGTGATCCACTGTACTCTACCTCTACTCTGCTCCACTGTACTCTATCTCTACTGTGCTCCAATGTACTCTACCTCTACTGTACTCCACTGTACTCTATCTCTACTGTGCTCTACTGTACTCTATCTCTACTGTACTCCACTGTACTCTACCTCTACTGTGCTCCACTGTACTCCACTGTACTCTATCTCTACTGTGCTCCACTGTACTCTATCTCTACTGTACTCCACTGTACTCTACCTCTACTGTGCTCCACTGTACTCCACTGTACTCTATCTCTACTGTGCTCCACTGTACTCTACCTCTACTGTACTCCACTGTACTCTATCTCTACTGTGCTCCACTGTACTCTACCTCTACTGTGCTCTACTGTACTCTATCTCTACTGTACTCCACTGTACTCTACCTCTACTGTGCTCCACTGTACTCCACTGTACTCTATCTCTACTGTGCTCCACTGTACTCTATCCCTACTGTACTCCACTGTACTCTACCTCTACTGTGCTCCACTGTACTCCACTGTACTCTATCTCTACTGTGCTCTACTGTACTCTATCTCTACTGTGTTCCACTGTACTCTACCTCTACTGTACTCCACTGTACTCTATCTCTACTGTGCTCCACTGTACTCTACCTCTACTGTACTGTACTGTTCTCTACCTCTACTGTACTCTACTGTACACCACTGTTCTACCTCTACTGTACTCCACTGTACTCTACCTCTACTGCACTCCACTGTACTCTACCTCTACTGCACTCCACTGTACTCTATCTCTACTGTACTCCACTGTGCTCTACCTCTACTGTGCTCCACTGTACTCTATCTTGACTGTGCTCCACTGTACTCTATCTCTACTGTGCTCCACTGTACTCTATCTCTACTGTGTTCCACTGTACTCTACCTCTACTCTACTCCACTGTACTCTATCTCTACTGTGCTCCACTGTACTCTACCTCTACTGTACTCCACTGTACTCTACCTCTACTGTACTCCACTGTACTCTATCTCTACTGTACTCCACTGTACTCTACCTCTACTGTACTGTACTGTTCTCTACCTCTACTGTACTCTACTGTACTCTATCTCTACTGTACTCCACTGTACTCTATCTCTACTGTGATCCACTGTACTCTACCTCTACTCTGCTCCACTGTACTCTATCTCTACTGTGCTCCACTGTACTCTACCTCTACTGTACTCCACTGTACTCTATCTCTACTGTGCTCTACTGTACTCTATCTCTACTGTACTCCACTGTACTCTACCTCTACTGTGCTCCACTGTACTCTATCTCTACTGTGCTCCACTGTACTCTATCTCTACTGTGCTCCACTGTACTCTATCTCTACTGTACTCCACTGTACTCTACCTCTACTGTGCTCCACTGTACTCCACTGTACTCTATCTCTAATGTGCTCCACTGTACTCTACCTCTACTGTACTCCACTGTACTCTACCTCTACTGTGCTACACTGTACTCTACCTCTACTGTGCTCCACTGTACTCCACTCTACTCTATCTCTAATGTGCTCCACTGTACTCTACCTCTACTGTACTCCACTGTACTCTACCTCTACTGTGCTACACTGTACTCTACCTCTACTGTGCTCTACTGTACTCTATCTCTACTGTACTCCACTGTACTCTATCTCTACTGTGATCCACTGTACTCTACCTCTACTCTGCTCCACTGTACTCTATCTCTACTGTGCTCCAATGTACTCTACCTCTACTGTACTCCACTGTACTCTATCTCTACTGTGCTCTACTGTACTCTATCTCTACTGTACTCCACTGTACTCTACCTCTACTGTGCTCCACTGTACTCCACTGTACTCTATCTCTACTGTGCTCCACTGTACTCTATCTCTACTGTACTCCACTGTACTCTACCTCTACTGTGCTCCACTGTACTCCACTGTACTCTATCTCTACTGTGCTCCACTGTACTCTACCTCTACTGTACTCCACTGTACTCTATCTCTACTGTGCTCCACTGTACTCTACCTCTACTGTGCTCTACTGTACTCTATCTCTACTGTACTCCACTGTACTCTACCTCTACTGTGCTCCACTGTACTCCACTGTACTCTATCTCTACTGTGCTCCACTGTACTCTATCCCTACTGTACTCCACTGTACTCTACCTCTACTGTGCTCCACTGTACTCCACTGTACTCTATCTCTACTGTGCTCTACTGTACTCTATCTCTACTGTGTTCCACTGTACTCTACCTCTACTGTACTCCACTGTACTCTATCTCTACTGTGCTCCACTGTACTCTACCTCTACTGTACTGTACTGTTCTCTACCTCTACTGTACTCTACTGTACACCACTGTTCTACCTCTACTGTACTCCACTGTACTCTACCTCTACTGCACTCCACTGTACTCTACCTCTACTGCACTCCACTGTACTCTATCTCTACTGTACTCCACTGTGCTCTACCTCTACTGTGCTCCACTGTACTCTATCTTGACTGTGCTCCACTGTACTCTATCTCTACTGTGCTCCACTGTACTCTATCTCTACTGTGTTCCACTGTACTCTACCTCTACTCTACTCCACTGTACTCTATCTCTACTGTGCTCCACTGTACTCTACCTCTACTGTACTCCACTGTACTCTACCTCTACTGTACTCCACTGTACTCTATCTCTACTGTACTCCACTGTACTCTACCTCTACTGTACTGTACTGTTCTCTACCTCTACTGTACTCTACTGTACTCCACCTCTACTGTACTCTACTGTACTCCACCTCTACTGTGCTCCACTGTACTCCACTGTACTCTACCTCTACTGTGCTCCACTGTGATCTACCTCTACTGTGCTCCACTGTACTCTACCTTTACTGTACTCACCTGTAATCTATCTCTACTGTACTCCACTGTACTCTATTTCTACTTTGATCCACTGTACTCTACCTCTACTCTGCTCCACTGTACTCTATCTCTACTGTGCTCCACTGTACTCTACCTCTACTGTACTCCACTGTACTCTATCTCTACTGTGCTCTACTGTACTCTATCTCTACTGTACTCCACTGTACTCTACCTCTACTGTGCTCCACTGTACTCCACTGTACTCTATCTCTACTGTGCTCCACTGTACTCTATCTCTACTGTACTCCACTGTACTCTACCTCTACTGTGCTCCACTGTACTCCACTGTACTCTATCTCTACTGTGCTCCACTGTACTCTACCTCTACTGTACTCCACTCTACTCTACCTCTACTGTGCTCCACTGTACTCTACCTCTACTGTACTCCACTCTACTCTACCTCTACTGGGCTCCACTGTACTCTACCTCTACGGTACTCCACTGTACTCTATCACTACCGTGCTCCACTGTACTCTATCTCTACTGTACTCCACTGTACTCTACCTCTACTCTATTGTACTGTTCTCTACCTCTACTGTACTCTACTGTACTCCACCTCTACTGTGCTCCACTGTACTCCACTGTACTCTACCTCTACTGTGCTCCACTGTAATCTACCTCTACTGTGCTCCACTGTACTCTACCTCTACTGTGCTCCACTGTACTCTATCTCTACTGTGCTCTACTGTACTCTACTCTACTGTACTCCACTGTACTCTACCTCTACTGTACTCCACTTTACTCTACCTCTACTTTTCTCCACTGTACTCTACCTCTACTGTACTCTACTGTACTCCTATTCTAATGTGCTCCACTGTAATCCACTGTACTCTACCACTACTGTACTCCACTGTACTCTATCTCTACTGTGCTCCACTGTACTCTACCTCTACTGTACTCCACTGTACTCTACCTCTACTGTACTCCACTGTACTCTATCTCTACTGTACTCCACTGTACTCTACCTCTACTGTACTGTACTGTTCTCTACCTCTACTGTACTCTACTGTACTCCACCTCTACTGTGCTCCACTGTACTCCACTGTACTCTACCTCTACTGTACTCACCTGTAATCTATCTCTACTGTACTCCACTGTACTCTATTTCTACTGTGATCCACTGTACTCTACCTCTACTCTGCTCCACTGTACTCTATCTCTACTGTGCTCCACTGTACTCTACCTCTACTGTACTCCACTGTACTCTATCTCTACTGTGCTCTACAGTACTCTATCTCTACTGTACTAAACTGTACTCTACCTCTACTGTGCTCCACTGTACTCCACTGTACTCTATCTCTACTGTGCTCCACTGTACTCTATCTCTACTGTACTCCACTGTACTCTACCTCTACTGTGCTCCACTGTACTCCACTGTACTCTATCTCTACTGTGCTCCACTGTACTCTACCTCTACTGTACTCCACTGTACTCTACCTCTACTGTGCTCCACTGTACTCTACCTCTACTGTGCTCTACTGTACTCTATCTCTACTGTACTCCACTGTACTCTATCTCTACTGTGATCCACTGTACTCTACCTCTACTCTGCTCCACTGTACTCTATCTCTACTGTGCTCCATTGTACTCTACCTCTACTGTACTCCACTGTGCTCTATCTCTACTGTGCTCTACTGTACTCTATCTCTACTGTACTCCACTGTACTCTACCTCTACTGTGCTCCACTGTACTCCACTGTACTCTATCTCTACTGTGCTCCACTGTACTCTACCTCTACTGTACTCCACTGTAGACTTGGAATTAAAGCCTCTTTTGTTTCCCCGTTATTATTTGATTTACGGGACCAGACACCAGTTATCTTGCCAAGAAAGATTTTATTCTTATATGTCAGGAGAGAAACTTCAAGATGTTGTATTCATGCCAGGTCTATGCGTTTCCGTGTTTCTCTGAGGTAGTACAGTAAGATTGAGCTTTTATACATCACAGAGAGTCTTACAGCTTCCTTGTAAGGTAACAAAACATGTTGCTCTGAGCTTCTTAAAATTAGAACGTATGTCATACGTACACGTTATGTTTAACATGTCACAATTCACTTCCATATTAAGAACTATCCTTGTTGTTTACATCTGTGATGCACTTACATCAGTCGAACATGTTACATTGTACACACCCCATAGCAAAATATAGCTTCCCCCTGTCTGACATATGATCATCCCATGGATCCATGCTATCTATAGTTCCCTCATGCATTCAAACTCATGCTTTTGAAACTTCATAAGATGATACAACTGATTATGAATATTAATAAAGAATAATAATACAGATACATAATATTTAATAATAAAATAATATTAAAAGATGAAATTTTGAATCTTCATCTCCCTCCACTGGAACTACGGCCGTCAGTTCCACACCATCATTCCCAGGTGGCCAACCTATAGAAGTGATAGTGAGGAGAAGAAATAGCAGACCAAGAAAATAGACAGAAAGAACAGAAGAATGGAAACAGAGAAACAAAACAAAGAACAAAACCCCAACCCATGTTATGTCCCCGTATACTATGTGTATTTTAATATCTATGTGTATGTCTTTAAAATGAACCCCAATCATCTAAGAAAAGAAAAACTAATAAGTCTTCTGCCCGTGCCTGAACTCATTAATTAATTAACTTGTTAATTAATTAAATCCTTCAGTTCCGAACCAAAACAAGAAATTAAAATAAACGTTGACGTTAAAGGATCCTATCCCTTGGGGTTGAAAATCAGTAAGCGGATGTTCATTGTTTGTGAGGTAGTGTTTTGCATAAAATCTCTTATTTCACGCTGTATGTCCCATTCTTAGTTCTATCCATTTGGTTAGAAATAATCAATTTGACAGGTTTGGTACTTTTCCTTCTAGTAACACATATAAGGACTTGGATTATTAGCATGAAGACAAAAACTCCTACCATAGTCAAAACTATCCAATCGGACCATGATAAATTCCCTAGGATTCGTGGTAGTTTCCTTTCAGACATTAATTTAGCTACTCCATTTGCTACAATAACATGACCCATTGCTTGAATTCCCTCCTCTTGAGCTGCTTTTACACTCTTTTTAACTCTTCTAACCATTTCAAAGAGGTCATAATTCCGTTCTTCTACTAGATCATTATTCCACCATTGTGGCTCTAACTGCAACAGTTGCACATGTGGAACATGAATTCCACCCAAGTGAAGAGGATAGAGAATCTCAAGGCAAAATGGATCAGGAGGAATTGGACACAACTTTCCCCCGTATATCATATTTTCACTTATTCCATCATGTAATATACACCACTGTGCTTCTGACACCTGCCATGCACCTGTGGCTTGATCTAAAGGAACTACTTCCCAAACAGCAGAACCATTAAGAGATAGACTAAACATTGTAGAGCATGAGCAAATTACCCACTCATGTTCCTCAACACAACAGTCTGTGGTAGAAATCATCGGTGTATTGCCGTCAGCCCAATATCCATTCCTTCCTAATCTAATTACTGAATTTCCTTGTCTAACACCCATAGATTGGAATTGCCTGACTGTCATAATATTGCGCTTCCCATATTGAGGCCATATCATAATCAAAGGTAACATTCCAGAACCTGACAACGAATTTTCATTAATAGCGATTTTAACTAATGGAATATGTTTAGCAGAAGTCAAATTAAGTTGATTACCGAAAACCACTAACAAAGATTCTGCTATTCGCTCAGGAACTTGTCCCATTCGAATAACTTGAATATCTTCTACCATTTGATCCTTTAAATTCTGAGCTAAAAATAAACACGCCGCACGATGTGTCTCAAAATTAGATGATTTTGTTAATGCATCTGCCAATTCCTTTGCAGCATCATTAAGATGCTGACCCGCTGCTATAATATGTAGAGAACCCTGAAGAGCCTCAGTGAGTCCTTTCCCAGTCATTGTTCCCACCCACTGAGTATACTCGCTTAGTTGATTCATTTGAGCAGTATTACTAATTGAATTGACAGAACCAAATACCCCCGCTATGTCTCCCCATATACTTCGAGTTTTACGATTTTTACTACTCAGAGGATTTTTAGAGGTATAATATTTAACTTCTTTGTCCAACCAACTTCTTATTTGTGTAAAATTACCACAATAAGACTGATCAAAAACTGTAAGAAGAGAGTTTAAGTTATAATTAATTCGTTGTCGCACCATATGGGCTTCATTTATCAAGGTTTTGGTTTCTTTTGCCAACAAAATACCATGAGCTGGTGCAATAGTTGTATTTGGGCATGTTTCAGCTTTGTTTGTCTTTTCCGCAGAAAGATAAAAACACCTTCCGATTTCCCCAGTTTCTAGTTCAGTCTCACAATATTCATTCTCATCTTCTGAATGCCATACTCGTACATAATTTCCCTTAAATCTTGTTGTTCTTGAGGAAGCATCCCCCAGAAACCCTTCACATGGCAACACTATGGGATAAATACACCCTTGGGTCAATGAATCCCATATTGTAAGCATGTGGGTACGGTTCAGAACAAAATTAATTTCCACATTAGTAGACGTTATGAGGTTTAACCCTATAACTTCACATTGTTCTTTTGAACAAATGTCTCGTCTTTGAGCACTACCAGTATACCCCCCGTCTTTTACCGGCCAAATTACTCTGCTTTTGTAACATTGGTGGTAAAAGTTACATCCTCCAAAGACGTCCTTACGATATTTAGCAAGGTCTTTATCATTGCGTGGCACCCAATCCCATAATCCCCATTTGGAAATAAAGGGTAGAGTAAAATGTTGACCAGATTTCAGAGTTGCATTCCGAGTGATTTCTTGAACTCGAGGAGTCCATAAGGCTTGGCTTTCTTGATAAATGCCAAGTAAAATTAAAAATAAGCATACCATCGTCGTTGGGTATCGAGAATAACTTGCAACCATCTCTAATCAATGTCAATGGAACTGATTCCTGAAATGGAAGCAGAGAAATAATTAACATCACTTCTTTGTTCCCAATCTTTAAAACTAATGGATGAACATTGCTCAATCTCAGGCCATAAGCCATCATTATCATCTTGTTTATTCACTAAGCAAGGTTTAACTTGTGACCAATGATACCATCTATCTGTTCCTACACCCTTCCCTTTGAGACAAACACTTGTATCAGTAGTTAGGAGTATCTCATATGGTCCTTCCCATCTAGGCTCTAAACCTTTCCTAGCAATTCGTTTGATCATAACAAAACTACCTAACTCGGGAATGTGTGGAATGTCAGTAGTGGTGTGTTTTTCATCCCATTGCTTTTGAGCTTCTCGCACTTTCTTATTATTGTCTTTAGTAGCTTTGTCTAGCATTGCGAGATAGCGTCGTAACTTTTCTTGGAATAAAGTAGAGTCTCCTCCTGTTCCCGCTGGTGGCGGAGCATCAGGAGGTAGAACCATTGCTCTTCCCGTCATTAGTTCAAAAGGGGTTAGTCCTGTAACTCGGTTTGGAGTTGCTCTCAAGTTCCACAGAATAGCAGGTAATAACTTATGCCAGCCTTGGCCAGTTTGCAGAATGGCTTTGGTAAGAGCGGTTTTCAAAGATCTATTCATTCGTTCAACCAGGCCTGAGCTTTCCGGCCTATAAGGAATGTGGAATTTCTGTTTAATTCCCATCAATTTCATTGCTTCCTTCATCAATTTCCCAGTGAAATGAGTTCCATTGTCAGAATCAAGTTCATATGGAAGGCCCCAGCGAGGAAAAACTTCTTCCACCATTACTCGTGCTGCCGCTTCAGCAGTGCAGGATTTTGTAGGGTATGCTTCCACCCATCTAGTAAATCTGTCCATGATTACAAGTATGTATTGATACCCTCCACTGGGTGATAAAGGTCCTGTGAAATCAATTTGAAGGTGTGTCCATGGACCTGTTGGTCTGGGTGCATGTGACATTCGCACCTTTACAGATTTTCCTACATTTGCTTTGAGGCATATCAAGCATCTCCTACAGTAATCATCAATGTCTCTCATCATTCTTGGCCACCACCAAGTCTCACTGATTTGAGATTTCATTGCTTTTGCTCCAGCATGTACCTTTCCATGATACAGCTGCATTAGTTCTCTTCTTGTTCCGATAGGCATCACCACTTGTCCTGTTGGAATTCTCCAGATACCTTGATCATCCTCTTTCGCTCCCGCTTTCATCCATTGTTCTTTCTCTTCATCTGTCTCCAATTGATATGACAGAAGATGGAGCTCAGGATTATCCTTGCTATTTTCCTTTACCAAGGTAACAGGAGTAAAAGGAAGTAGAGCTGCTTCTCTAGCTGCTGCATCTGCTGCCGTGTTTCCTTGACTTTCTTTGGACTTGTCAGATTGATGTGATTTTACTTTGATCACGGCTGCTTCTCGGGGTAAGTAACATGCTGTAATCAAACGACGAATTATGGAAGCATGTTGTATTTCGCTCCCACTGCTAGTGATAAGTCCACGTCTTTTCCACAGAGCAAGGTAGTCATGGACCACGCCAAAAGCATAACGACTATCTGTATAGATGTTGACTCGATCTCCTTCTGATAGATCAAAGGCTTCTGTAAGTGCTATAAGTTCAGCTACTTGTGCTGAAAATTTCCCAGGAAGGGCTCCTTTCTTTACAACAGTTCCATCTCCTTTCACTACAGCCCATCCAGTATGTCGTTTTCCATCAACATAATAACTGGATCCATCAACCCATAACTCTTTGTCTGGGCTTTCAAGAGGGATTGGATTAACTGGACCAAGACTATCTTCTTCTACTTGTTTTTCACACTCATGTGGTATTCCCTCGTGTGGTTCCAGCATCATTGTTGCAGGGTTAAGAGTCGTGTCCCTGATGATTTCCACTCTTAAATCTTTGTTCAACAAAGTTGCTTCCCATTTTGCTCTTCTTGCATCAGTTATGGTTTTGATGTTCGTGTTGTTCAACAGCGTCACTATACTGTGTGGAGTGTGCAATATGATAGTTTGTGCTCCTATCAGATTCTCAACAGCATCCACTGCCCATGTGGCACCATCGAGGGCTTGTATACATCGTGGTTGCCCAATCATAGTGACAGGAATCTTTGTGGAAAAGTATCCAACTGGTCTGTATCGATCACCTGGTTTTTGACACAGTACTGCTGAATAGGTCTCATCTCCTACCCTGGTCCACAAATGAAAATGCAACCGTCCGTCAGGAAGTCCCAATGCTGGGGCTGAAGTCAGTTTTTCTTTCATAGAAGTAAACGCTTCCTCAGCTTCTGGTGTCCAGTTTATCTGTTCCACTCCAGGCTTTCCTCCCTTGTACAGGTCGATGAGGGGGCTGGTGATGCTAGCAAAATCAGGTATATACTGACGACAATAGTTGAAAAGTCCCATCACCTTCCGCATTCCTGTAACTGTTAGAGGTTTTGGAAGTTGTCGTAATGCCTCTACACGCTCTGTTGTCATTCTCCTTCCCTCCACAGATATTTCTTGGCCCAAATAGATAACCTTGGATTTGGCCAGCTGTGCTTTATCGGGGTTAACTTTGAATCCCCCTTTCCTAAGGGCTTGTAGGACAACATTCAGAGCAAATACATGGCTGTTTTCATCTGGGCTTGCAATTAACAAGTCATCAACATATTGGAGGCAGACACTTCCTGATTTCTCAATTTCAGCTTTTTGCTCCGTTAAGAACTGGTCCAAAGCTCTATGAAATACAACAGGAGAAAGATTAAGACCTTGTGGGAGTCTGTTCCAAACATACTGTTTTGCGCCCACTGTGAAGGCTAATTTCTCTTGAGATCTTTTGTCTATAGGTATAGACCAGAAAGCCGACAGTACATCCAGTACCGTAAACATTTTAGCATTTCCTGGAATGTCATTCAGAATGGTGGCAGGATTGGCCACAATAGGATGCGGTTTTGGTGTTACACTGTTAAGTCTTGTGTAATCAATGGTTAGTCTCCATGAGTTATCAGATTTCTTGACAGGCCAGACAGGACTATTAGTGGTAGATGAAGTTTGTCTGATGATTCCTTCAGCTTCCAAGTCTGCCACTATCTCCTCCACGGCTCGTCTTGCTTCAGGTCGGATGGGGTATTGTTTATGAGGGGCATGTATCGGTCCCTCAATAACAATGGGATCAATGTTGGCTTTACCACAATCCAATTTGTGTTTAGCCCAAACATCCGGATATAAACTGCACAGAAGACCCCACACACCGTCTTTCTTCCAGTTTCTGATAATTGGTTTTGCTGTACCAACAGACCTTAGATTACATGTGCGATCTTCGTGTGGTATTATCCCAGCAGTTGTAGCGATTTGACGACTGTCAGTGAATATGATCATGTTTAACAATGGAAGAATGTCCATGCCAATAAGGCTTCCTTGTGAATTCGGCCCAACCCAGAAAGATGTCCATAAGACTTCATCTTCATGTATTTGCAGTGGAACTTGAATACTTTTGCGGAATTTTGTGATACCTCCTCCAACTCCTTCAACATCCATAGTTTCCCCTGTTGTAGGTAGATTCAGATCTGTTATTGAAATGGCTGCGCCTGTGTCAACAAGGATGTCACATGGGTGGCCCCCTATTAATGCATTAACGAAAAGGCGATTGTCTCTTTTCTTACTAATACAGGGGGCCGCTGATTCCTATTGCGGACGCATAATTCCCTCAATGAGCTGACGGACTTGTGCTTCAGTCCACGTCTTCCCTTGAGGGGTTTCATTATGGTTTTTTGCACTGACCTGTCTAAATGATGGACCTTGACCTTCTGCTCCACCTCCTTTAGCCCAACAATCTATTTTTGAGTGTCCACGCTTTCCACAGTTGCTGCAGGAAATCACCCTATTCTTTGTGTCCTTGTTGTATTGAGCTGTTGCCACTCCTCTTCGATATGGCTTGTTTCCTTCTTCTTTATTTGATCTCATAGCCATCTCTAAGCGGCCAGCCCATTGCATAATTTGGTCAAATGTCTCACCTGGGTTGACTCCAAGTGATAAGGCTTGTTGGTATTTTGTGCTAAGTCCATCCACAAGTGTGTCAGTGAACTGTACATCATCTCTGTCAGGTTGTTTCTTGGCACAGAGAGCCCATCTCTCATAAGCATTCCACTTACGTAGAGCATATTCATCTGGAGATTCATCATCCTTTTGCTTAATCAATGTCACTAATGTGAAAGGAATTTTACCACTGCCCAAGATTTCCTGGATTTCTTTTCGGAACACATCTAATGCTTGCCAAAGACCCAGGGGTCGTCCCTGGCCATCAACCCACAAATCTATCCATTGGGCGGTTGTTATCGAAGCTGGCAAGCGTTCCCATCTGTCTCTTGGGATTTTAGCTTTCACAATGGTGTGTATGTCTCTTAATGTCATTTGATGTGCTTCAATCAATGAGTCTAATTCTCGCCAAAACTCTGTGTTTGGATCTTGTCTCTTCAGAGGAGGCAAGGCTGTGAGAATGGCTTGACGTTCTCCTGGTGTGAATGGTCTCTCTTCTGTCATCATTTCAGATCCTTCCCTTTTAATTACAGGTGAAGAAAATTCAGGACCGATCTTGTCAATTGTGATCATGTCGTCATCTCTTGTCTCATCACCCCAGTCAGAATCATAATTCCGAACTGGTGTACATCGCAGCATGTCTCTGTTTGGCTGAACTGTTTTAGATCTTGTTATTACCGGAGCTGCTTGTGCAGATGCAATATACATTTTGTCAACTGGACCTCCATTTGATCTCGAAGCTTGAGGCTGTGTCAGAGGTTTAGATGAATTTGTATATTGTTCAGGCAAAATTGGATAAATTGGGTTGTAAGGAGGAGGCGTTACAGTTGTTGCAGATTTCACTGGTGCTTGTGAATATTTCTTTTCAGCTTCAGTTATTATATTTGTCCAATCTGGATCAAATGAATCATCATTGGTTGTATTTTCTCCATCTGAACATTTAATAGACATAATTTTGTTCAATTTGTTATATGCTTCAATTTGAGGCTTCATTGCTTCAACAAGTGGGACTGGGCACCCATTGAGACCGCAACAAATTCCACCTTGTTTCAAAATCCAATGTGCGGCGAGGATTGGAAATACTTTTGACTTGATAGAGTCCTTCTGGGACTCAAGCCAGCTTAACTGCACATCCATAGATGTGTTAATGTCCAGTCCTTTTTTCAAAAACTTAGCTTGCTTTTTCTGTTTTCTTTCTAAGTACCAAGCAGATATTGTTCTGCTGTTAAATCCACTTTCTGCCATTGCAAATTATTTGTCACTCTGTGTCTGTGTGCTCAAACAGCAGGGCTATTTTTGTGAGGGAGTGTGTGTGTGAATTCCAGGGGAGGCCCTCTGCTTTTCTCACTCTGCTTAGCTCCCTCTGCTTTTCTCCCTTTCCACCTGTTCTAATTTCTCAAGAACAAAGAAGGGGTTGGGAAACAAAAAACAAACAAAAAAAACCTCTAATATTTTCCGTTTTTCTTTTTCGTTTGTCTTAATTCAGATTAATTTATATATATATATATATATATACATACATACATACACACATATACACACATATACATATATATATACATACACACTAAAGTTGCTCTCAGATCAGTCTCTTCCTCCAAACACTGAACAGCTTTATTGTCAAAATCAGAATGCATGCAATTCTAGCATCTATTCCATTGATACCCTTCTTCTAAGGGTTCAATCCTCTGCGTATTTACGTTTTAGGGTTTATTTGTATTTTTTTTTATACTGCACTGTACTAACTTCAAGCACAGACCCGCCACTGTAAACCGCTATAAATCACTGCTTGTCACACTATCCTCGTCTTCTTCTGAAACGATTCTTCGTGTATTGGATATATTTTAGAGATAAATCTGCCCTTTATCGCAATCTCGCCATATTCCAACCACCTTACAAGCTAATTGCTAAATCGCCTTACAGCTATTTCCAAAATTTGACTAAGATGGTCTTTTTCCTAAAAAAGATCCACTTTCTACAGTTTTTTCAAAAATGAAAAAGACTTCCCCAGCATCATTCAATATTCAGAGGTCTACTGACCAGAGCAACTCAAATAAGCCACATTCTAATTATTTAAATTATTTTTATTTTTCTGACACATATATTCATTGGCAAAACAACTGGTACTTTAAATAACACAGTTCTTTTAAGCAGTTTCAGTCAATGTCCAATCATCAGGCAGACTTAGAATTATTTAGAATAGAAAAAGTCTTACCTTGAATGATTGAGACAAATGCCTGAAGATGCAATCCTGTTCGTGACGCCAAATGTAGACTTGGAATTAAAGCCTCTTTTGTTTCCCCGTTATTATTTGATTTACGGGACCAGACACCAGTTATCTTGCCAAGAAAGATTTTATTCTTATATGTCAGGAGAGAAACTTCAAGATGTTGTATTCATGCCAGGTCTATGCGTTTCCGTGTTTCTCTGAGGTAGTACAGTAAGATTGAGCTTTTATACATCACAGAGAGTCTTACAGCTTCCTTGTAAGGTAACAAAACATGTTGCTCTGAGCTTCTTAAAATTAGAACGTATGTCATACGTACACGTTATGTTTAACATGTCACAATTCACTTCCATATTAAGAACTATCCTTGTTGTTTACATCTGTGATGCACTTACATCAGTCGAACATGTTACATTGTACACACCCCATAGCAAAATATAGCTTCCCCCTGTCTGACATATGATCATCCCATGGATCCATGCTATCTATAGTTCCCTCATGCATTCAAACTCATGCTTTTGAAACTTCATAAGATGATACAACTGATTATGAATATTAATAAAGAATAATAATACAGATACATAATATTTAATAATAAAATAATATTAAAAGATGAAATTTTGAATCTTCATCCACTGTACTCTACCTCTACTGTGCTCCACTGTACTCCACTGTACTCTATCTCTACTGTGCTCCACTGTACTCTACCTCTACTGTACTGTACTGTTCTCTACCTCTACTGTACTCTACTGTACTCCACCTCTACTGTGCTCCACTGTACACCACTGTTCTACCTCTACTGTACTCCACTGTACTCTACCTCTACTGCACTCCACTGTACTCTATCTCTACTGTACTCCACAGTGCTCTACCTCTACTGTGCTCCACTGTACTCTATCTCTACTGTGCTCCACTGTACTCTACCTCTACTGTGCTCTACTGTACTCTATCTCTACTGTACTCCACTGTACTCTATCTCTACTGTGATCCACTGTACTCTACCTCTACTCTGCTCCACTGTACTCTATCTCTACTGTGCTCCACTGTACTCTACCTCTACTGTACTCCACTGTACTCTATCTCTACTGTGCTCTACTGTACTCTATCTCTACTGTACTCCACTGTACTCTACCTCTACTGTGCTCCACTGTACTCTATCTCTACTGTGCTCCACTGTACTCTATCTCTACTGTGCTCCACTGTACTCTATCTCTACTGTACTCCACTGTACTCTACCTCTACTGTGCTCCACTGTACTCCACTGTACTCTATCTCTAATGTGCTCCACTGTACTCTACCTCTACTGTACTCCACTGTACTCTACCTCTACTGTGCTACACTGTACTCTACCTCTACTGTGCTCTACTGTACTCTATCTCTACTGTACTCCACTGTACTCTATCTCTACTGTGATCCACTGTACTCTACCTCTACTCTGCTCCACTGTACTCTATCTCTACTGTGCTCCACTGTACTCTACCTCTACTGTACTCCACTGTACTCTATCTCTACTGTGCTTTACTGTACTCTATCTCTACTGTACTCCACTGTACTCTACCTCTACTGTGCTCCACTGTACTCCACTGTACTCTATCTCTACTGTGCTCCACTGTACTCTATCTCTACTGTACTCCACTGTACTCTACCTCTACTGTGCTCCACTGTACTCCACTGTAATCTATCTCTACTGTGCTCCACTGTACTCTACCTCTACTGTACTCCACTGTACTCTATCTCTACTGTGCTCCACTGTACTCTACCTCTACTGTGCTCTACTGTACTCTATCTCTACTGTACTCCACTGTACTCTACCTCTACTGTGCTCCACTGTACTCCACTGTACTCTATCTCTACTGTGCTCCACTGTACTCTATCCCTACTGTACTCCACTGTACTCTACCTCTACTGTGCTCCACTGTACTCCACTGTACTCTATCTCTACTGTGCTCTACTGTACTCTATCTCTACTGTGTTCCACTGTACTCTACCTCTACTGTACTCCACTGTACTCTATCTCTACTGTGCTCCACTGTACTCTACCTCTACTGTACTGTACTGTTCTCTACCTCTACTGTACTCTACTGTACTCCACCTCTACTGTGCTCCACTGTACACCACTGTTCTACCTCTACTGTACTCCACTGTACTCTACCTCTACTGCACTCCACTGTACTCTATCTCTACTGTACTCCACTGTGCTCTACCTCTACTGTGCTCCACTGTACTCTATCTCTACTGTGCTCCACTGTACTCTACCTCTACTGTGCTCTACTGTACTCTATCTCTACTGTACTCCACTGTACTCTATCTCTACTGTGATCCACTGTACTCTACCTCTACTCTGCTCCACTGTACTCTATCTCTACTGTGCTCCACTGTACTCTACCTCTACTGTACTCCACTGTACTCTATCTCTACTGTGCTCTACTGTACTCTACCTCTATTGTGCTCTACTGTACTCTATCTCTACTGTACTCCACTGTACTCTATCTCTACTGTGATCCACTGTACTCTATCTCTACTGTGCTCTACTGTACTCTATCTCTACTGTACTCCACTGTACTCTACCTCTACTGTGCTCCACTGTACTCCACTGTACTCTATCTCTACTGTGCTCCACTGTACTCTATCTCTACTGTACTCCACTGTACTCTACCTCTACTGTGCTCCACTGTACTCCACTGTACTCTATCTCTACTGTGCTCTACTGTACTCTATCTCTACTGTGTTCCACTGTACTCTACCTCTACTGTACTCCACTGTACTCTATCTCTACTGTGCTCCACTGTACTCTACCTCTACTGTACTGTACTGTTCTCTACCTCTACTGTACTCTACTGTACTCCACCTCTACTGTGCTCCACTGTACACCACTGTTCTACCTCTACTGTGCTCCACTGTACTCTACCTCTACTGTGCTCTACTGTACTCTATCTCTACTGTACTCCACTGTACTCTATCTCTACTGTGATCCACTGTACTCTACCTCTACTCTGCTCCACTGTACTCTATCTCTACTGTGCTCCACTGTACTCTACCTCTACTGTACTCCACTGTACTCTATCTCTACTGTGCTCTACTGTACTCTATCTCTACTGTACTCCACTGTACTCTACCTCTACTGTGCTCCACTGTACTCCACTGTACTCTATCTCTACTGTGCTCCACTGTACTCTATCTCTACTGTACTCCACTGTACTCTACCTCTACTGTGCTCCACTGTACTCCACTGTACTCTATTTCTAATGTGCTCCACAGTACTCTACCTCTACTGTACTCCACTGTACTCTACCTCTACTGTGCTACACTGTACTCTACCTCTACTGTGCTCTACTGTACTCTATCTCTACTGTACTCCACTGTACTCTATCTCTACTGTGATCCACTGTACTCTACCTCTACTCTGCTCCACTGTACTCTATCTCTACTGTGCTCCACTGTACTCTACCTCTACTGTACTCCACTGTACTCTATCTCTACTGTGCTCTACTGTACTCTATCTCTACTGTACTCCACTGTACTCTATCTCTACTGTGCTCCACTGTACTCCACTGTACTCTATCTCTACTGTGCTCCACTGTACTCTATCTCTACTGTACTCCACTGTACTCTACCTCTACTGTGCTCCACTGTACTCCACTGTACTCTATCTCTACTGTGCTCCACTGTACTCTACCTCTACTGTACTCCACTGTACTCTATCTCTACTGTGCTCCACTGTACTCTACCTCTACTGTGCTCTACTGTACTCTATCTCTACTGTACTCCACTGTAGTCTACCTCTACTGTGCTCCACTGTACTCCACTGTACTCTATCTCTACTGTGCTCCACTGTACTCTATCTCTACTGTACTCCACTGTACTCTACCTCTAGTGTGCTCCACTGTACTCCACTGTACTCTATCTCTACTGTGCTCTACTGTACTCTATCTCTACTGTGTTCCACTGTACTCTACCTCTACTGTACTCCACTGTACTCTATCTCTACTGTACTCCACTGTACTCTACCTCTACTGTGCTCCACTGTACTCCACTGTACTCTATCTCTACTGTGCTCTACTGTACTCTATCTCTACTGTGTTCCACTGTACTCTACCTCTACTGTACTCCACTGTACTCTATCTCTACTGTGCTCCACTGTACTCTACCTCTACTGTACTGTACTGTTCTCTACCTCTACTGTACTCTACTGTACTCCACCTCTACTGTGCTCCACTGTACACCACTGTTCTACCTCTACTGTACTCCACTGTACTCTACCTCTACTGCACTCCACTGTACTCTATCTCTACTGTACTCCACTGTGCTCTACCTCTACTGTGCTCCACTGTACTCTATCTCTACTGTGCTCCACTGTACTCTACCTCTACTGTGCTCTACTGTACTCTATCTCTACTGTACTCCACTGTACTCTATCTCTACTGTGATCCACTGTACTCTACCTCTACTCTGCTCCACTGTACTCTATCTCTACTGTGCTCCACTGTACTCTACCTCTACTGTACTCCACTGTACTCTATCTCTACTGTGCTCTACTGTACTCTATCTCTACTGTACTCCACTGTACTCTACCTCTACTGTGCTCCACTGTACTCCACTGTACTCTATCTCTACTGTGCTCCACTGTACTCTATCCCTACTGTACTCCACTGTACTCTACCTCTACTGTGCTCCACTGTACTCCACTGTACTCTATCTCTACTGTGCTCTACTGTACTCTATCTCTACTGTGTTCCACTGTACTCTACCTCTACTGTACTCCACTGTACTCTATCTCTACTGTGTTCCACTGTACTCTACCTCTACTGTACTGTACTGTTCTCTACCTCTACTGTACTCTACTGTACTCCACCTCTACTGTGCTCCACTGTACACCACTGTTCTACCTCTACTGTACTCCACTGTACTCTACCTCTACTGCACTCCACTGTACTCTATCTCTACTGTACTCCACTGTGCTCTACCTCTACTGTGCTCCACTGTACTCTATCTCTACTGTGCTCCACTGTACTCTACCTCTACTGTGCTCTACTGTACTCTATCTCTACTGTACTCCACTGTACTCTATCTCTACTGTGATCCACTGTACTCTACCTCTACTCTGCTCCACTGTACTCTATCTCTACTGTGCTCCACTGTACTCTACCTCTACTGTACTCCACTGTACTCTATCTCTACTGTGCTCTACTGTACTCTACCTCTATTGTGCTCTACTGTACTCTATCTCTACTGTACTCCACTGTACTCTATCTCTACTGTGATCCACTGTACTCTACCTCTACTGTACTCCACTGTACTCTATCTCTACTGTGCTCTACTGTACTCTATCTCTACTGTACTCCACTGTACTCTACCTCTACTGTGCTCCACTGTACTCCACTGTACTCTATCTCTACTGTGCTCCACTGTACTCTATCTCTACTGTACTCCACTGTACTCTACCTCTACTGTGCTCCACTGTACTCCACTGTACTCTATCTCTACTGTGCTCTACTGTACTCTATCTCTACTGTGTTCCACTGTACTCTACCTCTACTGTACTCCACTGTACTCTATCTCTACTGTGCTCCACTGTACTCTACCTCTACTGTACTGTACTGTTCTCTACCTCTACTGTACTCTACTGTACTCCACCTCTACTGTGCTCCACTGTACACCACTGTTCTACCTCTACTGTACTCCACTGTACTCTATCTCTACTGTACTCCACTGTGCTCTACCTCTACTGTGCTCCACTGTACTCTATCTCTACTGTGCTCCACTGTACTCTACCTCTACTGTGCTCTACTGTACTCTATCTCTACTGTACTCCACTGTACTCTATCTCTACTCTGATCCACTGTACTCTACCTCTACTCTGCTCCACTGTACTCTATCTCTACTGTGCTCCACTGTACTCTACCTCTACTGTACTCCACTGTACTCTATCTCTACTGTGCTCTACTGTACTCTATCTCTACTGTACTCCACTGTACTCTACCTCTACTGTGCTCCACTGTACTCCACTGTACTCTATCTCTACTGTGCTCCACTGTACTCTATCTCTACTGTACTCCACTGTACTCTACCTCTACTGTGCTCCACTGTACTCCACTGTACTCTATCTCTAATGTGCTCCACAGTACTCTACCTCTACTGTACTCCACTGTACTCTACCTCTACTGTGCTACACTGTACTCTACCTCTACTGTGCTCTACTGTACTCTATCTCTACTGTACTCCACTGTACTCTATCTCTAATGTGATCCACTGTACTCTACCTCTACTCTGCTCCACTGTACTCTATCTCTACTGTGCTCCACTGTACTCTACCTCTACTGTACTCCACTGTACTCTATCTCTACTGTGCTCTACTGTACTCTATCTCTACTGTACTCCACTGTACTCTATCTCTACTGTGCTCCACTGTACTCCACTGTACTCTATCTCTACTGTGCTCCACTGTACTCTATCTCTACTGTACTCCACTGTACTCTACCTCTACTGTGCTCCACTGTACTCCACTGTACTCTATCTCTACTGTGCTCCACTGTACTCTACCTCTACTGTACTCCACTGTACTCTATCTCTACTGTGCTCCACTGTACTCTACCTCTACTGTGCTCTATTGTACTCTATCTCTACTGTACTCCACTGTACTCTACCTCTACTGTGCTCCACTGTACTCCACTGTACTCTATCTCTACTGTGCTCCACTGTACTCTACCTCTACTGTACTCCACTGTACTCTACCTCTACTGTGCTCCACTGTACTCCACTGTACTCTATCTCTACTGTGCTCCACTGTACTCTACCTCTACTGTACTGTACTGTTCTCTACCTCTACTGTACTCTACTGTACTCCACCTCTACTGTGCTCCACTGTACACCACTGTTCTACCTCTACTGTACTCCACTGTACTCTACCTCTACTGCACTCCACTGTACTCTATCTCTACTGTACTCCACAGTGCTCTACCTCTACTGTGCTCCACTGTACTCTATCTCTACTGTGCTCCACTGTACTCTACCTCTACTGTGCTCTACTGTACTCTATCTCTACTGTACTCCACTGTACTCTATCTCTACTGTGATCCACTGTACTCTACCTCTACTCTGCTCCACTGTACTCTATCTCTACTGTGCTCCACTGTACTCTACCTCTACTGTACTCCACTGTACTCTATCTCTACTGTGCTCTACTGTACTCTATCTCTACTGTACTCCACTGTACTCTACCTCTACTGTGCTCCACTGTACTCTATCTCTACTGTGCTCCACTGTACTCTATCTCTACTGTGCTCCACTGTACTCTATCTCTACTGTACTCCACTGTACTCTACCTCTACTGTGCTCCACTGTACTCCACTGTACTCTATCTCTAATGTGCTCCACTGTACTCTACCTCTACTGTACTCCACTGTACTCTACCTCTACTGTGCTACACTGTACTCTACCTCTACTGTGCTCTACTGTACTCTATCTCTACTGTACTCCACTGTACTCTATCTCTACTGTGATCCACTGTACTCTACCTCTACTCTGCTCCACTGTACTCTATCTCTACTGTGCTCCACTGTACTCTACCTCTACTGTACTCCACTGTACTCTATCTCTACTGTGCTTTACTGTACTCTATCTCTACTGTACTCCACTGTACTCTACCTCTACTGTGCTCCACTGTACTCCAATGTACTCTATCTCTACTGTGCTCCACTGTACTCTATCTCTACTGTACTCCACTGTACTCTACCTCTACTGTGCTCCACTGTACTCCACTGTAATCTATCTCTACTGTGCTCCACTGTACTCTACCTCTACTGTACTCCACTGTACTCTATCTCTACTGTGCTCCACTGTACTCTACCTCTACTGTGCTCTACTGTACTCTATCTCTACTGTACTCCACTGTACTCTACCTCTACTGTGCTCCACTGTACTCCACTGTACTCTATCTCTACTGTGCTCCACTGTACTCTATCCCTACTGTACTCCACTGTACTCTACCTCTACTGTGCTCCACTGTACTCCACTGTACTCTATCTCTACTGTGCTCTACTGTACTCTATCTCTACTGTGTTCCACTGTACTCTACCTCTACTGTACTCCACTGTACTCTATCTCTACTGTGCTCCACTGTACTCTACCTCTACTGTACTGTACTGTTCTCTACCTCTACTGTACTCTACTGTACTCCACCTCTACTGTGCTCCACTGTACACCACTGTTCTACCTCTACTGTACTCCACTGTACTCTACCTCTACTGCACTCCACTGTACTCTATCTCTACTGTACTCCACTGTGCTCTACCTCTACTGTGCTCCACTGTACTCTATCTCTACTGTGCTCCACTGTACTCTACCTCTACTGTGCTCTACTGTACTCTATCTCTACTGTACTCCACTGTACTCTATCTCTACTGTGATCCACTGTACTCTACCTCTACTCTGCTCCACTGTACTCTATCTCTACTGTGCTCCACTGTACTCTACCTCTACTGTACTCCACTGTACTCTATCTCTACTGTGCTCTACTGTACTCTACATCTATTGTGCTCTACTGTACTCTATCTCTACTGTACTCCACTGTACTCTATCTCTACTGTGATCCACTGTACTCTATCTCTACTGTGCTCTACTGTACTCTATCTCTACTGTACTCCACTGTACTCTACCTCTACTGTGCTCCACTGTACTCCACTGTACTCTATCTCTACTGTGCTCCACTGTACTCTATCTCTACTGTACTCCACTGTACTCTACCTCTACTGTGCTCCACTGTACTCCACTGTACTCTATCTCTACTGTGCTATACTGTACTCTATCTCTACTGTGTTCCACTGTACTCTACCTCTACTGTACTCCACTGTACTCTATCTCTACTGTGCTCCACTGTACTCTACCTCTACTGTACTGTACTGTTCTCTACCTCTACTGTACTCTACTGTACTCCACCTCTACTGTGCTCCACTGTACACCACTGTTCTACCTCTACTGTGCTCCACTGTACTCTACCTCTACTGTGCTCTACTGTACTCTATCTCTACTGTACTCCACTGTACTCTATCTCTACTGTGATCCACTGTACTCTACCTCTACTCTGCTCCACTGTACTCTATCTCTACTGTGCTCCACTGTACTCTACCTCTACTGTACTCCACTGTACTCTATCTCTACTGTGCTCTACTGTACTCTATCTCTACTGTACTCCACTGTACTCTACCTCTACTGTGCTCCACTGTACTCCACTGTACTCTATCTCTACTGTGCTCCACTGTACTCTATCTCTACTGTACTCCACTGTACTCTACCTCTACTGTGCTCCACTGTACTCCACTGTACTCTATTTCTAATGTGCTCCACAGTACTCTACCTCTACTGTACTCCACTGTACTCTACCTCTACTGTGCTACACTGTACTCTACCTCTACTGTGCTCTACTGTACTCTATCTCTACTGTACTCCACTGTACTCTATCTCTACTGTGATCCACTGTACTCTACCTCTACTCTGCTCCACTGTACTCTATCTCTACTGTGCTCCACTGTACTCTACCTCTACTGTACTCCACTGTACTCTATCTCTACTGTGCTCTACTGTACTCTATCTCTACTGTACTCCACTGTACTCTATCTCTACTGTGCTCCACTGTACTCCACTGTACTCTATCTCTACTGTGCTCCACTGTACTCTATCTCTACTGTACTCCACTGTACTCTACCTCTACTGTGCTCCACTGTACTCCACTGTACTCTATCTCTACTGTGCTCCACTGTACTCTACCTCTACTGTACTCCACTGTACTCTATCTCTACTGTGCTCCACTGTACTCTACCTCTACTGTGCTCTACTGTACTCTATCTCTACTGTACTCCACTGTAGTCTACCTCTACTGTGCTCCACTGTACTCCACTGTACTCTATCTCTACTGTGCTCCACTGTACTCTATCTCTACTGTACTCCACTGTACTCTACCTCTAGTGTGCTCCACTGTACTCCACTGTACTCTATCTCTACTGTGCTCTACTGTACTCTATCTCTACTGTGTTCCACTGTACTCTACCTCTACTGTACTCCACTGTACTCTATCTCTACTGTACTCCACTGTACTCTACCTCTACTGTGCTCCACTGTACTCCACTGTACTCTATCTCTACTGTGCTCTACTGTACTCTATCTCTACTGTGTTCCACTGTACTCTACCTCTACTGTACTCCACTGTACTCTATCTCTACTGTGCTCCACTGTACTCTACCTCTACTGTACTGTACTGTTCTCTACCTCTACTGTACTCTACTGTACTCCACCTCTACTGTGCTCCACTGTACACCACTGTTCTACCTCTACTGTACTCCACTGTACTCTACCTCTACTGCACTCCACTGTACTCTATCTCTACTGTACTCCACTGTGCTCTACCTCTACTGTGCTCCACTGTACTCTATCTCTACTGTGCTCCACTGTACTCTACCTCTACTGTGCTCTACTGTACTCTATCTCTACTGTACTCCACTGTACTCTATCTCTACTGTGATCCACTGTACTCTACCTCTACTCTGCTCCACTGTACTCTATCTCTACTGTGCTCCACTGTACTCTACCTCTACTGTACTCCACTGTACTCTATCTCTACTGTGCTCTACTGTACTCTATCTCTACTGTACTCCACTGTACTCTACCTCTACTGTGCTCCACTGTACTCCACTGTACTCTATCTCTACTGTGCTCCACTGTACTCTATCCCTACTGTACTCCACTGTACTCTACCTCTACTGTGCTCCACTGTACTCCACTGTACTCTATCTCTACTGTGCTCTACTGTACTCTATCTCTACTGTGTTCCACTGTACTCTACCTCTACTGTACTCCACTGTACTCTATCTCTACTGTGCTCCACTGTACTCTACCTCTACTGTACTGTACTGTTCTCTACCTCTACTGTACTCTACTGTACTCCACCTCTACTGTGCTCCACTGTACACCACTGTTCTACCTCTACTGTACTCCACTGTACTCTACCTCTACTGCACTCCACTGTACTCTATCTCTACTGTACTCCACTGTGCTCTACCTCTACTGTGCTCCACTGTACTCTATCTCTACTGTGCTCCACTGTACTCTACCTCTACTGTGCTCTACTGTACTCTATCTCTACTGTACTCCACTGTACTCTATCTCTACTGTGATCCACTGTACTCTACCTCTACTCTGCTCCACTGTACTCTATCTCTACTGTGCTCCACTGTACTCTACCTCTACTGTACTCCACTGTACTCTATCTCTACTGTGCTCTACTGTACTCTACCTCTATTGTGCTCTACTGTACTCTATCTCTACTGTACTCCACTGTACTCTATCTCTACTGTGATCCACTGTACTCTACCTCTACTGTACTCCACTGTACTCTATCTCTACTGTGCTCTACTGTACTCTATCTCTACTGTACTCCACTGTACTCTACCTCTACTGTGCTCCACTGTACTCCACTGTACTCTATCTCTACTGTGCTCCACTGTACTCTATCTCTACTGTACTCCACTGTACTCTACCTCTACTGTGCTCCACTGTACTCCACTGTACTCTATCTCTACTGTGCTCTACTGTACTCTATCTCTACTGTGTTCCACTGTACTCTACCTCTACTGTACTCCACTGTACTCTATCTCTACTGTGCTCCACTGTACTCTACCTCTACTGTACTGTACTGTTCTCTACCTCTACTGTACTCTACTGTACTCCACCTCTACTGTGCTCCACTGTACACCACTGTTCTACCTCTACTGTACTCCACTGTACTCTACCTCTACTGCACTCCACTGTACTCTATCTCTACTGTACTCCACTGTGCTCTACCTCTACTGTGCTCCACTGTACTCTATCTCTACTGTGCTCCACTGTACTCTACCTCTACTGTGCTCTACTGTACTCTATCTCTACTGTACTCCACTGTACTCTATCTCTACTCTGATCCACTGTACTCTACCTCTACTCTGCTCCACTGTACTCTATCTCTACTGTGCTCCACTGTACTCTACCTCTACTGTACTCCACTGTACTCTATCTCTACTGTGCTCTACTGTACTCTATCTCTACTGTACTCCACTGTACTCTACCTCTACTGTGCTCCACTGTACTCCACTGTACTCTATCTCTACTGTGCTCCACTGTACTCTATCTCTACTGTACTCCACTGTACTCTACCTCTACTGTGCTCCACTGTACTCCACTGTACTCTATCTCTAATGTGCTCCACAGTACTCTACCTCTACTGTACTCCACTGTACTCTACCTCTACTGTGCTACACTGTACTCTACCTCTACTGTGCTCTACTGTACTCTATCTCTACTGTACTCCACTGTACTCTATCTCTAATGTGATCCACTGTACTCTACCTCTACTCTGCTCCACTGTACTCTATCTCTACTGTGCTCCACTGTACTCTACCTCTACTGTACTCCACTGTACTCTATCTCTACTGTGCTCTACTGTACTCTATCTCTACTGTACTCCACTGTACTCTATCTCTACTGTGCTCCACTGTACTCCACTGTACTCTATCTCTACTGTGCTCCACTGTACTCTATCTCTACTGTACTCCACTGTACTCTACCTCTACTGTGCTCCACTGTACTCCACTGTACTCTATCTCTACTGTGCTCCACTGTACTCTACCTCTACTGTACTCCACTGTACTCTATCTCTACTGTGCTCCACTGTACTCTACCTCTACTGTGCTCTATTGTACTCTATCTCTACTGTACTCCACTGTACTCTACCTCTACTGTGCTCCACTGTACTCCACTGTACTCTATCTCTACTGTGCTCCACTGTACTCTATCTCTACTGTACTACACTGTACTCTACCTCTACTGTGCTCCACTGTACTCCACTGTACTCTATCTCTACTGTGCTCTACTGTACTCTATCTCTACTGTGTTCCACTGTACTCTACCTCTACTGTACTCCACTGTACTCTATCTCTACTGTACTCCACTGTACTCTACCTCTACTGTGCTCCACTGTACTCCACTGTACTCTATCTCTACTGTGCTCTACTGTACTCTATCTCTACTGTGTTCCACTGTACTCTACCTCTACTGTACTCCACTGTACTCTATCTCTACTGTGCTCCACTGTACTCTACCTCTACTGTACTGTACTGTTCTCTACCTCTACTGTACTCTACTGTACTCCACCTCTACTGTGCTCCACTGTACACCACTGTTCTACCTCTACTGTACTCCACTGTACTCTACGTCTACTGCACTCCACTGTACTCTATCTCTACTGTACTCCACTGTGCTCTACCTCTACTGTGCTCCACTGTACTCTATCTCTACTGTGCTCCACTGTACTCTACCTCTACTGTGCTCTACTGTACTCTATCTCTACTGTACTCCACTGTACTCTATCTCTACTGTGATCCACTGTACTCTACCTCTACTCTGCTCCACTGTACTCTATCTCTACTGTGCTCCACTGTACTCTACCTCTACTGTACTCCACTGTACTCTATCTCTACTGTGCTCTACTGTACTCTATCTCTACTGTACTCCACTGTACTCTACCTCTACTGTGCTCCACTGTACTCCACTGTACTCTATCTCTACTGTGCTCCACTGTACTCTATCCCTACTGTACTCCACTGTACTCTACCTCTACTGTGCTCCACTGTACTCCACTGTACTCTATCTCTACTGTGCTCTACTGTACTCTATCTCTACTGTGTTCCACTGTACTCTACCTCTACTGTACTCCACTGTACTCTATCTCTACTGTGCTCCACTGTACTCTACCTCTACTGTACTGTACTGTTCTCTACCTCTACTGTACTCTACTGTACTCCACCTCTACTGTGCTCCACTGTACACCACTGTTCTACCTCTACTGTACTCCACTGTACTCTACCTCTACTGCACTCCACTGTAATCTATCTCTACTGTACTCCACTGTGCTCTACCTCTACTGTGCTCCACTGTACTCTATCTCTAATGTGCTCCACTGTACTCTACCTCTACTGTGCTCTACTGTACTCTATCTCTACTGTACTCCACTGTACTCTATCTCTACTGTGATCCACTGTACTCTACCTCTACTCTGCTCCACTGTACTCTATCTCTACTGTGCTCCACTGTACTCTACCTCTACTGTACTCCACTGTACTCTATCTCTACTGTGCTCTACTGTACTCTACCTCTATTGTGCTCTACTGTACTCTATCTCTACTGTACTCCACTGTACTCTATCTCTACTGTGATCCACTGTACTCTACCTCTACTGTACTCCACTGTACTCTATCTCTACTGTGCTCTACTGTACTCTATCTCTACTGTACTCCACTGTACTCTACCTCTACTGTGCTCCACTGTACTCCACTGTACTCTATCTCTACTGTGCTCCACTGTACTCTATCTCTACTGTACTCCACTGTACTCTACCTCTACTGTGCTCCACTGTACTCCACTGTACTCTATCTCTACTGTGCTCTACTGTACTCTATCTCTACTGTGTTCCACTGTACTCTACCTCTACTGTACTCCACTGTACTCTATCTCTACTGTGCTCCACTGTACTCTACCTCTACTGTACTGTACTGTTCTCTACCTCTACTGTACTCTACTGTACTCCACCTCTACTGTGCTCCACTGTACACCACTGTTCTACCTCTACTGTACTCCACTGTACTCTACCTCTACTGCACTCCACTGTACTCTATCTCTACTGTACTCCACTGTGCTCTACCTCTACTGTGCTCCACTGTACTCTATCTCTACTGTGCTCCACTGTACTCTACCTCTACTCTGCTCCACTGTACTCTATCTCTACTGTGCTCCACTGTACTCTACCTCTACTGTACTCCACTGTACTCTATCTCTACTGTGCTCTACTGTACTCTACCTCTATTGTGCTCTACTGTACTCTATCTCTACTGTACTCCACTGTACTCTATCTCTACTGTGATCCACTGTACTCTACCTCTACTGTACTCCACTGTACTCTATCTCTACTGTGCTCTACTGTACTCTATCTCTACTGTACTCCACTGTACTCTACCTCTACTGTGCTCCACTGTACTCCACTGTACTCTATCTCTACTGTGCTCCACTGTACTCTATCTCTACTGTACTCCACTGTACTCTACCTCTACTGTGCTCCACTGTACTCCACTGTACTCTATCTCTACTGTGCTCTACTGTACTCTATCTCTACTGTGTTCCACTGTACTCTACCTCTACTGTACTCCACTGTACTCTATCTCTACTGTGCTCCACTGTACTCTACCTCTACTGTACTGTACTGTTCTCTACCTCTACTGTACTCTACTGTACTCCACCTCTACTGTGCTCCACTGTACACCACTGTTCTACCTCTACTGTGCTCCACTGTACTCTACCTCTACTGTGCTCTACTGTACTCTATCTCTACTGTACTCCACTGTACTCTATCTCTACTGTGATCCACTGTACTCTACCTCTACTCTGCTCCACTGTACTCTATCTCTACTGTGCTCCACTGTACTCTACCTCTACTGTACTCCACTGTACTCTATCTCTACTGTGCTCTACTGTACTCTATCTCTACTGTACTCCACTGTACTCTACCTCTACTGTGCTCCACTGTACTCCACTGTACTCTATCTCTACTGTGCTCCACTGTACTCTATCTCTACTGTACTCCACTGTACTCTACCTCTACTGTGCTCCACTGTACTCCACTGTACTCTATCTCTAATGTGCTCCACAGTACTCTACCTCTACTGTACTCCACTGTACTCTACCTCTACTGTGCTACACTGTACTCTACCTCTACTGTGCTCTACTGTACTCTATCTCTACTGTACTCCACTGTACTCTATCTCTAATGTGATCCACTGTACTCTACCTCTACTCTGCTCCACTGTACTCTATCTCTACTGTGCTCCACTGTACTCTACCTCTACTGTACTCCACTGTACTCTATCTCTACTGTGCTCTACTGTACTCTATCTCTACTGTACTCCACTGTACTCTGTCTCTACTGTGCTCCACTGTACTCCACTGTACTCTATCTCTACTGTGCTCCACTGTACTCTATCTCTACTGTACTCCACTGTACTCTACCTCTACTGTGCTCCACTGTACTCCACTGTACTCTATCTCTACTGTGCTCCACTGTACTCTACCTCTACTGTACTCCACTGTACTCTATCTCTACTGTGCTCCACTGTACTCTACCTCTACTGTGCTCTACTGTACTCTATCTCTACTGTACTCCACTGTACTCTACCTCTACTGTGCTCCACTGTACTCCACTGTACTCTATCTCTACTGTGCTCTACTGTACTCTATCTCTACTGTGTTCCACTGTACTCTACCTCTACTGTACTCCACTGTACTCTATCTCTACTGTACTCCACTGTACTCTACCTCTACTGTGCTCCACTGTACTCCACTGTACTCTATCTCTACTGTGCTCTACTGTACTCTATCTCTACTGTGTTCCACTGTACTCTACCTCTACTGTACTCCACTGTACTCTATCTCTACTGTGCTCCACTGTACTCTACCTCTACTGTACTGTACTGTTCTCTACCTCTACTGTACTCTACTGTACTCCACCTCTACTGTGCTCCACTGTACACCACTGTTCTACCTCTACTGTACTCCACTGTACTCTACCTCTACTGCACTCCACTGTACTCTATCTCTACTGTACTCCACTGTGCTCTACCTCTACTGTGCTCCACTGTACTCTATCTCTACTGTGCTCCACTGTACTCTACCTCTACTGTGCTCTACTGTACTCTATCTCTACTGTACTCCACTGTACTCTATCTCTACTGTGATCCACTGTACTCTACCTCTACTCTGCTCCACTGTACTCTATCTCTACTGTGCTCCACTGTACTCTACCTCTACTGTACTCCACTGTACTCTATCTCTACTGTGCTCTACTGTACTCTATCTCTACTGTACTCCACTGTACTCTACCTCTACTGTGCTCCACTGTACTCCACTGTACTCTATCTCTACTGTGCTCCACTGTACTCTATCCCTACTGTACTCCACTGTACTCTACCTCTACTGTGCTCCACTGTACTCCACTGTACTCTATCTCTACTGTGCTCTACTGTACTCTATCTCTACTGTGTTCCACTGTACTCTACCTCTACTGTACTCCACTGTACTCTATCTCTACTGTGCTCCACTGTACTCTACCTCTACTGTACTGTACTGTTCTCTACCTCTACTGTACTCTACTGTACTCCACCTCTACTGTGCTCCACTGTACACCACTGTTCTACCTCTACTGTACTCCACTGTACTCTACCTCTACTGCACTCCACTGTACTCTATCTCTACTGTACTCCACTGTGCTCTACCTCTACTGTGCTCCACTGTACTCTATCTCTACTGTGCTCCACTGTACTCTACCTCTACTGTGCTCTACTGTACTCTATCTCTACTGTACTCCACTGTACTCTATCTCTACTGTGATCCACTGTACTCTACCTCTACTCTGCTCCACTGTACTCTATCTCTACTGTGCTCCACTGTACTCTACCTCTACTGTACTCCACTGTACTCTATCTCTACTGTGCTCTACTGTACTCTACCTCTATTGTGCTCTACTGTACTCTATCTCTACTGTACTCCACTGTACTCTATCTCTACTGTGATCCACTGTACTCTACCTCTACTGTACTCCACTGTACTCTATCTCTACTGTGCTCTACTGTACTCTATCTCTACTGTACTCCACTGTACTCTACCTCTACTGTGCTCCACTGTACTCCACTGTACTCTATCTCTACTGTGCTCCACTGTACTCTATCTCTACTGTACTCCACTGTACTCTACCTCTACTGTGCTCCACTGTACTCCACTGTACTCTATCTCTACTGTGCTCTACTGTACTCTATCTCTACTGTGTTCCACTGTACTCTACCTCTACTGTACTCCACTGTACTCTATCTCTACTGTGCTCCACTGTACTCTACCTCTACTGTACTGTACTGTTCTCTACCTCTACTGTACTCTACTGTACTCCACCTCTAATGTGCTCCACTGTACACCACTGTTCTACCTCTACTGTACTCCACTGTACTCTACCTCTACTGCACTCCACTGTACTCTATCTCTACTGTACTCCACTGTGCTCTACCTCTACTGTGCTCCACTGTACTCTATCTCTACTGTGCTCCACTGTACTCTACCTCTACTCTGCTCCACTGTACTCTATCTCTACTGTGCTCCACTGTACTCTACCTCTACTGTACTCCACTGTACTCTATCTCTACTGTGCTCTACTGTACTCTACCTCTATTGTGCTCTACTGTACTCTATCTCTACTGTACTCCACTGTACTCTATCTCTACTGTGATCCACTGTACTCTACCTCTACTGTACTCCACTGTACTCTATCTCTACTGTGCTCTACTGTACTCTATCTCTACTGTACTCCACTGTACTCTACCTCTACTGTGCTCCACTGTACTCCACTGTACTCTATCTCTACTGTGCTCCACTGTACTCTATCTCTACTGTACTCCACTGTACTCTACCTCTACTGTGCTCCACTGTACTCCACTGTACTCTATCTCTACTGTGCTCTACTGTACTCTATCTCTACTGTGTTCCACTGTACTCTACCTCTACTGTACTCCACTGTACTCTATCTCTACTGTGCTCCACTGTACTCTACCTCTACTGTACTGTACTGTTCTCTACCTCTACTGTACTCTACTGTACTCCACCTCTACTGTGCTCCACTGTACACCACTGTTCTACCTCTACTGTGCTCCACTGTACTCTACCTCTACTGTGCTCTACTGTACTCTATCTCTACTGTACTCCACTGTACTCTATCTCTACTGTGATCCACTGTACTCTACCTCTACTCTGCTCCACTGTACTCTATCTCTACTGTGCTCCACTGTACTCTACCTCTACTGTACTCCACTGTACTCTATCTCTACTGTGCTCTACTGTACTCTATCTCTACTGTACTCCACTGTACTCTACCTCTACTGTGCTCCACTGTACTCCACTGTACTCTTTCTCTACTGTGCTCCACTGTACTCTATCTCTACTGTACTCCACTGTACTCTACCTCTACTGTGCTCCACTGTACTCCACTGTACTCTATTTCTAATGTGCTCCACAGTACTCTACCTCTACTGTACTCCACTGTACTCTACCTCTACTGTGCTACACTGTACTCTACCTCTACTGTGCTCTACTGTACTCTATCTCTACTGTACTCCACTGTACTCTATCTCTACTGTGATCCACTGTACTCTACCTCTACTCTGCTCCACTGTACTCTATCTCTACTGTGCTCCACTGTACTCTACCTCTACTGTACTCCACTGTACTCTATCTCTACTGTGCTCTACTGTACTCTATCTCTACTGTACTCCACTGTACTCTATCTCTACTGTGCTCCACTGTACTCCACTGTACTCTATCTCTACTGTGCTCCACTGTACTCTATCTCTACTGTACTCCACTGTACTCTACCTCTACTGTGCTCCACTGTACTCCACTGTACTCTATCTCTACTGTGCTCCACTGTACTCTACCTCTACTGTACTCCACTGTACTCTATCTCTACTGTGCTCCACTGTACTCTACCTCTACTGTGCTCTACTGTACTCTATCTCTACTGTACTCCACTGTACTCTACCTCTACTGTGCTCCACTGTACTCCACTGTACTCTATCTCTACTGTGCTCCACTGTACTCTATCTCTACTGTACTCCACTGTACTCTACCTCTACTGTGCTCCACTGTACTCCACTGTACTCTATCTCTACTGTGCTCTACTGTACTCTATCTCTACTGTGTTCCACTGTACTCTACCTCTACTGTACTCCACTGTACTTTATCTCTACTGTACTCCACTGTACTCTACCTCTACTGTGCTCCACTGTACTCCACTGTACTCTATCTCTACTGTGCTCTACTGTACTCTATCTCTACTGTGTTCCACTGTACTCTACCTCTACTGTACTCCACTGTACTCTATCTCTACTGTGCTCCACTGTACTCTACCTCTACTGTACTGTACTGTTCTCTACCTCTACTGTACTCTACTGTACTCCACCTCTACTGTGCTCCACTGTACACCACTGTTCTACCTCTACTGTGCTCCACTGTACTCTACCTCTACTGTGCTCTACTGTACTCTATCTCTACTGTACTCCACTGTACTCTATCTCTACTGTGATCCACTGTACTCTACCTCTACTCTGCTCCACTGTACTCTATCTCTACTGTGCTCCACTGTACTCTACCTCTACTGTACTCCACTGTACTCTATCTCTACTGTGCTCTACTGTACTCTATCTCTACTGTACTCCACTGTACTCTACCTCTACTGTGCTCCACTGTACTCCACTGTACTCTATCTCTACTGTGCTCCACTGTACTCTATCTCTACTGTACTCCACTGTACTCTACCTCTACTGTGCTCCACTGTACTCCACTGTACTCTATTTCTAATGTGCTCCACAGTACTCTACCTCTACTGTACTCCACTGTACTCTACCTCTACTGTGCTACACTGTACTCTACCTCTACTGTGCTCTACTGTACTCTATCTCTACTGTACTCCACTGTACTCTATCTCTACTGTGATCCACTGTACTCTACCTCTACTCTGCTCCACTGTACTCTATCTCTACTGTGCTCCACTGTACTCTACCTCTACTGTACTCCACTGTACTCTATCTCTACTGTGCTCTACTGTACTCTATCTCTACTGTACTCCACTGTACTCTATCTCTACTGTGCTCCACTGTACTCCACTGTACTCTATCTCTACTGTGCTCCACTGTACTCTATCTCTACTGTAATCCACTGTACTCTACCTCTACTGTGCTCCACTGTACTCCACTGTACTCTATCTCTACTGTGCTCCACTGTACTCTACCTCTACTGTACTCCACTGTACTCTATCTCTACTGTGCTCCACTGTACTCTACCTCTACTGTGCTCTACTGTACTCTATCTCTACTGTACTCCACTGTACTCTACCTCTACTGTGCTCCACTGTACTCCACTGTACTCTATCTCTACTGTGCTCCACTGTACTCTATCTCTACTGTACTCCACTGTACTCTACCTCTACTGTGCTCCACTGTACTCCACTGTACTCTATCTCTACTGTGCTCTACTGTACTCTATCTCTACTGTGTTCCACTGTACTCTACCTCTACTGTACTCCACTGTACTCTATCTCTACTGTGCTCCACTGTACTCTACCTCTACTGTACTGTACTGTTCTCTACCTCTACTGTACTCTACTGTACTCCACCTCTACTGTGCTCCACTGTACACCACTGTTCTACCTCTACTGTACTCCACTGTACTCTACCTCTACTGCACTCCACTGTACTCTATCTCTACTGTACTCCACTGTGCTCTACCTCTACTGTGCTCCACTGTACTCTATCTCTACTGTGCTCCACTGTACTCTACCTCTACTGTGCTCTACTGTACTCTATCTCTACTGTACTCCACTGTACTCTATCTCTACTGTGATCCACTGTACTCTACCTCTACTCTGCTCCACTGTACTCTATCTCTACTGTGCTCCACTGTACTCTACCTCTACTGTACTCCACTGTACTCTATCTCTACTGTGCTCTACTGTACTCTATCTCTACTGTACTCCACTGTACTCTACCTCTACTGTGCTCCACTGTACTCCACTGTACTCTATCTCTACTGTGCTCCACTGTACTCTATCCCTACTGTACTCCACTGTACTCTACCTCTACTGTGCTCCACTGTACTCCACTGTACTCTATCTCTACTGTGCTCTACTGTACTCTATCTCTACTGTGTTCCACTGTACTCTACCTCTACTGTACTCCACTGTACTCTATCTCTACTGTGCTCCACTGTACTCTACCTCTACTGTACTGTACTGTTCTCTACCTCTACTGTACTCTACTGTACTCCACCTCTACTGTGCTCCACTGTACACCACTGTTCTACCTCTACTGTACTCCACTGTACTCTACCTCTACTGCACTCCACTGTACTCTATCTCTACTGTACTCCACTGTGCTCTACCTCTACTGTGCTCCACTGTACTCTATCTCTACTGTGCTCCACTGTACTCTACCTCTACTGTGCTCTACTGTACTCTATCTCTACTGTACTCCACTGTACTCTATCTCTACTGTGATCCACTGTACTCTACCTCTACTCTGCTCCACTGTACTCTATCTCTACTGTGCTCCACTGTACTCTACCTCTACTGTACTCCACTGTACTCTATCTCTACTGTGCTCTACTGAACTCTACCTCTATTGTGCTCTACTGTACTCTATCTCTACTGTACTCCACTGTACTCTATCTCTACTGTGATCCACTGTACTCTACCTCTACTGTACTCCACTGTACTCTATCTCTACTGTGCTCTACTGTACTCTATCTCTACTGTACTCCACTGTACTCTACCTCTACTGTGCTCCACTGTACTCCACTGTACTCTATCTCTACTGTGCTCCACTGTACTCTATCTCTACTGTACTCCACTGTACTCTACCTCTACTGTGCTCCACTGTACTCCACTGTACTCTATCTCTACTGTGCTCTACTGTACTCTATCTCTACTGTGTTCCACTGTACTCTACCTCTACTGTACTCCACTGTACTCTATCTCTACTGTGCTCCACTGTACTCTACCTCTACTGTACTGTACTGTTCTCTACCTCTACTGTACTCTACTGTACTCAACCTCTACTGTGCTCCACTGTACACCACTGTTCTACCTCTACTGTACTCCACTGTACTCTACCTCTACTGCACTCCACTGTACTCTATCTCTACTGTACTCCACTGTGCTCTACCTCTACTGTGCTCCAATGTACTCTATCTCTACTGTGCTCCACTGTACTCTACCTCTACTGTGCTCTACTGTACTCTATCTCTACTGTACTCCACTGTACTCTATCTCTACTGTGATCCACTGTACTCTACCTCTACTCTGCTCCACTGTACTCTATCTCTACTGTGCTCCACTGTACTCTACCTCTACTGTACTCCACTGTACTCTATCTCTACTGTGCTCTACTGTACTCTATCTCTACTGTACTCCACTGTACTCTACCTCTACTGTGCTCCACTGTACTCCACTGTACTCTATCTCTACTGTGCTCCACTGTACTCTATCTCTACTGTACTCCACTGTACTCTACCTCTACTGTGCTCCACTGTACTCCACTGTACTCTATCTCTAATGTGCTCCACAGTACTCTACCTCTACTGTACTCCACTGTACTCTACCTCTACTGTGCTACACTGTACTCTACCTCTACTGTGCTCTACTGTACTCTATCTCTACTGTACTCCACTGTACTCTATCTCTACTGTGATCCACTGTACTCTACCTCTACTCTGCTCCACTGTACTCTATCTCTACTGTGCTCCACTGTACTCTACCTCTACTGTACTCCACTGTACTCTATCTCTACTGTGCTCCACTGTACTCTACCTCTACTGTACTCCACTGTACTCTATCTCTACTGTGCTCTACTGTACTCTATCTCTACTGTACTCCACTGTACTCTATCTCTACTGTGCTCCACTGTACTCCACTGTACTCTATCTCTACTGTGCTCCACTGTACTCTATCTCTACTGTACTCCACTGTACTCTACCTCTACTGTGCTCCACTGTACTCCACTGTACTCTATCTCTACTGTGCTCCACTGTACTCTACCTCTACTGTACTCCACTGTACTCTATCTCTACTGTGCTCCACTGTACTCTACCTCTACTGTGCTCCACTGTACTCTATCTCTACTGTGCTCCACTGTACTCTACCTCTACTGTGCTCTACTGTACTCTATCTCTACTGTACTCCACTGTACTCTATCTCTACTGTGATCCACTGTACTCTACCTCTACTCTGCTCCACTGTACTCTATCTCTACTGTGCTCCACTGTACTCTACCTCTACTGTACTCCACTGTACTCTACCTCTACTCTGCTCCACTGTACTCTATCTCTACTGTACTCCACTGTACTCTATCTCTACTGTGATCCACTGTACTCTACCTCTACTCTGCTCCACTGTACTCTATCTCTACTGTGCTCCACTGTACTCTACCTCTACTGTACTCCACTGTACTCTATCTCTACTGTGCTCTACTGTACTCTATCTCTACTGTACTCCACTGTACTCTACCTCTACTGTGCTCCACTGTACTCTATCTCTACTGTGCTCCACTGTACTCTATCTCTACTGTGCTCCACTGTACTCTATCTCTACTGTACTCCACTGTACTCTACCTCTACTGTGCTCCACTGTACTCCACTGTACTCTATCTCTAATGTGCTCCACTCTACTCTACCTCTACTGTACTCCACTGTACTCTACCTCTACTGTGCTACACTGTACTCTACCTCTACTGTGCTCCACTGTACTCCACTCTACTCTATCTCTAATGTGCTCCACTGTACTCTACCTCTACTGTACTCCACTGTACTCTACCTCTACTGTGCTACACTGTACTCTACCTCTACTGTGCTCTACTGTACTCTATCTCTACTGTACTCCACTGTACTCTATCTCTACTGTGATCCACTGTACTCTACCTCTACTCTGCTCCACTGTACTCTATCTCTACTGTGCTCCAATGTACTCTACCTCTACTGTACTCCACTGTACTCTATCTCTACTGTGCTCTACTGTACTCTATCTCTACTGTACTCCACTGTACTCTACCTCTACTGTGCTCCACTGTACTCCACTGTACTCTATCTCTACTGTGCTCCACTGTACTCTATCTCTACTGTACTCCACTGTACTCTACCTCTACTGTGCTCCACTGTACTCCACTGTACTCTATCTCTACTGTGCTCCACTGTACTCTACCTCTACTGTACTCCACTGTACTCTATCTCTACTGTGCTCCACTGTACTCTACCTCTACTGTGCTCTACTGTACTCTATCTCTACTGTACTCCACTGTACTCTACCTCTACTGTGCTCCACTGTACTCCACTGTACTCTATCTCTACTGTGCTCCACTGTACTCTATCCCTACTGTACTCCACTGTACTCTACCTCTACTGTGCTCCACTGTACTCCACTGTACTCTATCTCTACTGTGCTCTACTGTACTCTATCTCTACTGTGTTCCACTGTACTCTACCTCTACTGTACTCCACTGTACTCTATCTCTACTGTGCTCCACTGTACTCTACCTCTACTGTACTGTACTGTTCTCTACCTCTACTGTACTCTACTGTACACCACTGTTCTACCTCTACTGTACTCCACTGTACTCTACCTCTACTGCACTCCACTGTACTCTACCTCTACTTCACTCCACTGTACTCTATCTCTACTGTACTCCACTGTGCTCTACCTCTACTGTGCTCCACTGTACTCTATCTTGACTGTGCTCCACTGTACTCTATCTCTACTGTGCTCCACTGTACTCTATCTCTACTGTGTTCCACTGTACTCTACCTCTACTCTACTCCACTGTACTCTATCTCTACTGTGCTCCACTGTACTCTACCTCTACTGTACTCCACTGTACTCTACCTCTACTGTACTCCACTGTACTCTATCTCTACTGTACTCCACTGTACTCTACCTCTACTGTACTGTACTGTTCTCTACCTCTACTGTACTCTACTGTACTCCACCTCTACTGTACTCTACTGTACTCCACCTCTACTGTGCTCCACTGTACTCCACTGTACTCTACCTCTACTGTGCTCCACTGTGATCTACCTCTACTGTGCTCCACTGTACTCTACCTTTACTGTACTCACCTGTAATCTATCTCTACTGTACTCCACTGTACTCTATTTCTACTGTGATCCACTGTACTCTACCTCTACTCTGCTCCACTGTACTCTATCTCTACTGTGCTCCACTGTACTCTACCTCTACTGTACTCCACTGTACTCTATCTCTACTGTGCTCTACTGTACTCTATCTCTACTGTACTCCACTGTACTCTACCTCTACTGTGCTCCACTGTACTCCACTGTACTCTATCTCTACTGTGCTCCACTGTACTCTATCTCTACTGTACTCCACTGTACTCTACCTCTACTGTGCTCCACTGTACTCCACTGTACTCTATCTCTACTGTGCTCCACTGTACTCTACCTCTACTGTACTCCACTCTACTCTACCTCTACTGTGCTCCACTGTACTCTACCTCTACTGTACTCCACTCTACTCTACCTCTACTGGGCTCCACTGTACTCTACCTCTACGGTACTCCACTGTACTCTATCTCTACCGTGCTCCACTGTACTCTATCTCTACTGTACTCCACTGTACTCTACCTCTACTCTATTGTACTGTTCTCTACCTCTACTGTACTCTACTGTACTCCACCTCTACTGTGCTCCACTGTACTCCACTGTACTCTACCTCTACTGTGCTCCACTGTAATCTACCTCTACTGTGCTCCACTGTACTCTACCTCTACTGTGCTCCACTGTACTCTATCTCTACTGTGCTCTACTGTACTCTACTCTACTGTACTCCACTGTACTCTACCTCTACTGTACTCCACTGTACTCTACCTCTACTTTTCTCCACTGTACTCTACCTCTACTGTACTCTACTGTACTCCTATTCTAATGTGCTCCACTGTAATCCACTGTACTCTACCACTACTGTACTCCACTGTACTCTATCTCTACTGTGCTCCACTGTACTCTACCTCTACTGTACTCCACTGTACTCTACCTCTACTGTACTCCACTGTACTCTATCTCTACTGTACTCCACTGTACTCTACCTCTACTGTACTGTACTGTTCTCTACCTCTACTGTACTCTACTGTACTCCACCTCTACTGTGCTCCACTGTACTCCACTGTACTCTACCTCTACTGTACTCACCTGTAATCTATCTCTACTGTACTCCACTGTACTCTATTTCTACTGTGATCCACTGTACTCTACCTCTACTCTGCTCCACTGTACTCTATCTCTACTGTGCTCCACTGTACTCTACCTCTACTGTACTCCACTGTACTCTATCTCTACTGTGCTCTACAGTACTCTATCTCTACTGTACTAAACTGTACTCTACCTCTACTGTGCTCCACTGTACTCCACTGTACTCTATCTCTACTGTGCTCCACTGTACTCTATCTCTACTGTACTCCACTGTACTCTACCTCTACTGTGCTCCACTGTACTCCACTGTACTCTATCTCTACTGTGCTCCACTGTACTCTACCTCTACTGTACTCCACTGTACTCTACCTCTACTGTGCTCCACTGTACTCTACCTCTACTGTGCTCTACTGTACTCTATCTCTACTGTACTCCACTGTACTCTATCTCTACTGTGATCCACTGTACTCTACCTCTACTCTGCTCCACTGTACTCTATCTCTACTGTGCTCCACTGTACTCTACCTCTACTGTACTCCACTGTGCTCTATCTCTACTGTGCTCTACTGTACTCTATCTCTACTGTACTCCACTGTACTCTACCTCTACTGTGCTCCACTGTACTCCACTGTACTCTATCTCTACTGTGCTCCACTGTACTCTACCTCTACTGTACTCCACTGTACTCTACCTCTACTGTGCTCCACTGTACTCCACTGTACTCTATCTCTACTGTGCTCCACTGTACTCTACCTCTACTGTACTGTACTGTTCTCTACCTCTACTGTACTCTACTGTACTCCACCTCTACTGTGCTCCACTGTACACCACTGTTCTACCTCTACTGTACTCCACTGTACTCTACCTCTACTGCACTCCACTGTACTCTATCTCTACTGTACTCCACAGTGCTCTACCTCTACTGTGCTCCACTGTACTCTATCTCTACTGTGCTCCACTGTACTCTACCTCTACTGTGCTCTACTGTACTCTATCTCTACTGTACTCCACTGTACTCTATCTCTACTGTGATCCACTGTACTCTACCTCTACTCTGCTCCACTGTACTCTATCTCTACTGTGCTCCACTGTACTCTACCTCTACTGTACTCCACTGTACTCTATCTCTACTGTGCTCTACTGTACTCTATCTCTACTGTACTCCACTGTACTCTACCTCTACTGTGCTCCATTTGTACTCTATCTCTACTGTGCTCCACTGTACTCTATCTCTACTGTGCTCCACTGTACTCTATCTCTACTGTACTCCACTGTACTCTACCTCTACTGTGCTCCACTGTACTCCACTGTACTCTATCTCTAATGTGCTCCACTGTACTCTACCTCTACTGTACTCCACTGTACTCTACCTCTACTGTGCTACACTGTACTCTACCTCTACTGTGCTCTACTGTACTCTATCTCTACTGTACTCCACTGTACTCTACCTCTACTCTGCTCCACTGTACTCTATCTCTACTGTGCTCCACTGTACTCTACCTCTACTGTACTCCACTGTACTCTATCTCTACTGTGCTTTACTGTACTCTATCTCTACTGTACTCCACTGTACTCTACCTCTACTGTGCTCCACTGTACTCCACTGTACTCTATCTCTACTGTGCTCCACTGTACTCTATCTCTACTGTACTCCACTGTACTCTACCTCTACTGTGCTCCACTGTACTCCACTGTAATCTATCTCTACTGTGCTCCACTGTACTCTACCTCTACTGTACTCCACTGTACTCTATCTCTACTGTGCTCCACTGTACTCTACCTCTACTGTGCTCTACTGTACTCTATCTCTACTGTACTCCACTGTACTCTACCTCTACTGTGCTCCACTGTACTCCACTGTACTCTATCTCTACTGTGCTCCACTGTACTCTATCCCTACTGTACTCCACTGTACTCTACCTCTACTGTGCTCCACTGTACTCCACTGTACTCTATCTCTACTGTGCTCTACTGTACTCTATCTCTACTGTGTTCCACTGTACTCTACCTCTACTGTACTCCACTGTACTCTATCTCTACTGTGCTCCACTGTACTCTACCTCTACTGTACTGTACTGTTCTCTACCTCTACTGTACTCTACTGTACTCCACCTCTACTGTGCTCCACTGTACACCACTGTTCTACCTCTACTGTACTCCACTGTACTCTACCTCTACTGCACTCCACTGTACTCTATCTCTACTGTACTCCACTGTGCTCTACCTCTACTGTGCTCCACTGTACTCTATCTCTACTGTGCTCCACTGTACTCTACCTCTACTGTGCTCTACTGTACTCTATCTCTACTGTACTCCACTGTACTCTATCTCTACTGTGATCCACTGTACTCTACCTCTACTCTGCTCCACTGTACTCTATCTCTACTGTGCTCCACTGTACTCTACCTCTACTGTACTCCACTGTACTCTATCTCTACTGTGCTCTACTGTACTCTACCTCTATTGTGCTCTACTGTACTCTATCTCTACTGTACTCCACTGTACTCTATCTCTACTGTGATCCACTGTACTCTACCTCTACTGTACTCCACTGTACTCTATCTCTACTGTGCTCTACTGTACTCTATCTCTACTGTACTCCACTGTACTCTACCTCTACTGTGCTCCACTGTACTCCACTGTACTCTATCTCTACTGTGCTCCACTGTACTCTATCTCTACTGTACTCCACTGTACTCTACCTCTACTGTGCTCCACTGTACTCCACTGTACTCTATCTCTACTGTGCTCTACTGTACTCTATCTCTACTGTGTTCCACTGTACTCTACCTCTACTGTACTCCACTGTACTCTATCTCTACTGTGCTCCACTGTACTCTACCTCTACTGTACTGTACTGTTCTCTACCTCTACTGTACTCTACTGTACTCCACCTCTACTGTGCTCCACTGTACACCACTGTTCTACCTCTACTGTGCTCCACTGTACTCTACCTCTACTGTGCTCTACTGTACTCTATCTCTACTGTACTCCACTGTACTCTATCTCTACTGTGATCCACTGTACTCTACCTCTACTCTGCTCCACTGTACTCTATCTCTACTGTGCTCCACTGTACTCTACCTCTACTGTACTCCACTGTACTCTATCTCTACTGTGCTCTACTGTACTCTATCTCTACTGTACTCCACTGTACTCTACCTCTACTGTGCTCCACTGTACTCCACTGTACTCTATCTCTACTGTGCTCCACTGTACTCTATCTCTACTGTACTCCACTGTACTCTACCTCTACTGTGCTCCACTGTACTCCACTGTACTCTATTTCTAATGTGCTCCACAGTACTCTACCTCTACTGTACTCCACTGTACTCTACCTCTACTGTGCTACACTGTACTCTACCTCTACTGTGCTCTACTGTACTCTATCTCTACTGTACTCCACTGTACTCTATCTCTACTGTGATCCACTGTACTCTACCTCTACTCTGCTCCACTGTACTCTATCTCTACTGTGCTCCACTGTACTCTACCTCTACTGTACTCCACTGTACTCTATCTCTACTGTGCTCTACTGTACTCTATCTCTACTGTACTCCACTGTACTCTATCTCTACTGTGCTCCACTGTACTCCACTGTACTCTATCTCTACTGTGCTCCACTGTACTCTATCTCTACTGTACTCCACTGTACTCTACCTCTACTGTGCTCCACTGTACTCCACTGTACTCTATCTCTACTGTGCTCCACTGTACTCTACCTCTACTGTACTCCACTGTACTCTATCTCTACTGTGCTCCACTGTACTCTACCTCTACTGTGCTCTACTGTACTCTATCTCTACTGTACTCCACTGTAGTCTACCTCTACTGTGCTCCACTGTACTCCACTGTACTCTATCTCTACTGTGCTCCACTGTACTCTATCTCTACTGTACTCCACTGTACTCTACCTCTAGTGTGCTCCACTGTACTCCACTGTACTCTATCTCTACTGTGCTCTACTGTACTCTATCTCTACTGTGTTCCACTGTACTCTACCTCTACTGTACTCCACTGTACTCTATCTCTACTGTACTCCACTGTACTCTACCTCTACTGTGCTCCACTGTACTCCACTGTACTCTATCTCTACTGTGCTCTACTGTACTCTATCTCTACTGTGTTCCACTGTACTCTACCTCTACTGTACTCCACTGTACTCTATCTCTACTGTGCTCCACTGTACTCTACCTCTACTGTACTGTACTGTTCTCTACCTCTACTGTACTCTACTGTACTCCACCTCTACTGTGCTCCACTGTACACCACTGTTCTACCTCTACTGTACTCCACTGTACTCTACCTCTACTGCACTCCACTGTACTCTATCTCTACTGTACTCCACTGTGCTCTACCTCTACTGTGCTCCACTGTACTCTATCTCTACTGTGCTCCACTGTACTCTACCTCTACTGTGCTCTACTGTACTCTATCTCTACTGTACTCCACTGTACTCTATCTCTACTGTGATCCACTGTACTCTACCTCTACTCTGCTCCACTGTACTCTATCTCTACTGTGCTCCACTGTACTCTACCTCTACTGTACTCCACTGTACTCTATCTCTACTGTGCTCTACTGTACTCTATCTCTACTGTACTCCACTGTACTCTACCTCTACTGTGCTCCACTGTACTCCACTGTACTCTATCTCTACTGTGCTCCACTGTACTCTATCCCTACTGTACTCCACTGTACTCTACCTCTACTGTGCTCCACTGTACTCCACTGTAATCTATCTCTACTGTGCTCCACTGTACTCTACCTCTACTGTACTCCACTGTACTCTATCTCTACTGTGCTCCACTGTACTCTATCTCTACTGTGCTCCACTGTACTCTATCTCTACTGTACTCCACTGTACTCTACCTCTACTGTGCTCCACTGTACTCCACTGTAATCTATCTCTACTGTGCTCCACTGTACTCTACCTCTACTGTACTCCACTGTACTCTATCTCTACTGTGCTCCACTGTACTCTACCTCTACTGTGCTCTACTGTACTCTATCTCTACTGTACTCCACTGTACTCTACCTCTACTGTGCTCCACTGTACTCCACTGTACTCTATCTCTACTGTGCTCCACTGTACTCTATCCCTACTGTACTCCACTGTACTCTACCTCTACTGTGCTCCACTGTACTCCACTGTACTCTATCTCTACTGTGCTCTACTGTACTCTATCTCTACTGTGTTCCACTGTACTCTACCTCTACTGTACTCCACTGTACTCTATCTCTACTGTGCTCCACTGTACTCTACCTCTACTGTACTGTACTGTTCTCTACCTCTACTGTACTCTACTGTACTCCACCTCTACTGTGCTCCACTGTACACCACTGTTCTACCTCTACTGTACTCCACTGTACTCTACCTCTACTGCACTCCACTGTACTCTATCTCTACTGTACTCCACTGTGCTCTACCTCTACTGTGCTCCACTGTACTCTATCTCTACTGTGCTCCACTGTACTCTACCTCTACTGTGCTCTACTGTACTCTATCTCTACTGTACTCCACTGTACTCTATCTCTACTGTGATCCACTGTACTCTACCTCTACTCTGCTCCACTGTACTCTATCTCTACTGTGCTCCACTGTACTCTACCTCTACTGTACTCCACTGTACTCTATCTCTACTGTGCTCTACTGTACTCTACCTCTATTGTGCTCTACTGTACTCTATCTCTACTGTACTCCACTGTACTCTATCTCTACTGTGATCCACTGTACTCTACCTCTACTGTACTCCACTGTACTCTATCTCTACTGTGCTCTACTGTACTCTATCTCTACTGTACTCCACTGTACTCTACCTCTACTGTGCTCCACTGTACTCCACTGTACTCTATCTCTACTGTGCTCCACTGTACTCTATCTCTACTGTACTCCACTGTACTCTACCTCTACTGTGCTCCACTGTACTCCACTGTACTCTATCTCTACTGTGCTCTACTGTACTCTATCTCTACTGTGTTCCACTGTACTCTACCTCTACTGTACTCCACTGTACTCTATCTCTACTGTGCTCCACTGTACTCTACCTCTACTGTACTGTACTGTTCTCTACCTCTACTGTACTCTACTGTACTCCACCTCTACTGTGCTCCACTGTACACCACTGTTCTACCTCTACTGTGCTCCACTGTACTCTACCTCTACTGTGCTCTACTGTACTCTATCTCTACTGTACTCCACTGTACTCTATCTCTACTGTGATCCACTGTACTCTACCTCTACTCTGCTCCACTGTACTCTATCTCTACTGTGCTCCACTGTACTCTACCTCTACTGTACTCCACTGTACTCTATCTCTACTGTGCTCTACTGTACTCTATCTCTACTGTACTCCACTGTACTCTACCTCTACTGTGCTCCACTGTACTCCACTGTACTCTATCTCTACTGTGCTCCACTGTACTCTATCTCTACTGTACTCCACTGTACTCTACCTCTACTGTGCTCCACTGTACTCCACTGTACTCTATTTCTAATGTGCTCCACAGTACTCTACCTCTACTGTACTCCACTGTACTCTACCTCTACTGTGCTACACTGTACTCTACCTCTACTGTGCTCTACTGTACTCTATCTCTACTGTACTCCACTGTACTCTATCTCTACTGTGATCCACTGTACTCTACCTCTACTCTGCTCCACTGTACTCTATCTCTACTGTGCTCCACTGTACTCTACCTCTACTGTACTCCACTGTACTCTATCTCTACTGTGCTCTACTGTACTCTATCTCTACTGTACTCCACTGTACTCTATCTCTACTGTGCTCCACTGTACTCCACTGTACTCTATCTCTACTGTGCTCCACTGTACTCTATCTCTACTGTACTCCACTGTACTCTACCTCTACTGTGCTCCACTGTACTCCACTGTACTCTATCTCTACTGTACTCCACTGTACTCTATCTCTACTGTGCTCTACTGTACTCTATCTCTACTGTGTTCCACTGTACTCTACCTCTACTGTACTCCACTGTACTCTATCTCTACTGTACTCCACTGTAGTCTACCTCTACTGTGCTCCACTGTACTCCACTGTACTCTATCTCTACTGTGCTCTACTGTACTCTATCTCTACTGTGTTCCACTGTACTCTACCTCTACTGTACTCCACTGTACTCTATCTCTACTGTGCTCCACTGTACTCTACCTCTACTGTACTGTACTGTTCTCTACCTCTACTGTACTCTACTGTACTCCACCTCTACTGTGCTCCACTGTACACCACTGTTCTACCTCTACTGTACTCCACTGTACTCTACCTCTACTGCACTCCACTGTACTCTATCTCTACTGTACTCCACTGTGCTCTACCTCTACTGTGCTCCACTGTACTCTATCTCTACTGTGCTCCACTGTACTCTACCTCTACTGTGCTCTACTGTACTCTATCTCTACTGTACTCCACTGTACTCTATCTCTACTGTGATCCACTGTACTCTACCTCTACTCTGCTCCACTGTACTCTATCTCTACTGTGCTCCACTGTACTCTACCTCTACTGTACTCCACTGTACTCTATCTCTACTGTGCTCTACTGTACTCTATCTCTACTGTACTCCACTGTACTCTACCTCTACTGTGCTCCACTGTACTCCACTGTACTCTATCTCTACTGTGCTCCACTGTACTCTATCCCTACTGTACTCCACTGTACTCTACCTCTACTGTGCTCCACTGTACTCCACTGTACTCTATCTCTACTGTGCTCTACTGTACTCTATCTCTACTGTGTTCCACTGTACTCTACCTCTACTGTACTCCACTGTACTCTATCTCTACTGTGCTCCACTGTACTCTACCTCTACTGTACTGTACTGTTCTCTACCTCTACTGTACTCTACTGTACTCCACCTCTACTGTGCTCCACTGTACACCACTGTTCTACCTCTACTGTACTCCACTGTACTCTACCTCTACTGCACTCCACTGTACTCTATCTCTACTGTACTCCACTGTGCTCTACCTCTACTGTGCTCCACTGTACTCTATCTCTACTGTGCTCCACTGTACTCTACCTCTACTGTGCTCTACTGTACTCTATCTCTACTGTACTCCACTGTACTCTATCTCTACTGTGATCCACTGTACTCTACCTCTACTCTGCTCCACTGTACTCTATCTCTACTGTGCTCCACTGTACTCTACCTCTACTGTACTCCACTGTACTCTATCTCTACTGTGCTCTACTGTACTCTACCTCTATTGTGCTCTACTGTACTCTATCTCTACTGTACTCCACTGTACTCTATCTCTACTGTGATCCACTGTACTCTACCTCTACTGTACTCCACTGTACTCTATCTCTACTGTGCTCTACTGTACTCTATCTCTACTGTACTCCACTGTACTCTACCTCTACTGTGCTCCACTGTACTCCACTGTACTCTATCTCTACTGTGCTCCACTGTACTCTATCTCTACTGTACTCCACTGTACTCTACCTCTACTGTGCTCCACTGTACTCCACTGTACTCTATCTCTACTGTGCTCTACTGTACTCTATCTCTACTGTGTTCCACTGTACTCTACCTCTACTGTACTCCACTGTACTCTATCTCTACTGTGCTCCACTGTACTCTACCTCTACTGTACTGTACTGTTCTCTACCTCTACTGTACTCTACTGTACTCCACCTCTACTGTGCTCCACTGTACACCACTGTTCTACCTCTACTGTACTCCACTGTAATCTACCTCTACTGCACTCCACTGTACTCTATCTCTACTGTACTCCACTGTGCTCTACCTCTACTGTGCTCCACTGTACTCTATCTCTACTGTGCTCCACTGTACTCTACCTCTACTGTGCTCTACTGTACTCTATCTCTACTGTACTCCACTGTACTCTATCTCTACTGTGATCCACTGTACTCTACCTCTACTCTGCTCCACTGTACTCTATCTCTACTGTGCTCCACTGTACTCTACCTCTACTGTACTCCACTGTACTCTATCTCTACTGTGCTCTACTGTACTCTATCTCTACTGTACTCCACTGTACTCTACCTCTACTGTGCTCCACTGTACTCCACTGTACTCTATCTCTACTGTGCTCCACTGTACTCTATCTCTACTGTACTCCACTGTACTCTACCTCTACTGTGCTCCACTGTACTCCACTGTACTCTATCTCTAATGTGCTCCACAGTACTCTACCTCTACTGTACTCCACTGTACTCTACCTCTACTGTGCTACACTGTACTCTACCTCTACTGTGCTCTACTGTACTCTATCTCTACTGTACTCCACTGTACTCTATCTCTAATGTGATCCACTGTACTCTACCTCTACTCTGCTCCACTGTACTCTATCTCTACTGTGCTCCACTGTACTCTACCTCTACTGTACTCCACTGTACTCTATCTCTACTGTGCTCTACTGTACTCTATCTCTACTGTACTCCACTGTACTCTATCTCTACTGTGCTCCACTGTACTCCACTGTACTCTATCTCTACTGTGCTCCACTGTACTCTATCTCTACTGTACTCCACTGTACTCTACCTCTACTGTGCTCCACTGTACTCCACTGTACTCTATCTCTACTGTGCTCCACTGTACTCTACCTCTACTGTACTCCACTGTACTCTATCTCTACTGTGCTCCACTGTACTCTACCTCTACTGTGCTCTACTGTACTCTATCTCTACTGTACTCCACTGTACTCTACCTCTACTGTGCTCCACTGTACTCAACTGTACTCTATCTCTACTGTGCTCCACTGTACTCTATCTCTACTGTACTCCACTGTACTCTACCTCTACTGTGCTCTACTGTACTCCACTGTACTCTATCTCTACTGTGCTCTACTGTACTCTATCTCTACTGTGTTCCACTGTACTCTACCTCTACTGTACTCCACTGTACTCTATCTCTACTGTACTCCACTGTACTCTACCTCTACTGTGCTCCACTGTACTCCACTGTACTCTATCTCTACTGTGCTCTACTGTACTCTATCTCTACTGTGTTCCACTGTACTCTACCTCTACTGTACTCCACTGTACTCTATCTCTACTGTGCTCCACTGTACTCTACCTCTACTGTACTGTACTGTTCTCTACCTCTACTGTACTCTACTGTACTCCACCTCTACTGTGCTCCACTGTACACCACTGTTCTACCTCTACTGTACTCCACTGTACTCTACGTCTACTGCACTCCACTGTACTCTATCTCTACTGTACTCCACTGTGCTCTACCTCTACTGTGCTCCACTGTACTCTATCTCTACTGTGCTCCACTGTACTCTACCTCTACTGTGCTCTACTGTACTCTATCTCTACTGTACTCCACTGTACTCTATCTCTACTGTGATCCACTGTACTCTACCTCTACTCTGCTCCACTGTACTCTATCTCTACTGTGCTCCACTGTACTCTACCTCTACTGTACTCCACTGTACTCTATCTCTACTGTGCTCTACTGTACTCTATCTCTACTGTACTCCACTGTACTCTACCTCTACTGTGCTCCACTGTACTCCACTGTACTCTATCTCTACTGTGCTCCACTGTACTCTATCCCTACTGTACTCCACTGTACTCTACCTCTACTGTGCTCCACTGTACTCCACTGTACTCTATCTCTACTGTGCTCTACTGTACTCTATCTCTACTGTGTTCCACTGTACTCTACCTCTACTGTACTCCACTGTACTCTATCTCTACTGTGCTCCACTGTACTCTACCTCTACTGTACTGTACTGTTCTCTACCTCTACTGTACTCTACTGTACTCCACCTCTACTGTGCTCCACTGTACACCACTGTTCTACCTCTACTGTACTCCACTGTACTCTACCTCTACTGCACTCCACTGTAATCTATCTCTACTGTACTCCACTGTGCTCTACCTCTACTGTGCTCCACTGTACTCTATCTCTACTGTGCTCCACTGTACTCTACCTCTACTGTGCTCTACTGTACTCTATCTCTACTGTACTCCACTGTACTCTATCTCTACTGTGATCCACTGTACTCTACCTCTACTGTACTCCACTGTACTCTATCTCTACTGTGCTCTACTGTACTCTATCTCTACTGTACTCCACTGTGCTCTACCTCTACTGTGCTCCACTGTACTCTATCTCTACTGTGCTCCACTGTACTCTACCTCTACTCTGCTCCACTGTACTCTATCTCTACTGTGCTCCACTGTACTCTACCTCTACTGTACTCCACTGTACTCTATCTCTACTGTGCTCTACTGTACTCTACCTCTATTGTGCTCTACTGTACTCTATCTCTACTGTACTCCACTGTACTCTATCTCTACTGTGATCCACTGTACTCTACCTCTACTGTACTCCACTGTACTCTATCTCTACTGTGCTCTACTGTACTCTATCTCTACTGTACTCCACTGTACTCTACCTCTACTGTGCTCCACTGTACTCCACTGTACTCTATCTCTACTGTGCTCCACTGTACTCTATCTCTACTGTACTCCACTGTACTCTACCTCTACTGTGCTCCACTGTACTCCACTTTACTCTATCTCTACTGTGCTCTACTGTACTCTATCTCTACTGTGTTCCACTGTACTCTACCTCTACTGTACTCCACTGTACTCTATCTCTACTGTGCTCCACTGTACTCTACCTCTACTGTACTGTACTGTTCTCTACCTCTACTGTACTCTACTGTACTCCACCTCTACTGTGCTCCACTGTACACCACTGTTCTACCTCTACTGTGCTCCACTGTACTCTACCTCTACTGTGCTCTACTGTACTCTATCTCTACTGTACTCCACTGTACTCTATCTCTACTGTGATCCACTGTACTCTACCTCTACTCTGCTCCACTGTACTCTATCTCTACTGTGCTCCACTGTACTCTACCTCTACTGTACTCCACTGTACTCTATCTCTACTGTGCTCTACTGTACTCTATCTCTACTGTACTCCACTGTACTCTACCTCTACTGTGCTCCACTGTACTCCACTGTACTCTATCTCTACTGTGCTCCACTGTACTCTATCTCTACTGTACTCCACTGTACTCTACCTCTACTGTGCTCCACTGTACTCCACTGTACTCTATCTCTAATGTGCTCCACAGTACTCTACCTCTACTGTACTCCACTGTACTCTACCTCTACTGTGCTACACTGTACTCTACCTCTACTGTGCTCTACTGTACTCTATCTCTACTGTACTCCACTGTACTCTATCTCTAATGTGATCCACTGTACTCTACCTCTACTCTGCTCCACTGTACTCTATCTCTACTGTGCTCCACTGTACTCTACCTCTACTGTACTCCACTGTACTCTATCTCTACTGTGCTCTACTGTACTCTATCTCTACTGTACTCCACTGTACTCTATCTCTACTGTGCTCCACTGTACTCCACTGTACTCTATCTCTACTGTGCTCCACTGTACTCTATCTCTACTGTACTCCACTGTACTCTACCTCTACTGTGCTCCACTGTACTCCACTGTACTCTATCTCTACTGTGCTCCACTGTACTCTACCTCTACTGTACTCCACTGTACTCTATCTCTACTGTGCTCCACTGTACTCTACCTCTACTGTGCTCTACTGTACTCTATCTCTACTGTACTCCACTGTACTCTACCTCTACTGTGCTCCACTGTACTCCACTGTACTCTATCTCTACTGTGCTCTACTGTACTCTATCTCTACTGTGTTCCACTGTACTCTACCTCTACTGTACTCCACTGTACTCTATCTCTACTGTACTCCACTGTACTCTACCTCTACTGTGCTCCACTGTACTCCACTGTACTCTATCTCTACTGTGTTCTACTGTACTCTATCTCTACTGTGTTCCACTGTACTCTACCTCTACTGTACTCCACTGTACTCTATCTCTACTGTGCTCCACTGTACTCTACCTCTACTGTACTGTACTGTTCTCTACCTCTACTGTACTCTACTGTACTCCACCTCTACTGTGCTCCACTGTACACCACTGTTCTACCTCTACTGTACTCCACTGTACTCTACCTCTACTGCACTCCACTGTACTCTATCTCTACTGTACTCCACTGTGCTCTACCTCTACTGTGCTCCACTGTACTCTATCTCTACTGTGCTCCACTGTACTCTACCTCTACTGTGCTCTACTGTACTCTATCTCTACTGTACTCCACTGTACTCTATCTCTACTGTGATCCACTGTACTCTACCTCTACTCTGCTCCACTGTACTCTATCTCTACTGTGCTCCACTGTACTCTACCTCTACTGTACTCCACTGTACTCTATCTCTACTGTGCTCTACTGTACTCTATCTCTACTGTACTCCACTGTACTCTACCTCTACTGTGCTCCACTGTACTCCACTGTACTCTATCTCTACTGTGCTCCACTGTACTCTATCCCTACTGTACTCCACTGTACTCTACCTCTACTGTGCTCCACTGTACTCCACTGTACTCTATCTCTACTGTGCTCTACTGTACTCTATCTCTACTGTGTTCCACTGTACTCTACCTCTACTGTACTCCACTGTACTCTATCTCTACTGTGCTCCACTGTACTCTACCTCTACTGTACTGTACTGTTCTCTACCTCTACTGTACTCTACTGTACTCCACCTCTACTGTGCTCCACTGTACACCACTGTTCTACCTCTACTGTACTCCACTGTACTCTACCTCTACTGCACTCCACTGTACTCTATCTCTACTGTACTCCACTGTGCTCTACCTCTACTGTGCTCCACTGTACTCTATCTCTACTGTGCTCCACTGTACTCTACCTCTACTGTGCTCTACTGTACTCTATCTCTACTGTACTCCACTGTACTCTATCTCTACTGTGATCCACTGTACTCTACCTCTACTCTGCTCCACTGTACTCTATCTCTACTGTGCTCCACTGTACTCTACCTCTACTGTACTCCACTGTACTCTATCTCTACTGTGCTGTACTGTACTCTACCTCTATTGTGCTCTACTGTACTCTATCTCTACTGTACTCCACTGTACTCTATCTCTACTGTGATCCACTGTACTCTACCTCTACTGTACTCCACTGTACTCTATCTCTACTGTGCTCTACTGTACTCTATCTCTACTGTACTCCACTGTACTCTACCTCTACTGTGCTCCACTGTACTCCACTGTACTCTATCTCTACTGTGCTCCACTGTACTCTATCTCTACTGTACTCCACTGTACTCTACCTCTACTGTGCTCCACTGTACTCCACTGTACTCTATCTCTACTGTGCTCTACTGTACTCTATCTCTACTGTGTTCCACTGTACTCTACCTCTACTGTACTCCACTGTACTCTATCTCTACTGTGCTCCACTGTACTCTACCTCTACTGTACTGTACTGTTCTCTACCTCTACTGTACTCTACTGTACTCCACCTCTACTGTGCTCCACTGTACACCACTGTTCTACCTCTACTGTACTCCACTGTACTCTACCTCTACTGCACTCCACTGTACTCTATCTCTACTGTACTCCACTGTGCTCTACCTCTACTGTGCTCCACTGTACTCTATCTCTACTGTGCTCCACTGTACTCTACCTCTACTCTGCTCCACTGTACTCTATCTCTACTGTGCTCCACTGTACTCTACCTCTACTGTACTCCACTGTACTCTATCTCTACTGTGCTCTACTGTACTCTACCTCTATTGTGCTCTACTGTACTCTATCTCTACTGTACTCCACTGTACTCTATCTCTACTGTGATCCACTGTACTCTACCTCTACTGTACTCCACTGTACTCTATCTCTACTGTGCTCTACTGTACTCTATCTCTACTGTACTCCACTGTACTCTACCTCTACTGTGCTCCACTGTACTCCACTGTACTCTATCTCTACTGTGCTCCACTGTACTCTATCTCTACTGTACTCCACTGTACTCTACCTCTACTGTGCTCCACTGTACTCCACTGTACTCTATCTCTACTGTGCTCTACTGTACTCTATCTCTACTGTGTTCCACTGTACTCTACCTCTACTGTACTCCACTGTACTCTATCTCTACTGTGCTCCACTGTACTCTACCTCTACTGTACTGTACTGTTCTCTACCTCTACTGTACTCTACTGTACTCCACCTCTACTGTGCTCCACTGTACACCACTGTTCTACCTCTACTGTGCTCCACTGTACTCTACCTCTACTGTGCTCTACTGTACTCTATCTCTACTGTACTCCACTGTACTCTATCTCTACTGTGATCCACTGTACTCTACCTCTACTCTGCTCCACTGTACTCTATCTCTACTGTGCTCCACTGTACTCTACCTCTACTGTACTCCACTGTACTCTATCTCTACTGTGCTCTACTGTACTCTATCTCTACTGTACTCCACTGTACTCTACCTCTACTGTGCTCCACTGTACTCCACTGTACTCTATCTCTACTGTGCTCCACTGTACTCTATCTCTACTGTACTCCACTGTACTCTACCTCTACTGTGCTCCACTGTACTCCACTGTACTCTATTTCTAATGTGCTCCACAGTACTCTACCTCTACTGTACTCCACTGTACTCTACCTCTACTGTGCTACACTGTACTCTACCTCTACTGTGCTCTACTGTACTCTATCTCTACTGTACTCCACTGTACTCTATCTCTACTGTGATCCACTGTACTCTACCTCTACTCTGCTCCACTGTACTCTATCTCTACTGTGCTCCACTGTACTCTACCTCTACTGTACTCCACTGTACTCTATCTCTACTGTGCTCTACTGTACTCTATCTCTACTGTACTCCACTGTACTCTATCTCTACTGTGCTCCACTGTACTCCACTGTACTCTATCTCTACTGTGCTCCACTGTACTCTATCTCTACTGTACTCCACTGTACTCTACCTCTACTGTGCTCCACTGTACTCCACTGTACTCTATCTCTACTGTGCTCCACTGTACTCTACCTCTACTGTACTCCACTGTACTCTATCTCTACTGTGCTCCACTGTACTCTACCTCTACTGTGCTCTACTGTACTCTATCTCTACTGTACTCCACTGTACTCTACCTCTACTGTGCTCCACTGTACTCCACTGTACTCTATCTCTACTGTGCTCCACTGTACTCTATCTCTACTGTACTCCACTGTACTCTACCTCTACTGTGCTCCACTGTACTCCACTGTACTCTATCTCTACTGTGCTCTACTGTACTCTATCTCTACTGTGTTCCACTGTACTCTACCTCTACTGTACTCCACTGTACTCTATCTCTACTGTACTCCACTGTACTCTACCTCTACTGTGCTCCACTGTACTCCACTGTACTCTATCTCTACTGTGCTCTACTGTACTCTATCTCTACTGTGTTCCACTGTACTCTACCTCTACTGTACTCCACTGTACTCTATCTCTACTGTGCTCCACTGTACTCTACCTCTACTGTACTGTACTGTTCTCTACCTCTACTGTACTCTACTGTACTCCACCTCTACTGTGCTCCACTGTACACCACTGTTCTACCTCTACTGTGCTCCACTGTACTCTACCTCTACTGTGCTCTACTGTACTCTATCTCTACTGTACTCCACTGTACTCTATCTCTACTGTGATCCACTGTACTCTACCTCTACTCTGCTCCACTGTACTCTATCTCTACTGTGCTCCACTGTACTCTACCTCTACTGTACTCCACTGTACTCTATCTCTACTGTGCTCTACTGTACTCTATCTCTACTGTACTCCACTGTACTCTACCTCTACTGTGCTCCACTGTACTCCACTGTACTCTATCTCTACTGTGCTCCACTGTACTCTATCTCTACTGTACTCCACTGTACTCTACCTCTACTGTGCTCCACTGTACTCCACTGTACTCTATTTCTAATGTGCTCCACAGTACTCTACCTCTACTGTACTCCACTGTACTCTACCTCTACTGTGCTACACTGTACTCTACCTCTACTGTGCTCTACTGTACTCTATCTCTACTGTACTCCACTGTACTCTATCTCTACTGTGATCCACTGTACTCTACCTCTACTCTGCTCCACTGTACTCTATCTCTACTGTGCTCCACTGTACTCTACCTCTACTGTACTCCACTGTACTCTATCTCTACTGTGCTCTACTGTACTCTATCTCTACTGTACTCCACTGTACTCTATCTCTACTGTGCTCCACTGTACTCCACTGTACTCTATCTCTACTGTGCTCCACTGTACTCTATCTCTACTGTACTCCACTGTACTCTACCTCTACTGTGCTCCACTGTACTCCACTGTACTCTATCTCTACTGTGCTCCACTGTACTCTACCTCTACTGTACTCCACTGTACTCTATCTCTACTGTGCTCCACTGTACTCTACCTCTACTGTGCTCTACTGTACTCTATCTCTACTGTACTCCACTGTACTCTACCTCTACTGTGCTCCACTGTACTCCACTGTACTCTATCTCTACTGTGCTCCACTGTACTCTATCTCTACTGTACTCCACTGTACTCTACCTCTACTGTGCTCCACTGTACTCCACTGTACTCTATCTCTACTGTGCTCTACTGTACTCTATCTCTACTGTGTTCCACTGTACTCTACCTCTACTGTACTCCACTGTACTCTATCTCTACTGTGCTCCACTGTACTCTACCTCTACTGTACTGTACTGTTCTCTACCTCTACTGTACTCTACTGTACTCCACCTCTACTGTGCTCCACTGTACACCACTGTTCTACCTCTACTGTACTCCACTGTACTCTATCTCTACTGTGCTCTACTGTACTCTATCTCTACTGTACTCCACTGTACTCTACCTCTACTGTGCTCCACTGTACTCCACTGTACTCTATCTCTACTGTGCTCCACTGTACTCTATCCCTACTGTACTCCACTGTACTCTACCTCTACTGTGCTCCACTGTACTCCACTGTACTCTATCTCTACTGTGCTCTACTGTACTCTATCTCTACTGTGTTCCACTGTACTCTACCTCAACTGTACTCCACTGTACTCTATCTCTACTGTGCTCCACTGTACTCTACCTCTACTGTACTGTACTGTTCTCTACCTCTACTGTACTCTACTGTACTCCACCTCTACTGTGCTCCACTGTACACCACTGTTCTACCTCTACTGTACTCCACTGTACTCTACCTCTACTGCACTCCACTGTACTCTATCTCTACTGTACTCCACTGTGCTCTACCTCTACTGTGCTCCACTGTACTCTATCTCTACTGTGCTCCACTGTACTCTACCTCTACTATGCTCTACTGTACTCTATCTCTACTGTACTCCACTGTACTCTATCTCTACTGTGATCCACTGTACTCTACCTCTACTCTGCTCCACTGTACTCTATCTCTACTGTGCTCCACTGTACTCTACCTCTACTGTACTCCACTGTACTCTATCTCTACTGTGCTCTACTGAACTCTACCTCTATTGTGCTCTACTGTACTCTATCTCTACTGTACTCCACTGTACTCTATCTCTACTGTGATCCACTGTACTCTACCTCTACTGTACTCCACTGTACTCTATCTCTACTGTGCTCTACTGTACTCTATCTCTACTGTACTCCACTGTACTCTACCTCTACTGTGCTCCACTGTACTCCACTGTACTCTATCTCTACTGTGCTCCACTGTACTCTATCTCTACTGTACTCCACTGTACTCTACCTCTACTGTGCTCCACTGTACTCCACTGTACTCTATCTCTACTGTGCTCTACTGTACTCTATCTCTACTGTGTTCCACTGTACTCTACCTCTACTGTACTCCACTGTACTCTATCTCTACTGTGCTCCACTGTACTCTACCTCTACTGTACTGTACTGTTCTCTACCTCTACTGTACTCTACTGTACTCAACCTCTACTGTGCTCCACTGTACACCACTGTTCTACCTCTACTGTACTCCACTGTACTCTACCTCTACTGCACTCCACTGTACTCTATCTCTACTGTACTCCACTGTGCTCTACCTCTACTGTGCTCCAATGTACTCTATCTCTACTGTGCTCCACTGTACTCTACCTCTACTGTGCTCTACTGTACTCTATCTCTACTGTACTCCACTGTACTCTATCTCTACTGTGATCCACTGTACTCTACCTCTACTCTGCTCCACTGTACTCTATCTCTACTGTGCTCCACTGTACTCTACCTCTACTGTACTCCACTGTACTCTATCTCTACTGTGCTCTACTGTACTCTATCTCTACTGTACTCCACTGTACTCTACCTCTACTGTGCTCCACTGTACTCCACTGTACTCTATCTCTACTGTGCTCCACTGTACTCTATCTCTACTGTACTCCACTGTACTCTACCTCTACTGTGCTCCACTGTACTCCACTGTACTCTATCTCTAATGTGCTCCACAGTACTCTACCTCTACTGTACTCCACTGTACTCTACCTCTACTGTGCTACACTGTACTCTACCTCTACTGTGCTCTACTGTACTCTATCTCTACTGTACTCCACTGTACTCTATCTCTACTGTGATCCACTGTACTCTACCTCTACTCTGCTCCACTGTACTCTATCTCTACTGTGCTCCACTGTACTCTACCTCTACTGTACTCCACTGTACTCTATCTCTACTGTGCTCCACTGTACTCTACCTCTACTGTACTCCACTGTACTCTATCTCTACTGTGCTCTACTGTACTCTATCTCTACTGTACTCCACTGTACTCTATCTCTACTGTGCTCCACTGTACTCCACTGTACTCTATCTCTACTGTGCTCCACTGTACTCTATCTCTACTGTACTCCACTGTACTCTACCTCTACTGTGCTCCACTGTACTCCACTGTACTCTATCTCTACTGTGCTCCACTGTACTCTACCTCTACTGTACTCCACTGTACTCTATCTCTACTGTGCTCCACTGTACTCTACCTCTACTGTGCTCTACTGTACTCTATCTCTACTGTACTCCACTGTACTCTACCTCTACTGTGCTCCACTGTACTCCACTGTACTCTATCTCTACTGTGCTCCACTGTACTCTATCTCTACTGTACTCCACTGTACTCTACCTCTACTGTGCTCCACTGTACTCCACTGTACTCTATCTCTACTGTGCTCTACTGTACTCTATCTCTACTGTGTTCCACTGTACTCTACCTCTACTGTACTCCACAGTACTCTATCTCTACTGTACTCCACTGTACTCTACCTCTACTGTGCTCCACTGTACTCCACTGTACTCTATCTCTACTGTGCTCTACTGTACTCTATCTCTACTGTGTTCCACTGTACTCTACCTCTACTGTACTCCACTGTACTCTATCTCTACTGTGCTCCACTGTACTCTACCTCTACTGTACTGTACTGTTCTCTACCTCTACTGTACTCTACTGTACTCCACCTCTACTGTGCTCCACTGTACACCACTGTTCTACCTCTACTGTACTCCACTGTACTCTACCTCTACTGCACTCCACTGTACTCTATCTCTACTGTACTCCACTGTGCTCTACCTCTACTGTGCTCCACTGTACTCTATCTCTACTGTGCTCCACTGTACTCTACCTCTACTGTGCTCTACTGTACTCTATCTCTACTGTACTCCACTGTACTCTATCTCTACTGTGATCCACTGTACTCTACCTCTACTCTGCTCCACTGTACTCTATCTCTACTGTGCTCCACTGTACTCTACCTCTACTGTACTCCACTGTACTCTATCTCTACTGTGCTCTACTGTACTCTATCTCTACTGTACTCCACTGTACTCTACCTCTACTGTGCTCCACTGTACTCCACTGTACTATATCTCTACTGTGCTCCACTGTACTCTATCCCTACTGTACTCCACTGTACTCTACCTCTACTGTGCTCCACTGTACTCCACTGTACTCTATCTCTACTGTGCTCTACTGTACTCTATCTCTACTGTGTTCCACTGTACTCTACCTCTACTGTACTCCACTGTACTCTATCTCTACTGTGCTCCACTGTACTCTACCTCTACTGTACTGTACTGTTCTCTACCTCTACTGTACTCTACTGTACTCCACCTCTACTGTGCTCCACTGTACACCACTGTTCTACCTCTACTGTACTCCACTGTACTCTACCTCTACTGCACTCCACTGTACTCTATCTCTACTGTACTCCACTGTGCTCTACCTCTACTGTGCTCCACTGTACTCTATCTCTACTGTGATCCACTGTACTCTACCTCTACTCTGCTCCACTGTACTCTATCTCTACTGTGCTCCACTGTACTCTACCTCTACTGTACTCCACTGTACTCTATCTCTACTGTGCTCTACTGTACTCTATCTCTACTGTACTCCACTGTACTCTATCTCTACTGTGCTCCACTGTACTCCACTGTACTCTATCTCTACTGTGCTCCACTGTACTCTATCTCTAGTGTACTCCACTGTACTCTACCTCTACTGTGCTCCACTGTACTCCACTGTACTCTATCTCTACTGTGCTCCACTGTACTCTACCTCTACTGTACTCCACTGTACTCTATCTCTACTGTGCTCCACTGTACTCTACCTCTACTGTGCTCTACTGTACTCTATCTCTACTGTACTCCACTGCACTCTACCTCTACTGTGCTCCACTGTACTCCACTGTACTCTATCTCTACTGTGCTCCACTGTACTCTATCTCTACTGTACTCCACTGTACTCTACCTCTACTGTGCTCCACTGTACTCCACTGTACTCTATCTCTACTGTGCTCTACTGTACTCTATCTCTACTGTGTTCCACTGTACTCTACCTCTACTGTACTCCACTGTACTCTATCTCTACTGTACTCCACTGTACTCTACCTCTACTGTGCTCCACTGTACTCCACTGTACTCTATCTCTACTGTGCTCTACTGTACTCTATCTCTACTGTGCTCCACTGTACTCTACCTCTACTGTACTGTACTGTTCTCTACCTCTACTGTACTCTACTGTACTCCACCTCTACTGTGCTCCACTGTACACCACTGTTCTACCTCTACTGTACTCCACTGTACTCTACCTCTACTGCACTCCACTGTACTCTATCTCTACTGTACTCCACTGTGCTCTACCTCTACTGTGCTCCACTGTACTCTATCTCTACTGTGCTCCACTGTACTCTACCTCTACTGTGCTCTACTGTACTCTATCTCTACTGTACTCCACTGTACTCTATCTCTACTGTGATCCACTGCACTCTACCTCTACTCTGCTCCACTGTACTCTATCTCTACTGTGCTCCACTGTACTCTACCTCTACTGTACTCCACTGTACTCTATCTCTACTGTGCTCTACTGTACTCTATCTCTACTGTACTCTCACTGTACTCTACCTCTACTGTGCTCCACTGTACTCCACTGTACTCTATCTCTACTGTGCTCCACTGTACTCTATCCCTACTGTACTCCACTGTACTCTACCTCTACTGTGCTCCACTGTACTCCACTGTACTCTATCTCTACTGTGCTCTACTGTACTCTATCTCTACTGTGTTCCACTGTACTCTACCTCTACTGTACTCCACTGTACTCTATCTCTACTGTGCTCCACTGTACTCTACCTCTACTGTACTGTACTGTTCTCTACCTCTACTGTACTCCACTGTACTCCACCTCTACTGTGCTCCACTGTACACCACTGTTCTACCTCTACTGTACTCCACTGTACTCTACCTCTACTGCACTCCACTGTACTCTATCTCTACTGTACTCCACTGTGCTCTACCTCTACTGTGCTCCACTGTACTCTATCTCTACTGTGCTCCACTGTACTCTACCTCTACTGTGCTCTACTGTACTCTATCTCTACTGTACTCCACTGTACTCTATCTCTACTGTGATCCACTGTACTCTACCTCTACTCTGCTCCACTGTACTCTATCTCTACTGTGCTCCACTGTACTCTACCTCTACTGTACTCCACTGTACTCTATCTCTACTGTGCTCCACTGTACTCCACTGTACTCTATCTCTACTGTGCTCCACTGTACTCTATCTCTACTGTACTCCACTGTACTCTACCTCTACTGTGCTCCACTGTACTCCACTGTACTCTATCTCTACTGTGCTCCACTGTACTCTACCTCTACTGTGCTCCACTGTACTCCACTGTACTCTATCTCTACTCTGCTCCACTGTACTCTATCTCTACTGTACTCCACTGTACTCTACCTCTACTGTGCTCCACTGTACTCCACTGTACTCTATCTCTACTGTGCTCTACTGTACTCTATCTCTACTGTGTTCCACTGTACTCTACCTCTACTGTACTCCACTGTACTCTATCTCTACTGTACTCCACTGTACTCTACCTCTACTGTGCTCCACTGTACTCCACTGTACTCTATCTCTACTGTGCTCTACTGTACTCTATCTCTACTGTGTTCCACTGTACTCTACCTCTACTGTACTCCACTGTACTCTATCTCTACTGTGCTCCACTGTACTCTACCTCTACTGTACTGTACTGTTCTCTACCTCTACTGTACTCTACTGTACTCCACCTCTACTGTGCTCCACTGTACACCACTGTTCTACCTCTACTGTGCTCCACTGTACTCTACCTCTACTGTGCTCTACTGTACTCTATCTCTACTGTACTCCACTGTACTCTATCTCTACTGTGATCCACTGTACTCTACCTCTACTCTGCTCCACTGTACTCTATCTCTACTGTGCTCCACTGTACTCTACCTCTACTGTACTCCACTGTACTCTATCTCTACTGTGCTCCACTGTACTCTATCTCTACTGTACTCCACTGTACTCTACCTCTACTGTGCTCCACTGTACTCCACTGTACTCTATTTCTAATGTGCTCCACAGTACTCTACCTCTACTGTACTCCACTGTACTCTACCTCTACTGTGCTACACTGTACTCTACCTCTACTGTGCTCTACTGTACTCTATCTCTACTGTACTCCACTGTACTCTATCTCTACTGTGATCCACTGTACTCTACCTCTACTCTGCTCCACTGTACTCTATCTCTACTGTGCTCCACTGTACTCTACCTCTACTGTACTCCACTGTACTCTATCTCTACTGTGCTCTACTGTACTCTATCTCTACTGTACTCCACTGTACTCTATCTCTACTGTGCTCCACTGTACTTCACTGTACTCTATCTCTACTGTGCTCCACTGTACTCTATCTCTACTGTACTCCACTGTACTCTACCTCTACTGTGCTCCACTGTACTCCACTGTACTCTATCTCTACTGTGCTCCACTGTACTCTACCTCTACTGTACTCCACTGTACTCTATCTCTACTGTGCTCCACTGTACTCTACCTCTACTGTGCTCTACTGTACTCTATCTCTACTGTACTCCACTGTACTCTACCTCTACTGTGCTCCACTGTACTCCACTGTACTCTATCTCTACTGTGCTCCACTGTACTCTATCTCTACTGTACTCCACTGTACTCTACCTCTACTGTGCTCCACTGTACTCCACTGTACTCTATCTCTACTGTGCTCTACTGTACTCTATCTCTACTGTGTTCCACTGTACTCTACCTCTACTGTACTCCACTGTACTCTATCTCTACTGTACTCCACTGTACTCTACCTCTACTGTGCTCCACTGTACTCCACTGTACTCTATCTCTACTGTGCTCTACTGTACTCTATCTCTACTGTGTTCCACTGTACTCTACCTCTACTGTACTCCACTGTACTCTATCTCTACTGTGCTCCACTGTACTCTACCTCTACTGTACTGTACTGTTCTCTACCTCTACTGTACTCTACTGTACTCCACCTCTACTGTGCTCCACTGTACACCACTGTTCTACCTCTACTGTACTCCACTGTACTCTACCTCTACTGCACTCCACTGTACTCTATCTCTACTGTACTCCACTGTGCTCTACCTCTACTGTGCTCCACTGTACTCTATCTCTACTGTGCTCCACTGTACTCTACCTCTACTGTGCTCTACTGTACTCTATCTCTACTGTACTCCACTGTACTCTATCTCTACTGTGATCCACTGTACTCTACCTCTACTCTGCTCCACTGTACTCTATCTCTACTGTGCTCCACTGTACTCTACCTCTACTGTACTCCACTGTACTCTATCTCTACTGTGCTCTACTGTACTCTATCTCTACTGTACTCCACTGTACTCTACCTCTACTGTGCTCCACTGTACTCCACTGTACTCTATCTCTACTGTGCTCCACTGTACTCTATCCCTACTGTACTCCACTGTACTCTACCTCTACTGTGCTCCACTGTACTCCACTGTACTCTATCTCTACTGTGCTCTACTGTACTCTATCTCTACTGTGTTCCACTGTACTCTACCTCTACTGTACTCCACTGTACTCTATCTCTACTGTGCTCCACTGTACTCTACCTCTACTGTACTGTACTGTTCTCTACCTCTACTGTACTCTACTGTACTCCACCTCTACTGTGCTCCACTGTACACCACTGTTCTACCTCTACTGTACTCCACTGTACTCTACCTCTACTGCACTCAACTGTACTCTATCTCTACTGTACTCCACTGTGCTCTACCTCTACTGTGCTCCACTGTACTCTATCTCTACTGTGCTCCACTGTACTCTACCTCTACTGTGCTCTACTGTACTCTATCTCTACTGTACTCCACTGTACTCTATCTCTACTGTGATCCACTGTACTCTACCTCTACTCTGCTCCACTGTACTCTATCTCTACTGTGCTCCACTGTACTCTACCTCTACTGTACTCCACTGTACTCTATCTCTACTGTGCTCTACTGTACTCTACCTCTATTGTGCTCTACTGTACTCTATCTCTACTGTACTCCACTGTACTCTATCTCTACTGTGATCCACTGTACTCTACCTCTACTGTACTCCACTGTACTCTATCTCTACTGTGCTCTACTGTACTCTATCTCTACTGTACTCCACTGTACTCTACCTCTACTGTGCTCCACTGTACTCCACTGTACTCTATCTCTACTGTGCTCCACTGTACTCTATCTCTACTGTACTCCACTGTACTCTACCTCTACTGTGCTCCACTGTACTCCACTGTACTCTATCTCTACTGTGCTCTACTGTACTCTATCTCTACTGTGTTCCACTGTACTCTACCTCTACTGTACTCCACTGTACTCTATCTCTACTGTGCTCCACTGTACTCTACCTCTACTGTACTGTACTGTTCTCTACCTCTACTGTACTCTACTGTACTCCACCTCTACTGTGCTCCACTGTACACCACTGTTCTACCTCTACTGTACTCCACTGTACTCTACCTCTACTGCACTCCACTGTACTCTATCTCTACTGTACTCCACTGTGCTCTACCTCTACTGTGCTCCACTGTACTCTATCTCTACTGTGCTCCACTGTACTCTACCTCTACTCTGCTCCACTGTACTCTATCTCTACTGTGCTCCACTGTACTCTACCTCTACTGTACTCCACTGTACTCTATCTCTACTGTGCTCTACTGTACTCTACCTCTATTGTGCTCTACTGTACTCTATCTCTACTGTACTCCACTGTACTCTATCTCTACTGTGATCCACTGTACTCTACCTCTACTGTACTCCACTGTACTCTATCTCTACTGTGCTCTACTGTACTCTATCTCTACTGTACTCCACTGTACTCTACCTCTACTGTGCTCCACTGTACTCCACTGTACTCTATCTCTACTGTGCTCCACTGTACTCTATCTCTACTGTACTCCACTGTACTCTACCTCTACTGTGCTCCACTGTACTCCACTGTACTCTATCTCTACTGTGCTCTACTGTACTCTATCTCTACTGTGTTCCACTGTACTCTACCTCTACTGTACTCCACTGTACTCTATCTCTACTGTGCTCCACTGTACTCTACCTCTACTGTACTGTACTGTTCTCTACCTCTACTGTACTCTACTGTACTCCACCTCTACTGTGCTCCACTGTACACTACTGTTCTACCTCTACTGTGCTCCACTGTACTCTACCTCTACTGTGCTCTACTGTACTCTATCTCTACTGTACTCCACTGTACTCTATCTCTACTGTGATCCACTGTACTCTACCTCTACTCTGCTCCACTGTACTCTATCTCTACTGTGCTCCACTGTACTCTACCTCTACTGTACTCCACTGTACTCTATCTCTACTGTGCTCTACTGTACTCTATCTCTACTGTACTCCACTGTACTCTACCTCTACTGTGCTCCACTGTACTCCACTGTACTCTATCTCTACTGTGCTCCACTGTACTCTATCTCTACTGTACTCCACTGTACTCTACCTCTACTGTGCTCCACTGTACTCCACTGTACTCTATTTCTAATGTGCTCCACAGTACTCTACCTCTACTGTACTCCACTGTACTCTACCTCTACTGTGCTACACTGTACTCTACCTCTACTGTGCTCTACTGTACTCTATCTCTACTGTACTCCACTGTACTCTATCTCTACTGTGATCCACTGTACTCTACCTCTACTCTGCTCCACTGTACTCTATCTCTACTGTGCTCCACTGTACTCTACCTCTACTGTACTCCACTGTACTCTATCTCTACTGTGCTCTACTGTACTCTATCTCTACTGTACTCCACTGTACTCTATCTCTACTGTGCTCCACTGTACTCCACTGTACTCTATCTCTACTGTGCTCCACTGTACTCTATCTCTACTGTACTCCACTGTACTCTACCTCTACTGTACTCCACTGTACTCTATCTCTACTGTGCTCCACTGTACTCTACCTCTACTGTGCTCTACTGTACTCTATCTCTACTGTACTCCACTGTACTCTACCTCTACTGTGCTCCACTGTACTCCACTGTACTCTATCTCTACTGTGCTCCACTGTACTCTATCTCTACTGTACTCCACTGTACTCTACCTCTACTGTGCTCCACTGTACTCCACTGTACTCTATCTCTACTGTGCTCTACTGTACTCTATCTCTACTGTGTTCCACTGTACTCTACCTCTACTGTACTCCACTGTACTCTATCTCTACTGTACTCCACTGTACTCTACCTCTACTGTGCTCCACTGTACTCCACTGTACTCTATCTCTACTGTGCTCTACTGTACTCTATCTCTACTGTGTTCCACTGTACTCTACCTCTACTGTACTCCACTGTACTCTATCTCTACTGTGCTCCACTGTACTCTACCTCTACTGTACTGTACTGTTCTCTACCTCTACTGTACTCTACTGTACTCCACCTCTACTGTGCTCCACTGTACACCACTGTTCTACCTCTACTGTGCTCCACTGTACTCTACCTCTACTGTGCTCTACTGTACTCTATCTCTACTGTACTCCACTGTACTCTATCTCTACTGTGATCCACTGTACTCTACCTCTACTCTGCTCCACTGTACTCTATCTCTACTGTGCTCCACTGTACTCTACCTCTACTGTACTCCACTGTACTCTATCTCTACTGTGCTCTACTGTACTCTATCTCTACTGTACTCCACTGTACTCTACCTCTACTGTGCTCCACTGTACTCCACTGTACTCTATCTCTACTGTGCTCCACTGTACTCTATCTCTACTGTACTCCACTGTACTCTACCTCTACTGTGCTCCACTGTACTCCACTGTACTCTATTTCTAATGTGCTCCACAGTACTCTACCTCTACTGTACTCCACTGTACTCTACCTCTACTGTGCTACACTGTACTCTACCTCTACTGTGCTCTACTCTACTCTATCTCTACTGTACTCCACTGTACTCTATCTCTACTGTGATCCACTGTACTCTACCTCTACTCTGCTCCACTGTACTCTATCTCTACTGTGCTCCACTGTACTCTACCTCTACTGTACTCCACTGTACTCTATCTCTACTGTGCTCTACTGTACTCTATCTCTACTGTACTCCACTGTACTCTATCTCTACTGTGCTCCACTGTACTCCACTGTACTCTATCTCTACTGTGCTCCACTGTACTCTATCTCTACTGTACTCCACTGTACTCTACCTCTACTGTGCTCCACTGTACTCCACTGTACTCTATCTCTACTGTGCTCCACTGTACTCTACCTCTACTGTACTCCACTGTACTCTATCTCTACTGTGCTCCACTGTACTCTACCTCTACTGTGCTCTACTGTACTCTATCTCTACTGTACTCCACTGTACTCTACCTCTACTGTGCTCCACTGTACTCCACTGTACTCTATCTCTACTGTGCTCCACTGTACTCTATCTCTACTGTACTCCACTGTACTCTACCTCTACTGTGCTCCACTGTACTCCACTGTACTCTATCTCTACTGTGCTCTACTGTACTCTATCTCTACTGTGTTCCACTGTACTCTACCTCTACTGTACTCCACTGTACTCTATCTCTACTGTACTCCACTGTACTCTACCTCTACTGTGCTCCACTGTACTCCACTGTACTCTATCTCTACTGTGCTCTACTGTACTCTATCTCTACTGTGTTCCACTGTACTCTACCTCTACTGTACTCCACTGTACTCTATCTCTACTGTGCTCCACTGTACTCTACCTCTACTGTACTGTACTGTTCTCTACCTCTACTGTACTCCACTGTACTCCACCTCTACTGTGCTCCACTGTACACCACTGTTCTACCTCTACTGTACTCCACTGTACTCTACCTCTACTGCACTCCACTGTACTCTATCTCTACTGTACTCCACTGTGCTCTACCTCTACTGTGCTCCACTGTACTCTATCTCTACTGTGCTCCACTGTACTCTACCTCTACTGTGCTCTACTGTACTCTATCTCTACTGTACTCCACTGTACTCTATCTCTACTGTGATCCACTGTACTCTACCTCTACTCTGCTCCACTGTACTCTATCTCTACTGTGCTCCACTGTACTCTACCTCTACTGTACTCCACTGTACTCTATCTCTACTGTGCTCCACTGTACTCCACTGTACTCTATCTCTACTGTGCTCCACTGTACTCTATCTCTACTGTACTCCACTGTACTCTACCTCTACTGTGCTCCACTGTACTCCACTGTACTCTATCTCTACTGTGCTCCACTGTACTCTACCTCTACTGTGCTCCACTGTACTCCACTGTACTCTATCTCTACTGTGCTCCACTGTACTCTATCTCTACTGTACTCCACTGTACTCTACCTCTACTGTGCTCCACTGTACTCCACTGTACTCTATCTCTACTGTGCTCTACTGTACTCTATCTCTACTGTGTTCCACTGTACTCTACCTCTACTGTACTCCACTGTACTCTATCTCTACTGTACTCCACTGTACTCTACCTCTACTGTGCTCCACTGTACTCCACTGTACTCTATCTCTACTGTGCTCTACTGTACTCTATCTCTACTGTGTTCCACTGTACTCTACCTCTACTGTACTCCACTGTACTCTATCTCTACTGTGCTCCACTGTACTCTACCTCTACTGTACTGTACTGTTCTCTACCTCTACTGTACTCTACTGTACTCCACCTCTACTGTGCTCCACTGTACACCACTGTTCTACCTCTACTGTGCTCCACTGTACTCTACCTCTACTGTGCTCTACTGTACTCTATCTCTACTGTACTCCACTGTACTCTATCTCTACTGTGATCCACTGTACTCTACCTCTACTCTGCTCCACTGTACTCTATCTCTACTGTGCTCCACTGTACTCTACCTCTACTGTACTCCACTGTACTCTATCTCTACTGTGCTCTACTGTACTCTATCTCTACTGTACTCCACTGTACTCTACCTCTACTGTGCTCCACTGTACTCCACTGTACTCTATCTCTACTGTGCTCCACTGTACTCTATCTCTACTGTACTCCACTGTACTCTACCTCTACTGTGCTCCACTGTACTCCACTGTACTCTATTTCTAATGTGCTCCACAGTACTCTACCTCTACTGTACTCCACTGTACTCTACCTCTACTGTGCTACACTGTACTCTACCTCTACTGTGCTCTACTGTACTCTATCTCTACTGTACTCCACTGTACTCTATCTCTACTGTGATCCACTGTACTCTACCTCTACTCTGCTCCACTGTACTCTATCTCTACTGTGCTCCACTGTACTCTACCTCTACTGTACTCCACTGTACTCTATCTCTACTGTGCTCTACTGTACTCTATCTCTACTGTACTCCACTGTACTCTATCTCTACTGTGCTCCACTGTACTCCACTGTACTCTATCTCTACTGTGCTCCACTGTACTCTATCTCTACTGTACTCCACTGTACTCTACCTCTACTGTGCTCCACTGTACTCCACTGTACTCTATCTCTACTGTGCTCCACTGTACTCTACCTCTACTGTACTCCACTGTACTCTATCTCTACTGTGCTCCACTGTACTCTACCTCTACTGTGCTCTACTGTACTCTATCTCTACTGTACTCCACTGTACTCTACCTCTACTGTGCTCCACTGTACTCCACTGTACTCTATCTCTACTGTGCTCCACTGTACTCTATCTCTACTGTACTCCACTGTACTCTACCTCTACTGTGCTCCACTGTACTCCACTGTACTCTATCTCTACTGTGCTCTACTGTACTCTATCTCTACTGTGTTCCACTGTACTCTACCTCTACTGTACTCCACTGTACTCTATCTCTACTGTACTCCACTGTACTCTACCTCTACTGTGCTCCACTGTACTCCACTGTACTCTATCTCTACTGTGCTCTACTGTACTCTATCTCTACTGTGTTCCACTGTACTCTACCTCTACTGTACTCCACTGTACTCTATCTCTACTGTGCTCCACTGTACTCTACCTCTACTGTACTGTACTGTTCTCTACCTCTACTGTACTCTACTGTACTCCACCTCTACTGTGCTCCACTGTACACCACTGTTCTACCTCTACTGTACTCCACTGTACTCTACCTCTACTGCACTCCACTGTACTCTATCTCTACTGTACTCCACTGTGCTCTACCTCTACTGTGCTCCACTGTACTCTATCTCTACTGTGCTCCACTGTACTCTACCTCTACTGTGCTCTACTGTACTCTATCTCTACTGTACTCCACTGTACTCTATCTCTACTGTGATCCACTGTACTCTACCTCTACTCTGCTCCACTGTACTCTATCTCTACTGTGCTCCACTGTACTCTACCTCTACTGTACTCCACTGTACTCTATCTCTACTGTGCTCTACTGTACTCTATCTCTACTGTACTCCACTGTACTCTACCTCTACTGTGCTCCACTGTACTCCACTGTACTCTATCTCTACTGTGCTCCACTGTACTCTATCTCTACTGTACTCCACTGTACTCTACCTCTACTGTGCTCCACTGTACTCCACTGTACTCTATTTCTAATGTGCTCCACAGTACTCTACCTCTACTGTACTCCACTGTACTCTACCTCTACTGTGCTACACTGTACTCTACCTCTACTGTGCTCTACTCTACTCTATCTCTACTGTACTCCACTGTACTCTATCTCTACTGTGATCCACTGTACTCTACCTCTACTCTGCTCCACTGTACTCTATCTCTACAGTGCTCCACTGTACTCTACCTCTACTGTACTCCACTGTACTCTATCTCTACTGTGCTCTACTGTACTCTATCTCTACTGTACTCCACTGTACTCTATCTCTACTGTGCTCCACTGTACTCCACTGTACTCTATCTCTACTGTGCTCCACTGTACTCTATCTCTACTGTACTCCACTGTACTCTACCTCTACTGTGCTCCACTGTACTCCACTGTACTCTATCTCTACTGTGCTCCACTGTACTCTACCTCTACTGTACTCCACTGTACTCTATCTCTACTGTGCTCCACTGTACTCTACCTCTACTGTGCTCTACTGTACTCTATCTCTACTGTACTCCACTGTACTCTACCTCTACTGTGCTCCACTGTACTCCACTGTACTCTATCTCTACTGTGCTCCACTGTACTCTATCTCTACTGTACTCCACTGTACTCTACCTCTACTGTGCTCCACTGTACTCCACTGTACTCTATCTCTACTGTGCTCTACTGTACTCTATCTCTACTGTGTTCCACTGTACTCTACCTCTACTGTACTCCACTGTACTCTATCTCTACTGTACTCCACTGTACTCTACCTCTACTGTGCTCCACTGTACTCCACTGTACTCTATCTCTACTGTGCTCTACTGTACTCTATCTCTACTGTGTTCCACTGTACTCTACCTCTACTGTACTCCACTGTACTCTATCTCTACTGTGCTCCACTGTACTCTACCTCTACTGTACTGTACTGTTCTCTACCTCTACTGTACTCCACTGTACTCCACCTCTACTGTGCTCCACTGTACACCACTGTTCTACCTCTACTGTACTCCACTGTACTCTACCTCTACTGCACTCCACTGTACTCTATCTCTACTGTACTCCACTGTGCTCTACCTCTACTGTGCTCCACTGTACTCTATCTCTACTGTGCTCCACTGTACTCTACCTCTACTGTGCTCTACTGTACTCTATCTCTACTGTACTCCACTGTACTCTATCTCTACTGTGATCCACTGTACTCTACCTCTACTCTGCTCCACTGTACTCTATCTCTACTGTGCTCCACTGTACTCTACCTCTACTGTACTCCACTGTACTCTATCTCTACTGTGCTCCACTGTACTCCACTGTACTCCACTGTACTCTATCTCTACTGTGCTCCACTGTACTCTATCTCTACTGTACTCCACTGTACTCTACCTCTACTGTGCTCCACTGTACTCCACTGTACTCTATCTCTACTGTGCTCCACTGTACTCTACCTCTACTGTGCTCCACTGTACTCCACTGTACTCTATCTCTACTGTGCTCCACTGTACTCTATCTCTACTGTACTCCACTGTACTCTACCTCTACTGTGCTCCACTGTACTCCACTGTACTCTATCTCTACTGTGCTCTACTGTACTCTATCTCTACTGTGTTCCACTGTACTCTACCTCTACTGTACTCCACTGTACTCTATCTCTACTGTACTCCACTGTACTCTACCTCTACTGTGCTCCACTGTACTCCACTGTACTCTATCTCTACTGTGCTCTACTGTACTCTATCTCTACTGTGTTCCACTGTACTCTACCTCTACTGTACTCCACTGTACTCTATCTCTACTGTGCTCCACTGTACTCTACCTCTACTGTACTGTACTGTTCTCTACCTCTACTGTACTCTACTGTACTCCACCTCTACTGTGCTCCACTGTACACCACTGTTCTACCTCTACTGTGCTCCACTGTACTCTACCTCTACTGTGCTCTACTGTACTCTATCTCTACTGTACTCCACTGTACTCTATCTCTACTGTGATCCACTGTACTCTACCTCTACTCTGCTCCACTGTACTCTATCTCTACTGTGCTCCACTGTACTCTACCTCTACTGTACTCCACTGTACTCTATCTCTACTGTGCTCTACTGTACTCTATCTCTACTGTACTCCACTGTACTCTACCTCTACTGTGCTCCACTGTACTCCACTGTACTCTATCTCTACTGTGCTCCACTGTACTCTATCTCTACTGTACTCCACTGTACTCTACCTCTACTGTGCTCCACTGTACTCCACTGTACTCTATTTCTAATGTGCTCCACAGTACTCTACCTCTACTGTACTCCACTGTACTCTACCTCTACTGTGCTACACTGTACTCTACCTCTACTGTGCTCTACTGTACTCTATCTCTACTGTACTCCACTGTACTCTATCTCTACTGTGATCCACTGTACTCTACCTCTACTCTGCTCCACTGTACTCTATCTCTACTGTGCTCCACTGTACTCTACCTCTACTGTACTCCACTGTACTCTATCTCTACTGTGCTCTACTGTACTCTATCTCTACTGTACTCCACTGTACTCTATCTCTACTGTGCTCCACTGTACTCCACTGTACTCTATCTCTACTGTGCTCCACTGTACTCTATCTCTACTGTACTCCACTGTACTCTACCTCTACTGTGCTCCACTGTACTCCACTGTACTCTATCTCTACTGTGCTCCACTGTACTCTACCTCTACTGTACTCCACTGTACTCTATCTCTACTGTGCTCCACTGTACTCTACCTCTACTGTGCTCTACTGTACTCTATCTCTACTGTACTCCACTGTACTCTACCTCTACTGTGCTCCACTGTACTCCACTGTACTCTATCTCTACTGTGCTCCACTGTACTCTATCTCTACTGTACTCCACTGTACTCTACCTCTACTGTGCTCCACTGTACTCCACTGTACTCTATCTCTACTGTGCTCTACTGTACTCTATCTCTACTGTGTTCCACTGTACTCTACCTCTACTGTACTCCACTGTACTCTATCTCTACTGTACTCCACTGTACTCTACCTCTACTGTGCTCCACTGTACTCCACTGTACTCTATCTCTACTGTGCTCTACTGTACTCTATCTCTACTGTGTTCCACTGTACTCTACCTCTACTGTACTCCACTGTACTCTATCTCTACTGTGCTCCACTGTACTCTACCTCTACTGTACTGTACTGTTCTCTACCTCTACTGTACTCTACTGTACTCCACCTCTACTGTGCTCCACTGTACACCACTGTTCTACCTCTACTGTACTCCACTGTACTCTACCTCTACTGCACTCCACTGTACTCTATCTCTACTGTACTCCACTGTGCTCTACCTCTACTGTGCTCCACTGTACTCTATCTCTACTGTGCTCCACTGTACTCTACCTCTACTGTGCTCTACTGTACTCTATCTCTACTGTACTCCACTGTACTCTATCTCTACTGTGATCCACTGTACTCTACCTCTACTCTGCTCCACTGTACTCTATCTCTACTGTGCTCCACTGTACTCTATCTCTACTGTGTTCCACTGTACTCTACCTCTACTGTACTCCACTGTACTCTATCTCTACTGTACTCCACTGTACTCTACCTCTACTGTGCTCCACTGTACTCCACTGTACTCTATCTCTACTGTGCTCTACTGTACTCTATCTCTACTGTGTTCCACTGTACTCTACCTCTACTGTACTCCACTGTACTCTATCTCTACTGTGCTCCACTGTACTCTACCTCTACTGTACTGTACTGTTCTCTACCTCTACTGTACTCCACTGTACTCCACCTCTACTGTGCTCCACTGTACACCACTGTTCTACCTCTACTGTACTCCACTGTACTCTACCTCTACTGCACTCCACTGTACTCTATCTCTACTGTACTCCACTGTGCTCTACCTCTACTGTGCTCCACTGTACTCTATCTCTACTGTGCTCCACTGTACTCTACCTCTACTGTGCTCTACTGTACTCTATCTCTACTGTACTCCACTGTACTCTATCTCTACTGTGATCCACTGTACTCTACCTCTACTCTGCTCCACTGTACTCTATCTCTACTGTGCTCCACTGTACTCTACCTCTACTGTACTCCACTGTACTCTATCTCTACTGTGCTCCACTGTACTCCACTGTACTCCACTGTACTCTATCTCTACTGTGCTCCACTGTACTCTATCTCTACTGTACTCCACTGTACTCTACCTCTACTGTGCTCCACTGTACTCCACTGTACTCTATCTCTACTGTGCTCCACTGTACTCTACCTCTACTGTGCTCCACTGTACTCCACTGTACTCTATCTCTACTGTGCTCCACTGTACTCTATCTCTACTGTACTCCACTGTACTCTACCTCTACTGTGCTCCACTGTACTCCACTGTACTCTATCTCTACTGTGCTCTACTGTACTCTATCTCTACTGTGTTCCACTGTACTCTACCTCTACTGTACTCCACTGTACTCTATCTCTACTGTACTCCACTGTACTCTACCTCTACTGTGCTCCACTGTACTCCACTGTACTCTATCTCTACTGTGCTCTACTGTACTCTATCTCTACTGTGTTCCACTGTACTCTACCTCTACTGTACTCCACTGTACTCTATCTCTACTGTGCTCCACTGTACTCTACCTCTACTGTACTGTACTGTTCTCTACCTCTACTGTACTCTACTGTACTCCACCTCTACTGTGCTCCACTGTACACCACTGTTCTACCTCTACTGTGCTCCACTGTACTCTACCTCTACTGTGCTCTACTGTACTCTATCTCTACTGTACTCCACTGTACTCTATCTCTACTGTGATCCACTGTACTCTACCTCTACTCTGCTCCACTGTACTCTATCTCTACTGTGCTCCACTGTACTCTACCTCTACTGTACTCCACTGTACTCTATCTCTACTGTGCTCTACTGTACTCTATCTCTACTGTACTCCACTGTACTCTACCTCTACTGTGCTCCACTGTACTCCACTGTACTCTATCTCTACTGTGCTCCACTGTACTCTATCTCTACTGTACTCCACTGTACTCTACCTCTACTGTGCTCCACTGTACTCCACTGTACTCTATTTCTAATGTGCTCCACAGTACTCTACCTCTACTGTACTCCACTGTACTCTACCTCTACTGTGCTACACTGTACTCTACCTCTACTGTGCTCTACTGTACTCTATCTCTACTGTACTCCACTGTACTCTATCTCTACTGTGATCCACTGTACTCTACCTCTACTCTGCTCCACTGTACTCTATCTCTACTGTGCTCCACTGTACTCTACCTCTACTGTGCTCCACTGTACTCCACTGTACTCTATCTCTACTGTGCTCCACTGTACTCTATCTCTACTGTACTCCACTGTACTCTACCTCTACTGTGCTCCACTGTACTCCACTGTACTCTATCTCTACTGTGCTCTACTGTACTCTATCTCTACTGTGTTCCACTGTACTCTACCTCTACTGTACTCCACTGTACTCTATCTCTACTGTACTCCACTGTACTCTACCTCTACTGTGCTCCACTGTACTCCACTGTACTCTATCTCTACTGTGCTCTACTGTACTCTATCTCTACTGTGTTCCACTGTACTCTACCTCTACTGTACTCCACTGTACTCTATCTCTACTGTGCTCCACTGTACTCTACCTCTACTGTACTGTACTGTTCTCTACCTCTACTGTACTCTACTGTACTCCACCTCTACTGTGCTCCACTGTACACCACTGTTCTACCTCTACTGTACTCCACTGTACTCTACCTCTACTGCACTCCACTGTACTCTATCTCTACTGTACTCCACTGTGCTCTACCTCTACTGTGCTCCACTGTACTCTATCTCTACTGTGCTCCACTGTACTCTACCTCTACTGTGCTCTACTGTACTCTATCTCTACTGTACTCCACTGTACTCTATCTCTACTGTGATCCACTGTACTCTACCTCTACTCTGCTCCACTGTACTCTATCTCTACTGTGCTCCACTGTACTCTACCTCTACTGTACTCCACTGTACTCTATCTCTACTGTGCTCTACTGTACTCTATCTCTACTGTACTCCACTGTACTCTACCTCTACTGTGCTCCACTGTACTCCACTGTACTCTATCTCTACTGTGCTCCACTGTACTCTATCTCTACTGTACTCCACTGTACTCTACCTCTACTGTGCTCCACTGTACTCCACTGTACTCTATTTCTAATGTGCTCCACAGTACTCTACCTCTACTGTACTCCACTGTACTCTACCTCTACTGTGCTACACTGTACTCTACCTCTACTGTGCTCTACTCTACTCTATCTCTACTGTACTCCACTGTACTCTATCTCTACTGTGATCCACTGTACTCTACCTCTACTCTGCTCCACTGTACTCTATCTCTACAGTGCTCCACTGTACTCTACCTCTACTGTACTCCACTGTACTCTATCTCTACTGTGCTCTACTGTACTCTATCTCTACTGTACTCCACTGTACTCTATCTCTACTGTGCTCCACTGTACTCCACTGTACTCTATCTCTACTGTGCTCCACTGTACTCTATCTCTACTGTACTCCACTGTACTCTACCTCTACTGTGCTCCACTGTACTCCACTGTACTCTATCTCTACTGTGCTCCACTGTACTCTACCTCTACTGTACTCCACTGTACTCTATCTCTACTGTGCTCCACTGTACTCTACCTCTACTGTGCTCTACTGTACTCTATCTCTACTGTACTCCACTGTACTCTACCTCTACTGTGCTCCACTGTACTCCACTGTACTCTATCTCTACTGTGCTCCACTGTACTCTATCTCTACTGTACTCCACTGTACTCTACCTCTACTGTGCTCCACTGTACTCCACTGTACTCTATCTCTACTGTGCTCTACTGTACTCTATCTCTACTGTGTTCCACTGTACTCTACCTCTACTGTACTCCACTGTACTCTATCTCTACTGTACTCCACTGTACTCTACCTCTACTGTGCTCCACTGTACTCCACTGTACTCTATCTCTACTGTGCTCTACTGTACTCTATCTCTACTGTGTTCCACTGTACTCTACCTCTACTGTACTCCACTGTACTCTATCTCTACTGTGCTCCACTGTACTCTACCTCTACTGTACTGTACTGTTCTCTACCTCTACTGTACTCTACTGTACTCCACCTCTACTGTGCTCCACTGTACACCACTGTTCTACCTCTACTGTACTCCACTGTACTCTACCTCTACTGCACTCCACTGTACTCTATCTCTACTGTACTCCACTGTGCTCTACCTCTACTGTGCTCCACTGTACTCTATCTCTACTGTGCTCCACTGTACTCTACCTCTACTGTGCTCTACTGTACTCTATCTCTACTGTACTCCACTGTACTCTATCTCTACTGTGATCCACTGTACTCTACCTCTACTCTGCTCCACTGTACTCTATCTCTACTGTGCTCCACTGTACTCTACCTCTACTGTACTCCACTGTACTCTATCTCTACTGTGCTCTACTGTACTCTATCTCTACTGTACTCCACTGTACTCTACCTCTACTGTGCTCCACTGTACTCCACTGTACTCTATCTCTACTGTGCTCCACTGTACTCTATCCCTACTGTACTCCACTGTACTCTACCTCTACTGTGCTCCACTGTACTCCACTGTACTCTATCTCTACTGTGCTCTACTGTACTCTATCTCTACTGTGTTCCACTGTACTCTACCTCTACTGTACTCCACTGTACTCTATCTCTACTGTGCTCCACTGTACTCTACCTCTACTGTACTGTACTGTTCTCTACCTCTACTGTACTCCACTGTACTCCACCTCTACTGTGCTCCACTGTACACCACTGTTCTACCTCTACTGTACTCCACTGTACTCTACCTCTACTGCACTCCACTGTACTCTATCTCTACTGTACTCCACTGTGCTCTACCTCTACTGTGCTCCACTGTACTCTATCTCTACTGTGCTCCACTGTACTCTACCTCTACTGTGCTCTACTGTACTCTATCTCTACTGTACTCCACTGTACTCTATCTCTACTGTGATCCACTGTACTCTACCTCTACTCTGCTCCACTGTACTCTATCTCTACTGTGCTCCACTGTACTCTACCTCTACTGTACTCCACTGTACTCTATCTCTACTGTGCTCTACTGTACTCTACCTCTATTGTGCTCTACTGTACTCTATCTCTACTGTACTCCACTGTACTCTATCTCTACTGTGATCCACTGTACTCTACCTCTACTGTACTCCACTGTACTCTATCTCTACTGTGCTCTACTGTACTCTATCTCTACTGTACTCCACTGTACTCTACCTCTACTGTGCTCCACTGTACTCCACTGTACTCTGTCTCTACTGTGCTCCACTGTACTCTATCTCTACTGTACTCCACTGTACTCTACCTCTACTGTGCTCCACTGTACTCCACTGTACTCTATCTCTACTGTGCTCTACTGTACTCTATCTCTACTGTGTTCCACTGTACTCTACCTCTACTGTACTCCACTGTACTCTATCTCTACTGTGCTCCACTGTACTCTACCTCTACTGTACTGTACTGTTCTCTACCTCTACTGTACTCTACTGTACTCCACCTCTACTGTGCTCCACTGTACACCACTGTTCTACCTCTACTGTACTCCACTGTACTCTACCTCTACTGCACTCCACTGTACTCTATCTCTACTGTACTCCACTGTGCTCTACCTCTACTGTTCTCCACTGTACTCTATCTCTACTGTGCTCCACTGTACTCTACCTCTACTCTGCTCCACTGTACTCTATCTCTACTGTGCTCCACTGTACTCTACCTCTACTGTACTCCACTGTACTCTATCTCTACTGTGCTCTACTGTACTCTACCTCTATTGTGCTCTACTGTACTCTATCTCTACTGTACTCCACTGTACTCTATCTCTACTGTGATCCACTGTACTCTACCTCTACTGTACTCCACTGTACTCTATCTCTACTGTGCTCTACTGTACTCTACCTCTACTGTACTCCACTGTACTCTACCTCTACTGTGCTCCACTGTATTCCACTGTACTCTATCTCTACTGTGCTCCACTGTACTCTATCTCTACTGTACTCCACTGTACTCTACCTCTACTGTGCTCCACTGTACTCCACTGTACTCTATCTCTACTGTGCTCTACTGTACTCTATCTCTACTGTGTTCCACTGTACTCTACCTCTAGTGTACTCTACCTCTACTGTACTCTACTGTACTCCACCTCTACTGTGCTCCACTGTACACCACTGTTCTACCTCTACTGTGCTCCACTGTACTCTACCTCTACTGTGCTCTACTGTACTCTATCTCTACTGTACTCCACTGTACTCTATCTCTACTGTGATCCACTGTACTCTACCTCTACTCTGCTCCACTGTACTCTATCTCTACTGTGCTCCACTGTACTCTACCTCTACTGTACTCCACTGTACTCTATCTCTACTGTGCTCTACTGTACTCTATCTCTACTGTACTCCACTGTACTCTACCTCTACTGTGCTCCACTGTACTCCACTGTACTCTATCTCTACTGTGCTCCACTGTACTCTATCTCTACTGTACTCCACTGTACTCTACCTCTACTGTGCTCCACTGTACTCCACTGTACTCTATTTCTAATGTGCTCCACAGTACTCTACCTCTACTGTACTCCACTGTACTCTACCTCTACTGTGCTACACTGTACTCTACCTCTACTGTGCTCTACTGTACTCTATCTCTACTGTACTCCACTGTACTCTATCTCTACTGTGATCCACTGTACTCTACCTCTACTCTGCTCCACTGTACTCTATCTCTACTGTGCTCCACTGTACTCTACCTCTACTGTACTCCACTGTACTCTATCTCTACTGTGCTCTACTGTACTCTATCTCTACTGTACTCCACTGTACTCTATCTCTACTGTGCTCCACTGTACTCCACTGTACTCTATCTCTACTGTGCTCCACTGTACTCTATCTCTACTGTACTCCACTGTACTCTACCTCTACTGTGCTCCACTGTACTCCACTGTACTCTATCTCTACTGTGCTCCACTGTACTCTACCTCTACTGTACTCCACTGTACTCTATCTCTACTGTGCTCCACTGTACTCTACCTCTACTGTGCTCTACTGTACTCTATCTCTACTGTACTCCACTGTACTCTACCTCTACTGTGCTCCACTGTACTCCACTGTACTCTATCTCTACTGTGCTCCACTGTACTCTATCTCTACTGTACTCCACTGTACTCTACCTCTACTGTGCTCCACTGTACTCCACTGTACTCTATCTCTACTGTGCTCTACTGTACTCTATCTCTACTGTGTTCCACTGTACTCTACCTCTACTGTACTCCACTGTACTCTATCTCTACTGTACTCCACTGTACTCTACCTCTACTGTGCTCCACTGTACTCCACTGTACTCTATCTCTACTGTGCTCCACTGTACTCTATCTCTACTGTGTTCCACTGTACTCTACCTCTACTGTACTCCACTGTACTCTATCTCTACTGTGCTCCACTGTACTCTACCTCTACTGTACTGTACTGTTCTCTACCTCTACTGTACTCTACTGTACTCCACCTCTACTGTGCTCCACTGTACACCACTGTTCTACCTCTACTGTACTCCACTGTACTCTACCTCTACTGCACTCCACTGTACTCTATCTCTACTGTACTCCACTGTGCTCTACCTCTACTGTGCTCCACTGTACTCTATCTCTACTGTGCTCCACTGTACTCTACCTCTACTGTGCTCTACTGTACTCTATCTCTACTGTACTCCACTGTACTCTATCTCTACTGTGATCCACTGTACTCTACCTCTACTCTGCTCCACTGTACTCTATCTCTACTGTGCTCCACTGTACTCTACCTCTACTGTACTCCACTGTACTCTATCTCTACTGTGCTCTACTGTACTCTATCTCTACTGTACTCCACTGTACTCTACCTCTACTGTGCTCCACTGTACTCCACTGTACTCTATCTCTACTGTGCTCCACTGTACTCTATCCCTACTGTACTCCACTGTACTCTACCTCTACTGTGCTCCACTGTACTCCACTGTACTCTATCTCTACTGTGCTCTACTGTACTCTATCTCTACTGTGTTCCACTGTACTCTACCTCTACTGTACTCCACTGTACTCTATCTCTACTGTGCTCCACTGTACTCTACCTCTACTGTACTGTACTGTTCTCTACCTCTACTGTACTCTACTGTACTCCACCTCTACTGTGCTCCACTGTACACCACTGTTCTACCTCTACTGTACTCCACTGTACTCTACCTCTACTGCACTCCACTGTACTCTATCTCTACTGTACTCCACTGTGCTCTACCTCTACTGTGCTCCACTGTACTCTATCTCTACTGTGCTCCACTGTACTCTACCTCTACTGTGCTCTACTGTACTCTATCTCTACTGTACTCCACTGTACTCTATCTCTACTGTGATCCACTGTACTCTACCTCTACTCTGCTCCACTGTACTCTATCTCTACTGTGCTCCACTGTACTCTACCTCTACTGTACTCCACTGTACTCTATCTCTACTGTGCTCTACTGTACTCTACCTCTATTGTGCTCTACTGTACTCTATCTCTACTGTACTCCACTGTACTCTATCTCTACTGTGATCCACTGTACTCTACCTCTACTGTACTCCACTGTACTCTATCTCTACTGTGCTCTACTGTACTCTATCTCTACTGTACTCCACTGTACTCTACCTCTACTGTGCTCCACTGTACTCCACTGTACTCTATCTCTACTGTGCTCCACTGTACTCTATCTCTACTGTACTCCACTGTACTCTACCTCTACTGTGCTCCACTGTACTCCACTGTACTCTATCTCTACTGTGCTCTACTGTACTCTATCTCTACTGTGCTCCACTGTACTCTATCTCTACTGTACTCCACTGTACTCTACCTCTACTGTGCTCCACTGTACTCTATCTCTACTGTGCTCCACTGTACTCTACCTCTACTGTACTCCACTGTACTCTATCTCTACTGTGCTCCACTGTACTCTACCTCTACTGTGCTCTACTGTACTCTATCTCTACTGTACTCCACTGTACTCTACCTCTACTGTGCTCCACTGTACTCCACTGTACTCTATCTCTACTGTGCTCCACTGTACTCTATCTCTACTGTACTCCACTGTACTCTACCTCTACTGTGCTCCACTGTACTCCACTGTACTCTATCTCTACTGTGCTCTACTGTACTCTATCTCTACTGTGTTCCACTGTACTCTACCTCTACTGTACTCCACTGTACTCTATCTCTACTGTACTCCACTGTACTCTACCTCTACTGTGCTCCACTGTACTCCACTGTACTCTATCTCTACTGTGCTCTACTGTACTCTATCTCTACTGTGTTCCACTGTACTCTACCTCTACTGTACTCCACTGTACTCTATCTCTACTGTGCTCCACTGTACTCTACCTCTACTGTACTGTACTGTTCTCTACCTCTACTGTACTCTACTGTACTCCACCTCTACTGTGCTCCACTGTACACCACTGTTCTACCTCTACTGTACTCCACTGTACTCTACCTCTACTGTACTCCACTGTACTCTATCTCTACTGTACTCCACTGTACTCTACCTCTACTGTGCTCCACTGTACTCCACTGTACTCTATCTCTACTGTGCTCTACTGTACTCTATCTCTACTGTGTTCCACTGTACTCTACCTCTACTGTACTCCACTGTACTCTATCTCTACTGTGCTCCACTGTACTCTACCTCTACTGTACTGTACTGTTCTCTACCTCTACTGTACTCTACTGTACTCCACCTCTACTGTGCTCCACTGTACACCACTGTTCTACCTCTACTGTACTCCACTGTACTCTACCTCTACTGCACTCCACTGTACTCTATCTCTACTGTACTCCACTGTGCTCTACCTCTACTGTGCTCCACTGTACTCTATCTCTACTGTGCTCCACTGTACTCTACCTCTACTGTGCTCTACTGTACTCTATCTCTACTGTACTCCACTGTACTCTATCTCTACTGTGATCCACTGTACTCTACCTCTACTCTGCTCCACTGTACTCTATCTCTACTGTGCTCCACTGTACTCTACCTCTACTGTACTCCACTGTACTCTATCTCTACTGTGCTCTACTGTACTCTATCTCTACTGTACTCCACTGTACTCTACCTCTACTGTGCTCCACTGTACTCCACTGTACTCTATCTCTACTGTGCTCCACTGTACTCTATCTCTACTGTACTCCACTGTACTCTACCTCTACTGTGCTCCACTGTACTCCACTGTACTCTATTTCTAATGTGCTCCACAGTACTCTACCTCTACTGTACTCCACTGTACTCTACCTCTACTGTGCTACACTGTACTCTACCTCTACTGTGCTCTACTCTACTCTATCTCTACTGTACTCCACTGTACTCTATCTCTACTGTGATCCACTGTACTCTACCTCTACTCTGCTCCACTGTACTCTATCTCTACTGTGCTCCACTGTACTCTACCTCTACTGTACTCCACTGTACTCTATCTCTACTGTGCTCTACTGTACTCTATCTCTACTGTACTCCACTGTACTCTATCTCTACTGTGCTCCACTGTACTCCACTGTACTCTATCTCTACTGTGCTCCACTGTACTCTATCTCTACTGTACTCCACTGTACTCTACCTCTACTGTGCTCCACTGTACTCCACTGTACTCTATCTCTACTGTGCTCCACTGTACTCTACCTCTACTGTACTCCACTGTACTCTATCTCTACTGTGCTCCACTGTACTCTACCTCTACTGTGCTCTACTGTACTCTATCTCTACTGTACTCCACTGTACTCTACCTCTACTGTGCTCCACTGTACTCCACTGTACTCTATCTCTACTGTGCTCCACTGTACTCTATCTCTACTGTACTCCACTGTACTCTACCTCTACTGTGCTCCACTGTACTCCACTGTACTCTATCTCTACTGTGCTCTACTGTACTCTATCTCTACTGTGTTCCACTGTACTCTACCTCTACTGTACTCCACTGTACTCTATCTCTACTGTACTCCACTGTACTCTACCTCTACTGTGCTCCACTGTACTCCACTGTACTCTATCTCTACTGTGCTCTACTGTACTCTATCTCTACTGTGTTCCACTGTACTCTACCTCTACTGTACTCCACTGTACTCTATCTCTACTGTGCTCCACTGTACTCTACCTCTACTGTACTGTACTGTTCTCTACCTCTACTGTACTCCACTGTACTCCACCTCTACTGTGCTCCACTGTACACCACTGTTCTACCTCTACTGTACTCCACTGTACTCTACCTCTACTGCACTCCACTGTACTCTATCTCTACTGTACTCCACTGTGCTCTACCTCTACTGTGCTCCACTGTACTCTATCTCTACTGTGCTCCACTGTACTCTACCTCTACTGTGCTCTACTGTACTCTATCTCTACTGTACTCCACTGTACTCTATCTCTACTGTGATCCACTGTACTCTACCTCTACTCTGCTCCACTGTACTCTATCTCTACTGTGCTCCACTGTACTCTACCTCTACTGTACTCCACTGTACTCTATCTCTACTGTGCTCCACTGTACTCCACTGTACTCTATCTCTACTGTGCTCCACTGTACTCTACCTCTACTGTACTCCACTGTACTCTATCTCTACTGTGCTCCACTGTACTCTACCTCTACTGTGCTCTACTGTACTCTATCTCTACTGTACTCCACTGTACTCTACCTCTACTGTGCTCCACTGTACTCCACTGTACTCTATCTCTACTGTGCTCCACTGTACTCTATCTCTACTGTACTCCACTGTACTCTACCTCTACTGTGCTCCACTGTACTCCACTGTACTCTATCTCTACTGTGCTCTACTGTACTCTATCTCTACTGTGTTCCACTGTACTCTACCTCTACTGTACTCCACTGTACTCTATCTCTACTGTACTCCACTGTACTCTACCTCTACTGTGCTCCACTGTACTCCACTGTACTCTATCTCTACTGTGCTCTACTGTACTCTATCTCTACTGTGTTCCACTGTACTCTACCTCTACTGTACTCCACTGTACTCTATCTCTACTGTGCTCCACTGTACTCTACCTCTACTGTACTGTACTGTTCTCTACCTCTACTGTACTCTACTGTACTCCACCTCTACTGTGCTCCACTGTACACCACTGTTCTACCTCTACTGTACTCCACTGTACTCTACCTCTACTGTACTCCACTGTACTCTATCTCTACTGTACTCCACTGTACTCTACCTCTACTGTGCTCCACTGTACTCCACTGTACTCTATCTCTACTGTGCTCTACTGTACTCTATCTCTACTGTGTTCCACTGTACTCTACCTCTACTGTACTCCACTGTACTCTATCTCTACTGTGCTCCACTGTACTCTACCTCTACTGTACTGTACTGTTCTCTACCTCTACTGTACTCTACTGTACTCCACCTCTACTGTGCTCCACTGTACACCACTGTTCTACCTCTACTGTACTCCACTGTACTCTACCTCTACTGCACTCCACTGTACTCTATCTCTACTGTACTCCACTGTGCTCTACCTCTACTGTGCTCCACTGTACTCTATCTCTACTGTGCTCCACTGTACTCTACCTCTACTGTGCTCTACTGTACTCTATCTCTACTGTACTCCACTGTACTCTATCTCTACTGTGATCCACTGTACTCTACCTCTACTCTGCTCCACTGTACTCTATCTCTACTGTGCTCCACTGTACTCTACCTCTACTGTACTCCACTGTACTCTATCTCTACTGTGCTCTACTGTACTCTATCTCTACTGTACTCCACTGTACTCTACCTCTACTGTGCTCCACTGTACTCCACTGTACTCTATCTCTACTGTGCTCCACTGTACTCTATCTCTACTGTACTCCACTGTACTCTACCTCTACTGTGCTCCACTGTACTCCACTGTACTCTATTTCTAATGTGCTCCACAGTACTCTACCTCTACTGTACTCCACTGTACTCTACCTCTACTGTGCTACACTGTACTCTACCTCTACTGTGCTCTACTCTACTCTATCTCTACTGTACTCCACTGTACTCTATCTCTACTGTGATCCACTGTACTCTACCTCTACTCTGCTCCACTGTACTCTATCTCTACTGTGCTCCACTGTACTCTACCTCTACTGTACTCCACTGTACTCTATCTCTACTGTGCTCTACTGTACTCTATCTCTACTGTACTCCACTGTACTCTATCTCTACTGTGCTCCACTGTACTCCACTGTACTCTATCTCTACTGTGCTCCACTGTACTCTATCTCTACTGTACTCCACTGTACTCTACCTCTACTGTGCTCCACTGTACTCCACTGTACTCTATCTCTACTGTGCTCCACTGTACTCTACCTCTACTGTACTCCACTGTACTCTATCTCTACTGTGCTCCACTGTACTCTACCTCTACTGTGCTCTACTGTACTCTATCTCTACTGTACTCCACTGTACTCTACCTCTACTGTGCTCCACTGTACTCCACTGTACTCTATCTCTACTGTGCTCCACTGTACTCTATCTCTACTGTACTCCACTGTACTCTACCTCTACTGTGCTCCACTGTACTCCACTGTACTCTATCTCTACTGTGCTCTACTGTACTCTATCTCTACTGTGTTCCACTGTACTCTACCTCTACTGTACTCCACTGTACTCTATCTCTACTGTACTCCACTGTACTCTACCTCTACTGTGCTCCACTGTACTCCACTGTACTCTATCTCTACTGTGCTCTACTGTACTCTATCTCTACTGTGTTCCACTGTACTCTACCTCTACTGTACTCCACTGTACTCTATCTCTACTGTGCTCCACTGTACTCTACCTCTACTGTACTGTACTGTTCTCTACCTCTACTGTACTCCACTGTACTCCACCTCTACTGTGCTCCACTGTACACCACTGTTCTACCTCTACTGTACTCCACTGTACTCTACCTCTACTGCACTCCACTGTACTCTATCTCTACTGTACTCCACTGTGCTCTACCTCTACTGTGCTCCACTGTACTCTATCTCTACTGTGCTCCACTGTACTCTACCTCTACTGTGCTCTACTGTACTCTATCTCTACTGTACTCCACTGTACTCTATCTCTACTGTGATCCACTGTACTCTACCTCTACTCTGCTCCACTGTACTCTATCTCTACTGTGCTCCACTGTACTCTACCTCTACTGTACTCCACTGTACTCTATCTCTACTGTGCTCCACTGTACTCCACTGTACTCTATCTCTACTGTGCTCCACTGTACTCTATCTCTACTGTACTCCACTGTACTCTACCTCTACTGTGCTCCACTGTACTCCACTGTACTCTATCTCTACTGTGCTCCACTGTACTCTACCTCTACTGTGCTCCACTGTACTCCACTGTACTCTATCTCTACTGTGCTCCACTGTACTCTATCTCTACTGTACTCCACTGTACTCTACCTCTACTGTGCTCCACTGTACTCCACTGTACTCTATCTCTACTGTGCTCTACTGTACTCTATCTCTACTGTGTTCCACTGTACTCTACCTCTACTGTACTCCACTGTACTCTATCTCTACTGTACTCCACTGTACTCTACCTCTACTGTGCTCCACTGTACTCCACTGTACTCTATCTCTACTGTGCTCTACTGTACTCTATCTCTACTGTGTTCCACTGTACTCTACCTCTACTGTACTCCACTGTACTCTATCTCTACTGTGCTCCACTGTACTCTACCTCTACTGTACTGTACTGTTCTCTACCTCTACTGTACTCTACTGTACTCCACCTCTACTGTGCTCCACTGTACACCACTGTTCTACCTCTACTGTGCTCCACTGTACTCTACCTCTACTGTGCTCTACTGTACTCTATCTCTACTGTACTCCACTGTACTCTATCTCTACTGTGATCCACTGTACTCTACCTCTACTCTGCTCCACTGTACTCTATCTCTACTGTGCTCCACTGTACTCTACCTCTACTGTACTCCACTGTACTCTATCTCTACTGTGCTCTACTGTACTCTATCTCTACTGTACTCCACTGTACTCTACCTCTACTGTGCTCCACTGTACTCCACTGTACTCTATCTCTACTGTGCTCCACTGTACTCTATCTCTACTGTACTCCACTGTACTCTACCTCTACTGTGCTCCACTGTACTCCACTGTACTCTATTTCTAATGTGCTCCACAGTACTCTACCTCTACTGTACTCCACTGTACTCTACCTCTACTGTGCTACACTGTACTCTACCTCTACTGTGCTCTACTGTACTCTATCTCTACTGTACTCCACTGTACTCTATCTCTACTGTGATCCACTGTACTCTACCTCTACTCTGCTCCACTGTACTCTATCTCTACTGTGCTCCACTGTACTCTACCTCTACTGTACTCCACTGTACTCTATCTCTACTGTGCTCTACTGTACTCTATCTCTACTGTACTCCACTGTACTCTATCTCTACTGTGCTCCACTGTACTCCACTGTACTCTATCTCTACTGTGCTCCACTGTACTCTATCTCTACTGTACTCCACTGTACTCTACCTCTACTGTGCTCCACTGTACTCCACTGTACTCTATCTCTACTGTGCTCCACTGTACTCTACCTCTACTGTACTCCACTGTACTCTATCTCTACTGTGCTCCACTGTACTCTACCTCTACTGTGCTCTACTGTACTCTATCTCTACTGTACTCCACTGTACTCTACCTCTACTGTGCTCCACTGTACTCCACTGTACTCTATCTCTACTGTGCTCCACTGTACTCTATCTCTACTGTACTCCACTGTACTCTACCTCTACTGTGCTCCACTGTACTCCACTGTACTCTATCTCTACTGTGCTCTACTGTACTCTATCTCTACTGTGTTCCACTGTACTCTACCTCTACTGTACTCCACTGTACTCTATCTCTACTGTACTCCACTGTACTCTACCTCTACTGTGCTCCACTGTACTCCACTGTACTCTATCTCTACTGTGCTCTACTGTACTCTATCTCTACTGTGTTCCACTGTACTCTACCTCTACTGTACTCCACTGTACTCTATCTCTACTGTGCTCCACTGTACTCTACCTCTACTGTACTGTACTGTTCTCTACCTCTACTGTACTCTACTGTACTCCACCTCTACTGTGCTCCACTGTACACCACTGTTCTACCTCTACTGTACTCCACTGTACTCTACCTCTACTGCACTCCACTGTACTCTATCTCTACTGTACTCCACTGTGCTCTACCTCTACTGTGCTCCACTGTACTCTATCTCTACTGTGCTCCACTGTACTCTACCTCTACTGTGCTCTACTGTACTCTATCTCTACTGTACTCCACTGTACTCTATCTCTACTGTGATCCACTGTACTCTACCTCTACTCTGCTCCACTGTACTCTATCTCTACTGTGCTCCACTGTACTCTACCTCTACTGTACTCCACTGTACTCTATCTCTACTGTGCTCTACTGTACTCTATCTCTACTGTACTCCACTGTACTCTACCTCTACTGTGCTCCACTGTACTCCACTGTACTCTATCTCTACTGTGCTCCACTGTACTCTATCCCTACTGTACTCCACTGTACTCTACCTCTACTGTGCTCCACTGTACTCCACTGTACTCTATCTCTACTGTGCTCTACTGTACTCTATCTCTACTGTGTTCCACTGTACTCTACCTCTACTGTACTCCACTGTACTCTATCTCTACTGTGCTCCACTGTACTCTACCTCTACTGTACTGTACTGTTCTCTACCTCTACTGTACTCTACTGTACTCCACCTCTACTGTGCTCCACTGTACACCACTGTTCTACCTCTACTGTACTCCACTGTACTCTACCTCTACTGCACTCCACTGTACTCTATCTCTACTGTACTCCACTGTGCTCTACTTCTACTGTGCTCCACTGTACTCTATCTCTACTGTGCTCCACTGTACTCTACCTCTACTGTGCTCTACTGTACTCTATCTCTACTGTACTCCACTGTACTCTATCTCTACTGTGATCCACTGTACTCTACCTCTACTCTGCTCCACTGTACTCTATCTCTACTGTGCTCCACTGTACTCTACCTCTACTGTACTCCACTGTACTCTATCTCTACTGTGCTCTACTGTACTCTACCTCTATTGTGCTCTACTGTACTCTATCTCTACTGTACTCCACTGTACTCTATCTCTACTGTGATCCACTGTACTCTACCTCTACTGTACTCCACTGTACTCTATCTCTACTGTGCTCTACTGTACTCTATCTCTACTGTACTCCACTGTACTCTACCTCTACTGTGCTCCACTGTACTCCACTGTACTCTATCTCTACTGTGCTCCACTGTACTCTATCTCTACTGTACTCCACTGTACTCTACCTCTACTGTGCTCCACTGTACTCCACTGTACTCTTTCTCTACTGTGCTCTACTGTACTCTATCTCTACTGTGTTCCACTGTACTCTACCTCTACTGTACTCCACTGTACTCTATCTCTACTGTGCTCCACTGTACTCTACCTCTACTGTACTGTACTGTTCTCTACCTCTACTGTACTCTACTGTACTCAACCTCTACTGTGCTCCACTGTACACCACTGTTCTACCTCTACTGTACTCCACTGTACTCTACCTCTACTGCACTCCACTGTACTCTATCTCTACTGTACTCCACTGTGCTCTACCTCTACTGTGCTCCAATGTACTCTATCTCTACTGTGCTCCACTGTACTCTACCTCTACTGTGCTCTACTGTACTCTATCTCTACTGTACTCCACTGTACTCTATCTCTACTGTGATCCACTGTACTCTACCTCTACTCTGCTCCACTGTACTCTATCTCTACTGTGCTCCACTGTACTCTACCTCTACTGTACTCCACTGTACTCTATCTCTACTGTGCTCTACTGTACTCTATCTCTACTGTACTCCACTGTACTCTACCTCTACTGTGCTCCACTGTACTCCACTGTACTCTATCTCTACTGTGCTCCACTGTACTCTATCTCTACTGTACTCCACTGTACTCTACCTCTACTGTGCTCCACTGTACTCCACTGTACTCTATCTCTAATGTGCTCCACAGTACTCTACCTCTACTGTACTCCACTGTACTCTACCTCTACTGTGCTACACTGTACTCTACCTCTACTGTGCTCTACTGTACTCTATCTCTACTGTACTCCACTGTACTCTATCTCTACTGTGATCCACTGTACTCTACCTCTACTCTGCTCCACTGTACTCTATCTCTACTGTGCTCCACTGTACTCTACCTCTACTGTACTCCACTGTACTCTATCTCTACTGTGCTCCACTGTACTCTACCTCTACTGTACTCCACTGTACTCTATCTCTACTGTGCTCTACTGTACTCTATCTCTACTGTACTCCACTGTACTCTATCTCTACTGTGCTCCACTGTACTCCACTGTACTCTATCTCTACTGTGCTCCACTGTACTCTATCTCTACTGTACTCCACTGTACTCTACCTCTACTGTGCTCCACTGTACTCCACTGTACTCTATCTCTACTGTGCTCCACTGTACTCTACCTCTACTGTACTCCACTGTACTCTATCTCTACTGTGCTCCACTGTACTCTACCTCTACTGTGCTCTACTGTACTCTATCTATACTGTACTCCACTGTACTCTACCTCTACTGTGCTCCACTGTACTCCACTGTACTCTATCTCTACTGTGCTCCACTGTACTCTATCTCTACTGTACTCCACTGTACTCTACCTCTACTGTGCTCCACTGTACTCCAATGTACTCTATCTCTACTGTGCTCTACTGTACTCTATCTCTACTGTGTTCCACTGTACTCTACCTCTACTGTACTCCACTGTACTCTATCTCTACTGTACTCCACTGTACTCTACCTCTACTGTGCTCCACTGTACTCCACTGTACTCTATCTCTACTGTGCTCTACTGTACTCTATCTCTACTGTGTTCCACTGTACTCTACCTCTACTGTACTCCACTGTACTCTATCTCTACTGTGCTCCACTGTACTCTACCTCTACTGTACTGTACTGTTCTCTACCTCTACTGTACTCTACTGTACTCCACCTCTACTGTGCTCCACTGTACACCACTGTTCTACCTCTACTGTACTCCACTGTACTCTACCTCTACTGCACTCCACTGTACTCTATCTCTACTGTACTCCACTGTGCTCTACCTCTACTGTGCTCCACTGTACTCTATCTCTACTGTGCTCCACTGTACTCTACCTCTACTGTGCTCTACTGTACTCTATCTCTACTGTACTCCACTGTACTCTATCTCTACTGTGATCCACTGTACTCTACCTCTACTCTGCTCCACTGTACTCTACCTCTACTGTGCTCTACTGTACTCTATCTCTACTGTACTCCACTGTACTCTATCTCTACTGTGATCCACTGTACTCTACCTCTACTGTGCTCCACTGTACTCTACCTCTACTGTACTCCACTGTACTCTATCTCTACTGTGCTCTACTGTACTCTATCTCTACTGTACTCCACTGTACTCTACCTCTACTGTGCTCCACTGTACTCCACTGTACTCTATCTCTACTGTGCTCCACTGTACTCTATCCCTACTGTACTCCACTGTACTCTACCTCTACTGTGCTCCACTGTACTCCACTCTACTCTATCTCTACTGTGCTCTACTGTACTCTATCTCTACTGTGTTCCACTGTACTCTACCTCTACTGTACTCCACTGTACTCTATCTCTACTGTGCTCCACTGTACTCTACCTCTACTGTACTGTACTGTTCTCTACCTCTACTGTACTCTACTGTACTCCACCTCTACTGTGCTCCACTGTACACCACTGTTCTACCTCTACTGTACTCCACTGTACTCTACCTCTACTGCACTCCACTGTACTCTATCTCTACTGTACTCCACTGTGCTCTACCTCTACTGTGCTCCACTGTACTCTATCTCTACTGTGATCCACTGTACTCTACCTCTACTCTGCTCCACTGTACTCTATCTCTACTGTGCTCCACTGTACTCTACCTCTACTGTACTCCACTGTACTCTATCTCTACTGTGCTCTACTGTACTCTATCTCTACTGTACTCCACTGTACTCTATCTCTACTGTGCTCCACTGTACTCCACTGTACTCTATCTCTACTGTGCTCCACTGTACTCTATCTCTAGTGTACTCCACTGTACTCTACCTCTACTGTGCTCCACTGCACTCCACTGTACTCTATCTCTACTGTGCTCCACTGTACTCTACCTCTACTGTACTCCACTGTACTCTATCTCTACTGTGCTCCACTGTACTCTACCTCTACTGTGCTCTACTGTACTCTATCTCTACTGTACTCCACTGTACTCTACCTCTACTGTGCTCCACTGTACTCCACTGTACTCTATCTCTACTGTGCTCCACTGTACTCTATCTCTACTGTACTCCACTGTACTCTACCTCTACTGTGCTCCACTGTACTCCACTGTACTCTATCTCTACTGTGCTCTACTGTACTCTATCTCTACTGTGTTCCACTGTACTCTACCTCTACTGTACTCCACTGTACTCTATCTCTACTGTACTCCACTGTACTCTACCTCTACTGTGCTCCACTGTACTCCACTGTACTCTATCTCTACTGTGCTCTACTGTACTCTATCTCTACTGTGTTCCACTGTACTCTACCTCTACTGTACTCCACTGTACTCTATCTCTACTGTGCTCCACTGTACTCTACCTCTACTGTACTGTACTGTTCTCTACCTCTACTGTACTCTACTGTACTCCACCTCTACTGTGCTCCACTGTACACCACTGTTCTACCTCTACTGTACTCCACTGTACTCTACCTCTACTGCACTCCACTGTACTCTATCTCTACTGTACTCCACTGTGCTCTACCTCTACTGTGCTCCACTGTACTCTATCTCTACTGTGCTCCACTGTACTCTACCTCTACTGTGCTCTACTGTACTCTATCTCTACTGTACTCCACTGTACTCTATCTCTACTGTGATCCACTGTACTCTACCTCTACTCTGCTCCACTGTACTCTATCTCTACTGTGCTCCACTGTACTCTACCTCTACTGTACTCCACTGTACTCTATCTCTACTGTGCTCTACTGTACTCTATCTCTACTGTACTCCACTGTACTCTACCTCTACTGTGCTCCACTGTACTCCACTGTACTCTATCTCTACTGTGCTCCACTGTACTCTATCCCTACTGTACTCCACTGTACTCTACCTCTACTGTGCTCCACTGTACTCCACTGTACTCTATCTCTACTGTGCTCTACTGTACTCTATCTCTACTGTGTTCCACTGTACTCTACCTCTACTGTACTCCACTGTACTCTATCTCTACTGTGCTCCACTGTACTCTACCTCTACTGTACTGTACTGTTCTCTACCTCTACTGTACTCCACTGTACTCCACCTCTACTGTGCTCCACTGTACACCACTGTTCTACCTCTACTGTACTCCACTGTACTCTACCTCTACTGCACTCCACTGTACTCTATCTCTACTGTACTCCACTGTGCTCTACCTCTACTGTGCTCCACTGTACTCTATCTCTACTGTGCTCCACTGTACTCTACCTCTACTGTGCTCTACTGTACTCTATCTCTACTGTACTCCACTGTACTCTATCTCTACTGTGATCCACTGTACTCTACCTCTACTCTGCTCCACTGTACTCTATCTCTACTGTGCTCCACTGTACTCTACCTCTACTGTACTCCACTGTACTCTATCTCTACTGTGCTCCACTGTACTCCACTGTACTCTATCTCTACTGTGCTCCACTGTACTCTATCTCTACTGTACTCCACTGTACTCTACCTCTACTGTGCTCCACTGTACTCCACTGTACTCTATCTCTACTGTGCTCCACTGTACTCTACCTCTACTGTGCTCCACTGTACTCCACTGTACTCTATCTCTACTGTGCTCCACTGTACTCTATCTCTACTGTACTCCACTGTACTCTACCTCTACTGTGCTCCACTGTACTCCACTGTACTCTATCTCTACTGTGCTCTACTGTACTCTATCTCTACTGTGTTCCACTGTACTCTACCTCTACTGTACTCCACTGTACTCTATCTCTACTGTACTCCACTGTACTCTACCTCTACTGTGCTCCACTGTACTCCACTGTACTCTATCTCTACTGTGCTCTACTGTACTCTATCTCTACTGTGTTCCACTGTACTCTACCTCTACTGTACTCCACTGTACTCTATCTCTACTGTACTCCACTGTACTCTACCTCTACTGTACTGTACTGTTCTCTACCTCTACTGTACTCTACTGTACTCCACCTCTACTGTGCTCCACTGTACACCACTGTTCTACCTCTACTGTGCTCCACTGTACTCTACCTCTACTGTGCTCTACTGTACTCTATCTCTACTGTACTCCACTGTACTCTATCTCTACTGTGATCCACTGTACTCTACCTCTACTCTGCTCCACTGTACTCTATCTCTACTGTGCTCAACTGTACTCTACCTCTACTGTACTCCACTGTACTCTATCTCTACTGTGCTCTACTGTACTCTATCTCTACTGTACTCCACTGTACTCTACCTCTACTGTGCTCCACTGTACTCCACTGTACTCTATCTCTACTGTGCTCCACTGTACTCTATCACTACTGTACTCCACTGTACTCTACCTCTACTGTGCTCCACTGTACTCCACTGTACTCTATTTCTAATGTGCTCCACAGTACTCTACCTCTACTGTACTCCACTGTACTCTACCTCTACTGTGCTACACTGTACTCTACCTCTACTGTGCTCTACTGTACTCTATCTCTACTGTACTCCACTGTACTCTATCTCTACTGTGATCCACTGTACTCTACCTCTACTCTGCTCCACTGTACTCTATCTCTACTGTGCTCCACTGTACTCTACCTCTACTGTACTCCACTGTACTCTATCTCTACTGTGCTCTACTGTACTCTATCTCTACTGTACTCCACTGTACTCTATCTCTACTGTGCTCCACTGTACTCCACTGTACTCTATCTCTACTGTGCTCCACTGTACTCTATCTCTACTGTACTCCACTGTACTCTACCTCTACTGTGCTCCACTGTACTCCACTGTACTCTATCTCTACTGTGCTCCACTGTACTCTACCTCTACTGTACTCCACTGTACTCTATCTCTACTGTGCTCCACTGTACTCTACCTCTACTGTGCTCTACTGTACTCTATCTCTACTGTACTCCACTGTACTCTACCTCTACTGTGCTCCACTGTACTCCACTGTACTCTATCTCTACTGTGCTCCACTGTACTCTATCTCTACTGTACTCCACTGTACTCTACCTCTACTGTGCTCCACTGTACTCCACTGTACTCTATCTCTACTGTGCTCTACTGTACTCTATCTCTACTGTGTTCCACTGTACTCTACCTCTACTGTACTCCACTGTACTCTATCTCTACTGTACTCCACTGTACTCTACCTCTACTGTGCTCCACTGTACTCCACTGTACTCTATCTCTACTGTGCTCTACTGTACTCTATCTCTACTGTGTTCCACTGTACTCTACCTCTACTGTACTCCACTGTACTCTATCTCTACTGTGCTCCACTGTACTCTACCTCTACTGTACTGTACTGTTCTCTACCTCTACTGTACTCTACTGTACTCCACCTCTACTGTGCTCCACTGTACACCACTGTTCTACCTCTACTGTACTCCACTGTACTCTACCTCTACTGCACTCCACTGTACTCTATCTCTACTGTACTCCACTGTGCTCTACCTCTACTGTGCTCCACTGTACTCTATCTCTACTGTGCTCCACTGTACTCTACCTCTACTGTGCTCTACTGTACTCTATCTCTACTGTACTCCACTGTACTCTATCTCTACTGTGATCCACTGTACTCTACCTCTACTCTGCTCCACTGTACTCTATCTCTACTGTGCTCCACTGTACTCTACCTCTACTGTACTCCACTGTACTCTATCTCTACTGTGCTCTACTGTACTCTATCTCTACTGTACTCCACTGTACTCTACCTCTACTGTGCTCCACTGTACTCCACTGTACTCTATCTCTACTGTGCTCCACTGTACTCTATCCCTACTGTACTCCACTGTACTCTACCTCTACTGTGCTCCACTGTACTCCACTGTACTCTATCTCTACTGTGCTCTACTGTACTCTATCTCTACTGTGTTCCACTGTACTCTACCTCTACTGTACTCCACTGTACTCTATCTCTACTGTGCTCCACTGTACTCTACCTCTACTGTACTGTACTGTTCTTTACCTCTACTGTACTCTACTGTACTCCACCTCTACTGTGCTCCACTGTACACCACTGTTCTACCTCTACTGTACTCCACTGTACTCTACCTCTACTGCACTCCACTGTACTCTATCTCTACTGTACTCCACTGTGCTCTACCTCTACTGTGCTCCACTGTACTCTATCTCTACTGTGCTCCACTGTACTCTACCTCTACTGTGCTCTACTGTACTCTATCTCTACTGTACTCCACTGTACTCTATCTCTACTGTGATCCACTGTACTCTACCTCTACTCTGCTCCACTGTACTCTATCTCTACTGTGCTCCACTGTACTCTACCTCTACTGTACTCCACTGTACTCTATCTCTACTGTGCTCTACTGTACTCTACCTCTATTGTGCTCTACTGTACTCTATCTCTACTGTACTCCACTGTACTCTATCTCTACTGTGATCCACTGTACTCTACCTCTACTGTACTCCACTGTACTCTATCTCTACTGTGCTCTACTGTACTCTATCTCTACTGTACTCCACTGTACTCTACCTCTACTGTGCTCCACTGTACTCCACTGTACTCTATCTCTACTGTGCTCCACTGTACTCTATCTCTACTGTACTCCACTGTACTCTACCTCTACTGTGCTCCACTGTACTCCACTGTACTCTATCTCTACTGTGCTCTACTGTACTCTATCTCTACTGTGTTCCACTGTACTCTACCTCTACTGTACTCCACTGTACTCTATCTCTACTGTGCTCCACTGTACTCTACCTCTACTGTACTGTACTGTTCTCTACCTCTACTGTACTCTACTGTACTCAACCTCTACTGTGCTCCACTGTACACCACTGTTCTACCTCTACTGTACTCCACTGTACTCTACCTCTACTGCACTCCACTGTACTCTATCTCTACTGTACTCCACTGTGCTCTACCTCTACTGTGCTCCACTGTACTCTATCTCTACTGTGCTCCACTGTACTCTACCTCTACTGTGCTCTACTGTACTCTATCTCTACTGTACTCCACTGTACTCTATCTCTACTGTGATCCACTGTACTCTACCTCTACTCTGCTCCACTGTACTCTATCTCTACTGTGCTCCACTGTACTCTACCTCTACTGTTCTCCACTGTACTCTATCTCTACTGTGCTCTACTGTACTCTATCTCTACTGTACTCCACTGTACTCTACCTCTACTGTGCTCCACTGTACTCCACTGTACTCTATCTCTACTGTGCTCCACTGTACTCTATCTCTACTGTACTCCACTGTACTCTACCTCTACTGTGCTCCACTGTACTCCACTGTACTCTATCTCTAATGTGCTCCACAGTACTCTACCTCTACTGTACTCCACTGTACTCTACCTCTACTTTGCTACACTGTACTCTACCTCTACTGTGCTCTACTGTACTCTATCTCTACTGTACTCCACTGTACTCTATCTCTACTGTGATCCACTGTACTCTACCTCTACTCTGCTCCACTGTACTCTATCTCTACTGTGCTCCACTGTACTCTACCTCTACTGTACTCCACTGTACTCTATCTCTACTGTGCTCCACTGTACTCTACCTCTACTGTACTCCACTGTACTCTATCTCTACTGTGCTCTACTGTACTCTATCTCTACTGTACTCCACTGTACTCTATCTCTACTGTGCTCCACTGTACTCCACTGTACTCTATCTCTACTGTGCTCCACTGTACTCTATCTCTACTGTACTCCACTGTACTCTACCTCTACTGTGCTCCACTGTACTCCACTGTACTCTATCTCTACTGTGCTCCACTGTACTCTACCTCTACTGTACTCCACTGTACTCTATCTCTACTGTGCTCCACTGTACTCTATCTCTACTGTGCTCTACTGTACTCTATCTCTACTGTACTCCACTGTACTCTACCTCTACTGTGCTCCACTGTACTCCACTGTACTCTATCTCTACTGTGCTCCACTGTACTCTATCTCTACTGTACTCCACTGTACTCTACCTCTACTGTGCTCCACTGTACTCCACTGTACTCTATCTCTACTGTGCTCTACTGTACTCTATCTCTACTGTGTTCCACTGTACTCTACCTCTACTGTACTCCACTGTACTCTATCTCTACTGTACTCCACTGTACTCTACCTGTACTGTGCTCCACTGTACTCCACTGTACTCTATCTCTACTGTGCTCTACTGTACTCTATCTCTACTGTGTTCCACTGTACTCTACCTCTACTGTACTCCACTGTACTCTATCTTTACTGTGCTCCACTGTACTCTACCTCTACTGTACTGTACTGTTCTCTACCTCTACTGTACTCTACTGTACTCCACCTCTACTGTGCTCCACTGTACACCACTGTTCTACCTCTACTGTACTCCACTGTACTCTACCTCTACTGCACTCCACTGTACTCTATCTCTACTGTACTCCACTGTGCTCTACCTCTACTGTGCTCCACTGTACTCTATCTCTACTGTGCTCCACTGTACTCTACCTCTACTGTGCTCTACTGTACTCTATCTCTACTGTACTCCACTGTACTCTATCTCTACTGTGATCCACTGTACTCTACCTCTACTCTGCTCCACTGTACTCTATCTCTACTGTGCTCCACTGTACTCTACCTCTACTGTACTCCACTGTACTCTATCTCTACTGTGCTCTACTGTACTCTATCTCTACTGTACTCCACTGTACTCTACCTCTACTGTGCTCCACTGTACTCCACTGTACTCTATCTCTACTGTGCTCCACTGTACTCTATCCCTACTGTACTCCACTGTACTCTACCTCTACTGTGCTCCACTGTACTCCACTGTACTCTATCTCTACTGTGCTCTACTGTACTCTATCTCTACTGTGTTCCACTGTACTCTACCTCTACTGTACTCCACTGTACTCTATCTCTACTGTGCTCCACTGTACTCTACCTCTACTGTACTGTACTGTTCTCTACCTCTACTGTACTCTACTTTACTCCACCTCTACTGTGCTCCACTGTACACCACTGTTCTACCTCTACTGTACTCCACTGTACTCTACCTCTACTGCACTCCACTGTACTCTATCTCTACTGTACTCCACTGTGCTCTACCTCTACTGTGCTCCACTGTACTCTATCTCTACTGTGATCCACTGTACTCTACCTCTACTCTGCTCCACTGTACTCTATCTCTACTGTGCTCCACTGTACTCTACCTCTACTGTACTCCACTGTACTCTATCTCTACTGTGCTCTACTGTACTCTATCTCTACTGTACTCCACTGTACTCTATCTCTACTGTGCTCCACTGTACTCCACTGTACTCTATCTCTACTGTGCTCCACTGTACTCTATCTCTACTGTACTCCACTGTACTCTACCTCTACTGTGCTCCACTGTACTCTATCTCTACTGTGCTCCACTGTACTCTACCTCTACTGTACTCCACTGTACTCTATCTCTACTGTGCTCCACTGTACTCTACCTCTACTGTGCTCTACTGTACTCTATCTCTACTGTACTCCACTGTACTCTACCTCTACTGTGCTCCACTGTACTCCACTGTACTCTATCTCTACTGTGCTCCACTGTACTCTATCTCTACTGTACTCCACTGTACTCTACCTCTACTGTGCTCCACTGTACTCCACTGTACTCTATCTCTACTGTGCTCTACTGTACTCTATCTCTACTGTGTTCCACTGTACTCTACCTCTACTGTACTCCACTGTACTCTATCTCTACTGTACTCCACTGTACTCTACCTCTACTGTGCTCCACTGTACTCCACTGTACTCTATCTCTACTGTGCTCTACTGTACTCTATCTCTACTGTGTTCCACTGTACTCTACCTCTACTGTACTCCACTGTACTCTATCTCTACTGTGCTCCACTGTACTCTACCTCTACTGTACTGTACTGTTCTCTACCTCTACTGTACTCTACTGTACTCCACCTCTACTGTGCTCCACTGTACACCACTGTTCTACCTCTACTGTACTCCACTGTACTCTACCTCTACTGCACTCCACTGTACTCTATCTCTACTGTACTCCACTGTGCTCTACCTCTACTGTGCTCCACTGTACTCTATCTCTACTGTGCTCCACTGTACTCTACCTCTACTGTGCTCTACTGTACTCTATCTCTACTGTACTCCACTGTACTCTATCTCTACTGTGATCCACTGTACTCTACCTCTACTCTGCTCCACTGTACTCTATCTCTACTGTGCTCCACTGTACTCTACCTCTACTGTACTCCACTGTACTCTATCTCTACTGTGCTCTACTGTACTCTATCTCTACTGTACTCCACTGTACTCTACCTCTACTGTGCTCCACTGTACTCCACTGTACTCTATCTCTACTGTGCTCCACTGTACTCTATCCCTACTGTACTCCACTGTACTCTACCTCTACTGTGCTCCACTGTACTCCACTGTACTCTATCTCTACTGTGCTCTACTGTACTCTATCTCTACTGTGTTCCACTGTACTCTACCTCTACTGTACTCCACTGTACTCTATCTCTACTGTGCTCCACTGTACTCTACCTCTACTGTACTGTACTGTTCTCTACCTCTACTGTACTCCACTGTACTCCACCTCTACTGTGCTCCACTGTACACCACTGTTCTACCTCTACTGTACTCCACTGTACTCTACCTCTACTGCACTCCACTGTACTCTATCTCTACTGTACTCCACTGTGCTCTACCTCTACTGTGCTCCACTGTACTCTATCTCTACTGTGCTCCACTGTACTCTACCTCTACTGTGCTCTACTGTACTCTATCTCTACTGTACTCCACTGTACTCTATCTCTACTGTGATCCACTGTACTCTACCTCTACTCTGCTCCACTGTACTCTATCTCTACTGTGCTCCACTGTACTCTACCTCTACTGTACTCCACTGTACTCTATCTCTACTGTGCTCTACTGTACTCTACCTCTATTGTGCTCTACTGTACTCTATCTCTACTGTACTCCACTGTACTCTATCTCTACTGTGATCCACTGTACTCTACCTCTACTGTACTCCACTGTACTCTATCTCTACTGTGCTCTACTGTACTCTATCTCTACTGTACTCCACTGTACTCTACCTCTACTGTGCTCCACTGTACTCCACTGTACTCTGTCTCTACTGTGCTCCACTGTACTCTATCTCTACTGTACTCCACTGTACTCTACCTCTACTGTGCTCCACTGTACTCCACTGTACTCTATCTCTACTGTGCTCTACTGTACTCTATCTCTACTGTGTTCCACTGTACTCTACCTCTACTGTACTCCACTGTACTCTATCTCTACTGTGCTCCACTGTACTCTACCTCTACTGTACTGTACTGTTCTCTACCTCTACTGTACTCTACTGTACTCCACCTCTACTGTGCTCCACTGTACACCACTGTTCTACCTCTACTGTACTCCACTGTACTCTACCTCTACTGCACTCCACTGTACTCTATCTCTACTGTACTCCACTGTGCTCTACCTCTACTGTGCTCCACTGTACTCTATCTCTACTGTGCTCCACTGTACTCTACCTCTACTCTGCTCCACTGTACTCTATCTCTACTGTGCTCCACTGTACTCTACCTCTACTGTACTCCACTGTACTCTATCTCTACTGTGCTCTACTGTACTCTACCTCTATTGTGCTCTACTGTACTCTATCTCTACTGTACTCCACTGTACTCTATCTCTACTGTGATCCACTGTACTCTACCTCTACTGTACTCCACTGTACTCTATCTCTACTGTGCTCTACTGTACTCTACCTCTACTGTACTCCACTGTACTCTACCTCTACTGTGCTCCACTGTATTCCACTGTACTCTATCTCTACTGTGCTCCACTGTACTCTATCTCTACTGTACTCCACTGTACTCTACCTCTACTGTGCTCCACTGTACTCCACTGTACTCTATCTCTACTGTGCTCTACTGTACTCTATCTCTACTGTGTTCCACTGTACTCTACCTCTAGTGTACTCTACCTCTACTGTACTCTACTGTACTCCACCTCTACTGTGCTCCACTGTACACCACTGTTCTACCTCTACTGTGCTCCACTGTACTCTACCTCTACTGTGCTCTACTGTACTCTATCTCTACTGTACTCCACTGTACTCTATCTCTACTGTGATCCACTGTACTCTACCTCTACTCTGCTCCACTGTACTCTATCTCTACTGTGCTCCACTGTACTCTACCTCTACTGTACTCCACTGTACTCTATCTCTACTGTGCTCTACTGTACTCTATCTCTACTGTACTCCACTGTACTCTACCTCTACTGTGCTCCACTGTACTCCACTGTACTCTATCTCTACTGTGCTCCACTGTACTCTATCTCTACTGTACTCCACTGTACTCTACCTCTACTGTGCTCCACTGTACTCCACTGTACTCTATTTCTAATGTGCTCCACAGTACTCTACCTCTACTGTACTCCACTGTACTCTACCTCTACTGTGCTACACTGTACTCTACCTCTACTGTGCTCTACTGTACTCTATCTCTACTGTACTCCACTGTACTCTATCTCTACTGTGATCCACTGTACTCTACCTCTACTCTGCTCCACTGTACTCTATCTCTACTGTGCTCCACTGTACTCTACCTCTACTGTACTCCACTGTACTCTATCTCTACTGTGCTCTACTGTACTCTATCTCTACTGTACTCCACTGTACTCTATCTCTACTGTGCTCCACTGTACTCCACTGTACTCTATCTCTACTGTGCTCCACTGTACTCTATCTCTACTGTACTCCACTGTACTCTACCTCTACTGTGCTCCACTGTACTCCACTGTACTCTATCTCTACTGTGCTCCACTGTACTCTACCTCTACTGTACTCCACTGTACTCTATCTCTACTGTGCTCCACTGTACTCTACCTCTACTGTGCTCTACTGTACTCTATCTCTACTGTACTCCACTGTACTCTACCTCTACTGTGCTCCACTGTACTCCACTGTACTCTATCTCTACTGTGCTCCACTGTACTCTATCTCTACTGTACTCCACTGTACTCTACCTCTACTGTGCTCCACTGTACTCCACTGTACTCTATCTCTACTGTGCTCTACTGTACTCTATCTCTACTGTGTTCCACTGTACTCTACCTCTACTGTACTCCACTGTACTCTATCTCTACTGTACTCCACTGTACTCTACCTCTACTGTGCTCCACTGTACTCCACTGTACTCTATCTCTACTGTGCTCCACTGTACTCTATCTCTACTGTGTTCCACTGTACTCTACCTCTACTGTACTCCACTGTACTCTATCTCTACTGTGCTCCACTGTACTCTACCTCTACTGTACTGTACTGTTCTCTACCTCTACTGTACTCTACTGTACTCCACCTCTACTGTGCTCCACTGTACACCACTGTTCTACCTCTACTGTACTCCACTGTACTCTACCTCTACTGCACTCCACTGTACTCTATCTCTACTGTACTCCACTGTGCTCTACCTCTACTGTGCTCCACTGTACTCTATCTCTACTGTGCTCCACTGTACTCTACCTCTACTGTGCTCTACTGTACTCTATCTCTACTGTACTCCACTGTACTCTATCTCTACTGTGATCCACTGTACTCTACCTCTACTCTGCTCCACTGTACTCTATCTCTACTGTGCTCCACTGTACTCTACCTCTACTGTACTCCACTGTACTCTATCTCTACTGTGCTCTACTGTACTCTATCTCTACTGTACTCCACTGTACTCTACCTCTACTGTGCTCCACTGTACTCCACTGTACTCTATCTCTACTGTGCTCCACTGTACTCTATCCCTACTGTACTCCACTGTACTCTACCTCTACTGTGCTCCACTGTACTCCACTGTACTCTATCTCTACTGTGCTCTACTGTACTCTATCTCTACTGTGTTCCACTGTACTCTACCTCTACTGTACTCCACTGTACTCTATCTCTACTGTGCTCCACTGTACTCTACCTCTACTGTACTGTACTGTTCTCTACCTCTACTGTACTCTACTGTACTCCACCTCTACTGTGCTCCACTGTACACCACTGTTCTACCTCTACTGTACTCCACTGTACTCTACCTCTACTGCACTCCACTGTACTCTATCTCTACTGTACTCCACTGTGCTCTACCTCTACTGTGCTCCACTGTACTCTATCTCTACTGTGCTCCACTGTACTCTACCTCTACTGTGCTCTACTGTACTCTATCTCTACTGTACTCCACTGTACTCTATCTCTACTGTGATCCACTGTACTCTACCTCTACTCTGCTCCACTGTACTCTATCTCTACTGTGCTCCACTGTACTCTACCTCTACTGTACTCCACTGTACTCTATCTCTACTGTGCTCTACTGTACTCTACCTCTATTGTGCTCTACTGTACTCTATCTCTACTGTACTCCACTGTACTCTATCTCTACTGTGATCCACTGTACTCTACCTCTACTGTACTCCACTGTACTCTATCTCTACTGTGCTCTACTGTACTCTATCTCTACTGTACTCCACTGTACTCTACCTCTACTGTGCTCCACTGTACTCCACTGTACTCTATCTCTACTGTGCTCCACTGTACTCTATCTCTACTGTACTCCACTGTACTCTACCTCTACTGTGCTCCACTGTACTCCACTGTACTCTATCTCTACTGTGCTCTACTGTACTCTATCTCTACTGTGCTCCACTGTACTCTATCTCTACTGTACTCCACTGTACTCTACCTCTACTGTGCTCCACTGTACTCTATCTCTACTGTGCTCCACTGTACTCTACCTCTACTGTACTCCACTGTACTCTATCTCTACTGTGCTCCACTGTACTCTACCTCTACTGTGCTCTACTGTACTCTATCTCTACTGTACTCCACTGTACTCTACCTCTACTGTGCTCCACTGTACTCCACTGTACTCTATCTCTACTGTGCTCCACTGTACTCTATCTCTACTGTACTCCACTGTACTCTACCTCTACTGTGCTCCACTGTACTCCACTGTACTCTATCTCTACTGTGCTCTACTGTACTCTATCTCTACTGTGTTCCACTGTACTCTACCTCTACTGTACTCCACTGTACTCTATCTCTACTGTACTCCACTGTACTCTACCTCTACTGTGCTCCACTGTACTCCACTGTACTCTATCTCTACTGTGCTCTACTGTACTCTATCTCTACTGTGTTCCACTGTACTCTACCTCTACTGTACTCCACTGTACTCTATCTCTACTGTGCTCCACTGTACTCTACCTCTACTGTACTGTACTGTTCTCTACCTCTACTGTACTCTACTGTACTCCACCTCTACTGTGCTCCACTGTACACCACTGTTCTACCTCTACTGTACTCCACTGTACTCTACCTCTACTGCACTCCACTGTACTCTATCTCTACTGTACTCCACTGTGCTCTACCTCTACTGTGCTCCACTGTACTCTATCTCTACTGTGCTCCACTGTACTCTACCTCTACTGTGCTCTACTGTACTCTATCTCTACTGTACTCCACTGTACTCTATCTCTACTGTGATCCACTGTACTCTACCTCTACTCTGCTCCACTGTACTCTATCTCTACTGTGCTCCACTGTACTCTACCTCTACTGTACTCCACTGTACTCTATCTCTACTGTGCTCTACTGTACTCTATCTCTACTGTACTCCACTGTACTCTACCTCTACTGTGCTCCACTGTACTCCACTGTACTCTATCTCTACTGTGCTCCACTGTACTCTATCCCTACTGTACTCCACTGTACTCTACCTCTACTGTGCTCCACTGTACTCCACTGTACTCTATCTCTACTGTGCTCTACTGTACTCTATCTCTACTGTGTTCCACTGTACTCTACCTCTACTGTACTCCACTGTACTCTATCTCTACTGTGCTCCACTGTACTCTACCTCTACTGTACTGTACTGTTCTCTACCTCTACTGTACTCCACTGTACTCCACCTCTACTGTGCTCCACTGTACACCACTGTTCTACCTCTACTGTACTCCACTGTACTCTACCTCTACTGCACTCCACTGTACTCTATCTCTACTGTACTCCACTGTGCTCTACCTCTACTGTGCTCCACTGTACTCTATCTCTACTGTGCTCCACTGTACTCTACCTCTACTGTGCTCTACTGTACTCTATCTCTACTGTACTCCACTGTACTCTATCTCTACTGTGATCCACTGTACTCTACCTCTACTCTGCTCCACTGTACTCTATCTCTACTGTGCTCCACTGTACTCTACCTCTACTGTACTCCACTGTACTCTATCTCTACTGTGCTCTACTGTACTCTACCTCTATTGTGCTCTACTGTACTCTATCTCTACTGTACTCCACTGTACTCTATCTCTACTGTGATCCACTGTACTCTACCTCTACTGTACTCCACTGTACTCTATCTCTACTGTGCTCTACTGTACTCTATCTCTACTGTACTCCACTGTACTCTACCTCTACTGTGCTCCACTGTACTCCACTGTACTCTGTCTCTACTGTGCTCCACTGTACTCTATCTCTACTGTACTCCACTGTACTCTACCTCTACTGTGCTCCACTGTACTCCACTGTACTCTATCTCTACTGTGCTCTACTGTACTCTATCTCTACTGTGTTCCACTGTACTCTACCTCTACTGTACTCCACTGTACTCTATCTCTACTGTGCTCCACTGTACTCTACCTCTACTGTACTGTACTGTTCTCTACCTCTACTGTACTCTACTGTACTCCACCTCTACTGTGCTCCACTGTACACCACTGTTCTACCTCTACTGTACTCCACTGTACTCTACCTCTACTGCACTCCACTGTACTCTATCTCTACTGTACTCCACTGTGCTCTACCTCTACTGTGCTCCACTGTACTCTATCTCTACTGTGCTCCACTGTACTCTACCTCTACTCTGCTCCACTGTACTCTATCTCTACTGTGCTCCACTGTACTCTACCTCTACTGTACTCCACTGTACTCTATCTCTACTGTGCTCTACTGTACTCTACCTCTATTGTGCTCTACTGTACTCTATCTCTACTGTACTCCACTGTACTCTATCTCTACTGTGATCCACTGTACTCTACCTCTACTGTACTCCACTGTACTCTATCTCTACTGTGCTCTACTGTACTCTACCTCTACTGTACTCCACTGTACTCTACCTCTACTGTGCTCCACTGTATTCCACTGTACTCTATCTCTACTGTGCTCCACTGTACTCTATCTCTACTGTACTCCACTGTACTCTACCTCTACTGTGCTCCACTGTACTCCACTGTACTCTATCTCTACTGTGCTCTACTGTACTCTATCTCTACTGTGTTCCACTGTACTCTACCTCTAGTGTACTCCACTGTACTCTATCTCTACTGTGCTCCACTGTACTCTACCTCTACTGTACTGTACTGTTCTCTACCTCTACTGTACTCTACTGTACTCCACCTCTACTGTGCTCCACTGTACACCACTGTTCTACCTCTACTGTGCTCCACTGTACTCTACCTCTACTGTGCTCTACTGTACTCTATCTCTACTGTACTCCACTGTACTCTATCTCTACTGTGATCCACTGTACTCTACCTCTACTCTGCTCCACTGTACTCTATCTCTACTGTGCTCCACTGTACTCTACCTCTACTGTACTCCACTGTACTCTATCTCTACTGTGCTCTACTGTACTCTATCTCTACTGTACTCCACTGTACTCTACCTCTACTGTGCTCCACTGTACTCCACTGTACTCTATCTCTACTGTGCTCCACTGTACTCTATCTCTACTGTACTCCACTGTACTCTACCTCTACTGTGCTCCACTGTACTCCACTGTACTCTATTTCTAATGTGCTCCACAGTACTCTACCTCTACTGTACTCCACTGTACTCTACCTCTACTGTGCTACACTGTACTCTACCTCTACTGTGCTCTACTGTACTCTATCTCTACTGTACTCCACTGTACTCTATCTCTACTGTGATCCACTGTACTCTACCTCTACTCTGCTCCACTGTACTCTATCTCTACTGTGCTCCACTGTACTCTACCTCTACTGTACTCCACTGTACTCTATCTCTACTGTGCTCTACTGTACTCTATCTCTACTGTACTCCACTGTACTCTATCTCTACTGTGCTCCACTGTACTCCACTGTACTCTATCTCTACTGTGCTCCACTGTACTCTATCTCTACTGTACTCCACTGTACTCTACCTCTACTGTGCTCCACTGTACTCCACTGTACTCTATCTCTACTGTGCTCCACTGTACTCTACCTCTACTGTACTCCACTGTACTCTATCTCTACTGTGCTCCACTGTACTCTACCTCTACTGTGCTCTACTGTACTCTATCTCTACTGTACTCCACTGTACTCTACCTCTACTGTGCTCCACTGTACTCCACTGTACTCTATCTCTACTGTGCTCCACTGTACTCTATCTCTACTGTACTCCACTGTACTCTACCTCTACTGTGCTCCACTGTACTCCACTGTACTCTATCTCTACTGTGCTCTACTGTACTCTATCTCTACTGTGTTCCACTGTACTCTACCTCTACTGTACTCCACTGTACTCTATCTCTACTGTACTCCACTGTACTCTACCTCTACTGTGCTCCACTGTACTCCACTGTACTCTATCTCTACTGTGCTCCACTGTACTCTATCTCTACTGTGTTCCACTGTACTCTACCTCTACTGTACTCCACTGTACTCTATCTCTACTGTGCTCCACTGTACTCTACCTCTACTGTACTGTACTGTTCTCTACCTCTACTGTACTCTACTGTACTCCACCTCTACTGTGCTCCACTGTACACCACTGTTCTACCTCTACTGTACTCCACTGTACTCTACCTCTACTGCACTCCACTGTACTCTATCTCTACTGTACTCCACTGTGCTCTACCTCTACTGTGCTCCACTGTACTCTATCTCTACTGTGCTCCACTGTACTCTACCTCTACTGTGCTCTACTGTACTCTATCTCTACTGTACTCCACTGTACTCTATCTCTACTGTGATCCACTGTACTCTACCTCTACTCTGCTCCACTGTACTCTATCTCTACTGTGCTCCACTGTACTCTACCTCTACTGTACTCCACTGTACTCTATCTCTACTGTGCTCTACTGTACTCTATCTCTACTGTACTCCACTGTACTCTACCTCTACTGTGCTCCACTGTACTCCACTGTACTCTATCTCTACTGTGCTCCACTGTACTCTATCCCTACTGTACTCCACTGTACTCTACCTCTACTGTGCTCCACTGTACTCCACTGTACTCTATCTCTACTGTGCTCTACTGTACTCTATCTCTACTGTGTTCCACTGTACTCTACCTCTACTGTACTCCACTGTACTCTATCTCTACTGTGCTCCACTGTACTCTACCTCTACTGTACTGTACTGTTCTCTACCTCTACTGTACTCTACTGTACTCCACCTCTACTGTGCTCCACTGTACACCACTGTTCTACCTCTACTGTACTCCACTGTACTCTACCTCTACTGCACTCCACTGTACTCTATCTCTACTGTACTCCACTGTGCTCTACCTCTACTGTGCTCCACTGTACTCTATCTCTACTGTGCTCCACTGTACTCTACCTCTACTGTGCTCTACTGTACTCTATCTCTACTGTACTCCACTGTACTCTATCTCTACTGTGATCCACTGTACTCTACCTCTACTCTGCTCCACTGTACTCTATCTCTACTGTGCTCCACTGTACTCTACCTCTACTGTACTCCACTGTACTCTATCTCTACTGTGCTCTACTGTACTCTACCTCTATTGTGCTCTACTGTACTCTATCTCTACTGTACTCCACTGTACTCTATCTCTACTGTGATCCACTGTACTCTACCTCTACTGTACTCCACTGTACTCTATCTCTACTGTGCTCTACTGTACTCTATCTCTACTGTACTCCACTGTACTCTACCTCTACTGTGCTCCACTGTACTCCACTGTACTCTATCTCTACTGTGCTCCACTGTACTCTATCTCTACTGTACTCCACTGTACTCTACCTCTACTGTGCTCCACTGTACTCCACTGTACTCTATCTCTACTGTGCTCTACTGTACTCTATCTCTACTGTGTTCCACTGTACTCTACCTCTACTGTACTCCACTGTACTCTATCTCTACTGTGCTCCACTGTACTCTACCTCTACTGTACTGTACTGTTCTCTACCTCTACTGTACTCTACTGTACTCCACCTCTACTGTGCTCCACTGTACACCACTGTTCTACCTCTACTGTACTCCACTGTACTCTACCTCTACTGCACTCCACTGTACTCTATCTCTACTGTACTCCACTGTGCTCTACCTCTACTGTGCTCCACTGTACTCTATCTCTACTGTGCTCCACTGTACTCTACCTCTACTGTGCTCTACTGTACTCTATCTCTACTGTACTCCACTGTACTCTATCTCTACTGTGATCCACTGTACTCTACCTCTACTCTGCTCCACTGTACTCTATCTCTACTGTGCTCCACTGTACTCTACCTCTACTGTACTCCACTGTACTCTATCTCTACTGTGCTCTACTGTACTCTATCTCTACTGTACTCCACTGTACTCTACCTCTACTGTGCTCCACTGTACTCCACTGTACTCTATCTCTACTGTGCTCCACTGTACTCTATCTCTACTGTACTCCACTGTACTCTACCTCTACTGTGCTCCACTGTACTCCACTGTACTCTATCTCTAATGTGCTCCACAGTACTCTACCTCTACTGTACTCCACTGTACTCTACCTCTACTGTGCTACACTGTACTCTACCTCTACTGTGCTCTACTGTACTCTATCTCTACTGTACTCCACTGTACTCTATCTCTAATGTGATCCACTGTACTCTACCTCTACTCTGCTCCACTGTACTCTATCTCTACTGTGCTCCACTGTACTCTACCTCTACTGTACTCCACTGTACTCTATCTCTACTGTGCTCTACTGTACTCTATCTCTACTGTACTCCACTGTACTCTATCTCTACTGTGCTCCACTGTACTCCACTGTACTCTATCTCTACTGTGCTCCACTGTACTCTATCTCTACTGTACTCCACTGTACTCTACCTCTACTGTGCTCCACTGTACTCCACTGTACTCTATCTCTACTGTGCTCCACTGTACTCTACCTCTACTGTACTCCACTGTACTCTATCTCTACTGTGCTCCACTGTACTCTACCTCTACTGTGCTCTACTGTACTCTATCTCTACTGTACTCCACTGTACTCTACCTCTACTGTGCTCCACTGTACTCCACTGTACTCTATCTCTACTGTGCTCCACTGTACTCTATCTCTACTGTACTCCACTGTACTCTACCTCTACTGTGCTCCACTGTACTCCACTGTACTCTATCTCTACTGTGCTCTACTGTACTCTATCTCTACTGTGTTCCACTGTACTCTACCTCTACTGTACTCCACTGTACTCTATCTCTACTGTACTCCACTGTACTCTACCTCTACTGTGCTCCACTGTACTCCACTGTACTCTATCTCTACTGTGCTCTACTGTACTCTATCTCTACTGTGTTCCACTGTACTCTACCTCTACTGTACTCCACTGTACTCTATCTCTACTGTGCTCCACTGTACTCTACCTCTACTGTACTGTACTGTTCTCTACCTCTACTGTACTCTACTGTACTCCACCTCTACTGTGCTCCACTGTACACCACTGTTCTACCTCTACTGTACTCCACTGTACTCTACCTCTACTGCACTCCACTGTACTCTATCTCTACTGTACTCCACTGTGCTCTACCTCTACTGTGCTCCACTGTACTCTATCTCTACTGTGCTCCACTGTACTCTACCTCTACTCTGCTCCACTGTACTCTATCTCTACTGTGCTCCACTGTACTCTACCTCTACTGTACTCCACTGTACTCTATCTCTACTGAGCTCTACTGTACTCTATCTCTACTGTACTCCACTGTACTCTACCTCTACTGTGCTCCACTGTACTCTACCTCTACTGTGCTCCACTGTACTCCACTGTACTCTATCTCTACTGTGCTCCACTGTACTCTATCTCTACTGTACTCCACTGTACTCTACCTCTACTGTGCTCCACTGTACTCCACTGTACTCTATCTCTACTGTGCTCCACTGTACTCTACCTCTACTGTACTCCACTCTACTCTACCTCTACTGTGCTCCACTGTACTCTACCTCTACTGTACTCCACTCTACTCTACCTCTACTGGGCTCCACTGTACTCTACCTCTACTGTACTCCACTGTACTCTATCTCTACTGTACTCTCTCTCTACTGTACTCCACTGTACTCTACCTCTACTGTGCTCCACTGTACTCTACCTCTACTGTGCTCCACTGTACTCTACCTCTACTGTGCTCCACTGTACTCTACCTCTACTGTGCTCTACTGTACTCTATCTCTACTGTGTTCCACTGTACTCTACCTCTACTGTACTCCACTGTACTCTATCTCTACTGTGCTCCACTGTACTCTACCTCTACTGTACTGTACTGTTCTCTACCTCTACTGTACTCTACTGTACTCCACCTCTACTGTGCTCCACTGTACACCACTGTTCTACCTCTACTGTACTCCACTGTACTCTACCTCTACTGCACTCCACTGTACTCTATCTCTACTGTACTCCACTGTGCTCTACCTCTACTGTGCTCCACTGTACTCTATCTCTACTGTGCTCCACTGTACTCTACCTCTACTGTGCTCTACTGTACTCTATCTCTACTGTACTCCACTGTACTCTATCTCTACTGTGATCCACTGTACTCTACCTCTACTCTGCTCCACTGTACTCTATCTCTACTGTGCTCCACTGTACTCTACCTCTACTGTACTCCACTGTACTCTATCTCTACTGTGCTCTACTGTACTCTACCTCTATTGTGCTCTACTGTACTCTATCTCTACTGTACTCCACTGTACTCTATCTCTACTGTGATCCACTGTACTCTACCTCTACTGTACTCCACTGTACTCTATCTCTACTGTGCTCTACTGTACTCTATCTCTACTGTACTCCACTGTACTCTACCTCTACTGTGCTCCACTGTACTCCACTGTACTCTATCTCTACTGTGCTCCACTGTACTCTATCTCTACTGTACTCCACTGTACTCTACCTCTACTGTGCTCCACTGTACTCCACTGTACTCTATCTCTACTGTGCTCTACTGTACTCTATCTCTACTGTGTTCCACTGTACTCTACCTCTACTGTACTCCACTGTACTCTATCTCTACTGTGCTCCACTGTACTCTACCTCTACTGTACTGTACTGTTCTCTACCTCTACTGTACTCTACTGTACTCCACCTCTACTGTGCTCCACTGTACACCACTGTTCTACCTCTACTGTACTCCACTGTACTCTACCTCTACTGCACTCCACTGTACTCTATCTCTACTGTACTCCACTGTGCTCTACCTCTACTGTGCTCCACTGTACTCTATCTCTACTGTGCTCCACTGTACTCTACCTCTACTGTGCTCTACTGTACTCTATCTCTACTGTACTCCACTGTACTCTATCTCTACTGTGATCCACTGTACTCTACCTCTACTCTGCTCCACTGTACTCTATCTCTACTGTGCTCCACTGTACTCTACCTCTACTGTACTCCACTGTACTCTATCTCTACTGTGCTCTACTGTACTCTATCTCTACTGTACTCCACTGTACTCTACCTCTACTGTGCTCCACTGTACTCCACTGTACTCTATCTCTACTGTGCTCCACTGTACTCTATCTCTACTGTACTCCACTGTACTCTACCTCTACTGTGCTCCACTGTACTCCACTGTACTCTATCTCTAATGTGCTCCACAGTACTCTACCTCTACTGTACTCCACTGTACTCTACCTCTACTGTGCTACACTGTACTCTACCTCTACTGTGCTCTACTGTACTCTATCTCTACTGTACTCCACTGTACTCTATCTCTAATGTGATCCACTGTACTCTACCTCTACTCTGCTCCACTGTACTCTATCTCTACTGTGCTCCACTGTACTCTACCTCTACTGTACTCCACTGTACTCTATCTCTACTGTGCTCTACTGTACTCTATCTCTACTGTACTCCACTGTACTCTATCTCTACTGTGCTCCACTGTACTCCACTGTACTCTATCTCTACTGTGCTCCACTGTACTCTATCTCTACTGTACTCCACTGTACTCTACCTCTACTGTGCTCCACTGTACTCCACTGTACTCTATCTCTACTGTGCTCCACTGTACTCTACCTCTACTGTACTCCACTGTACTCTATCTCTACTGTGCTCCACTGTACTCTACCTCTACTGTGCTCTACTGTACTCTATCTCTACTGTACTCCACTGTACTCTACCTCTACTGTGCTCCACTGTACTCCACTGTACTCTATCTCTACTGTGCTCCACTGTACTCTATCTCTACTGTACTCCACTGTACTCTACCTCTACTGTGCTCCACTGTACTCCACTGTACTCTATCTCTACTGTGCTCTACTGTACTCTATCTCTACTGTGTTCCACTGTACTCTACCTCTACTGTACTCCACTGTACTCTATCTCTACTGTACTCCACTGTACTCTACCTCTACTGTGCTCCACTGTACTCCACTGTACTCTATCTCTACTGTGCTCTACTGTACTCTATCTCTACTGTGTTCCACTGTACTCTACCTCTACTGTACTCCACTGTACTCTATCTCTACTGTGCTCCACTGTACTCTACCTCTACTGTACTGTACTGTTCTCTACCTCTACTGTACTCTACTGTACTCCACCTCTACTGTGCTCCACTGTACACCACTGTTCTACCTCTACTGTACTCCACTGTACTCTACCTCTACTGCACTCCACTGTACTCTATCTCTACTGTACTCCACTGTGCTCTACCTCTACTGTGCTCCACTGTACTCTATCTCTACTGTGCTCCACTGTACTCTACCTCTACTCTGCTCCACTGTACTCTATCTCTACTGTGCTCCACTGTACTCTACCTCTACTGTACTCCACTGTACTCTATCTCTACTGAGCTCTACTGTACTCTATCTCTACTGTACTCCACTGTACTCTACCTCTACTGTGCTCCACTGTACTCTACCTCTACTGTGCTCCACTGTACTCCACTGTACTCTATCTCTACTGTGCTCCACTGTACTCTATCTCTACTGTACTCCACTGTACTCTACCTCTACTGTGCTCCACTGTACTCCACTGTACTCTATCTCTACTGTGCTCCACTGTACTCTACCTCTACTGTACTCCACTCTACTCTACCTCTACTGTGCTCCACTGTACTCTACCTCTACTGTACTCCACTCTACTCTACCTCTACTGGGCTCCACTGTACTCTACCTCTACTGTACTCCACTGTACTCTATCTCTACTGTACTCTCTCTCTACTGTACTCCACTGTACTCTACCTCTACTGTGCTCCACTGTACTCTACCTCTACTGTGCTCCACTGTACTCTACCTCTACTGTGCTCCACTGTACTCTACCTCTACTGTGCTCTACTGTACTCTATCTCTACTGTGTTCCACTGTACTCTACCTCTACTGTACTCCACTGTACTCTATCTCTACTGTGCTCCACTGTACTCTACCTCTACTGTACTGTACTGTTCTCTACCTCTACTGTACTCTACTGTACTCCACCTCTACTGTGCTCCACTGTACACCACTGTTCTACCTCTACTGTACTCCACTGTACTCTACCTCTACTGCACTCCACTGTACTCTATCTCTACTGTACTCCACTGTGCTCTACCTCTACTGTGCTCCACTGTACTCTATCTCTACTGTGCTCCACTGTACTCTACCTCTACTGTGCTCTACTGTACTCTATCTCTACTGTACTCCACTGTACTCTATCTCTACTGTGATCCACTGTACTCTACCTCTACTCTGCTCCACTGTACTCTATCTCTACTGTGCTCCACTGTACTCTACCTCTACTGTACTCCACTGTACTCTATCTCTACTGTGCTCTACTGTACTCTACCTCTATTGTGCTCTACTGTACTCTATCTCTACTGTACTCCACTGTACTCTATCTCTACTGTGATCCACTGTACTCTACCTCTACTGTACTCCACTGTACTCTATCTCTACTGTGCTCTACTGTACTCTATCTCTACTGTACTCCACTGTACTCTACCTCTACTGTGCTCCACTGTACTCCACTGTACTCTATCTCTACTGTGCTCCACTGTACTCTATCTCTACTGTACTCCACTGTACTCTACCTCTACTGTGCTCCACTGTACTCCACTGTACTCTATCTCTACTGTGCTCTACTGTACTCTATCTCTACTGTGTTCCACTGTACTCTACCTCTACTGTACTCCACTGTACTCTATCTCTACTGTGCTCCACTGTACTCTACCTCTACTGTACTGTACTGTTCTCTACCTCTACTGTACTCTACTGTACTCCACCTCTACTGTGCTCCACTGTACACCACTGTTCTACCTCTACTGTACTCCACTGTACTCTACCTCTACTGCACTCCACTGTACTCTATCTCTACTGTACTCCACTGTGCTCTACCTCTACTGTGCTCCACTGTACTCTATCTCTACTGTGCTCCACTGTACTCTACCTCTACTGTGCTCTACTGTACTCTATCTCTACTGTACTCCACTGTACTCTATCTCTACTGTGATCCACTGTACTCTACCTCTACTCTGCTCCACTGTACTCTATCTCTACTGTGCTCCACTGTACTCTACCTCTACTGTACTCCACTGTACTCTATCTCTACTGTGCTCTACTGTACTCTATCTCTACTGTACTCCACTGTACTCTACCTCTACTGTGCTCCACTGTACTCCACTGTACTCTATCTCTACTGTGCTCCACTGTACTCTATCTCTACTGTACTCCACTGTACTCTACCTCTACTGTGCTCCACTGTACTCCACTGTACTCTATCTCTAATGTGCTCCACAGTACTCTACCTCTACTCTACTCCACTGTACTCTACCTCTACTGTGCTACACTGTACTCTACCTCTACTGTGCTCTACTGTACTCTATCTCTACTGTACTCCACTGTACTCTATCTCTAATGTGATCCACTGTACTCTACCTCTACTCTGCTCCACTGTACTCTATCTCTACTGTGCTCCACTGTACTCTACCTCTACTGTACTCCACTGTACTCTATCTCTACTGTGCTCTACTGTACTCTATCTCTACTGTACTCCACTGTACTCTATCTCTACTGTGCTCCACTGTACTCCACTGTACTCTATCTCTACTGTGCTCCACTGTACTCTATCTCTACTGTACTCCACTGTACTCTACCTCTACTGTGCTCCACTGTACTCCACTGTACTCTATCTCTACTGTGCTCCACTGTACTCTACCTCTACTGTACTCCACTGTACTCTATCTCTACTGTGCTCCACTGTACTCTACCTCTACTGTGCTCTACTGTACTCTATCTCTACTGTACTCCACTGTACTCTACCTCTACTGTGCTCCACTGTACTCCACTGTACTCTATCTCTACTGTGCTCCACTGTACTCTATCTCTACTGTACTCCACTGTACTCTACCTCTACTGTGCTCCACTGTACTCCACTGTACTCTATCTCTACTGTGCTCTACTGTACTCTATCTCTACTGTGTTCCACTGTACTCTACCTCTACTGTACTCCACTGTACTCTATCTCTACTGTACTCCACTGTACTCTACCTCTACTGTGCTCCACTGTACTCCACTGTACTCTATCTCTACTGTGCTCTACTGTACTCTATCTCTACTGTGTTCCACTGTACTCTACCTCTACTGTACTCCACTGTACTCTATCTCTACTGTGCTCCACTGTACTCTACCTCTACTGTACTGTACTGTTCTCTACCTCTACTGTACTCTACTGTACTCCACCTCTACTGTGCTCCACTGTACACCACTGTTCTACCTCTACTGTACTCCACTGTACTCTACCTCTACTGCACTCCACTGTACTCTATCTCTACTGTACTCCACTGTGCTCTACCTCTACTGTGCTCCACTGTACTCTATCTCTACTGTGCTCCACTGTACTCTACCTCTACTCTGCTCCACTGTACTCTATCTCTACTGTGCTCCACTGTACTCTACCTCTACTGTACTCCACTGTACTCTATCTCTACTGAGCTCTACTGTACTCTATCTCTACTGTACTCCACTGTACTCTACCTCTACTGTGCTCCACTGTACTCCACTGTACTCTATCTCTACTGTGCTCCACTGTACTCTATCCCTACTGTACTCCACTGTACTCTACCTCTACTGTGCTCCACTGTACTCCACTGTACTCTATCTCTACTGTGCTCTACTGTACTCTATCTCTACTGTGTTCCACTCTACTCTACCTCTACTGTACTCCACTGTACTCTATCTCTACTGTGCTCCACTGTACTCTACCTCTACTGTACTGTACTGTTCTCTACCTCTACTGTACTCTACTGTACTCCACCTCTACTGTGCTCCACTGTACACCACTGTTCTACCTCTACTGTACTCCACTGTACTCTACCTCTACTGCACTCCACTGTACTCTATCTCTACTGTACTCCACTGTGCTCTACCTCTACTGTGCTCCACTGTACTCTATCTCTACTGTGCTCCACTGTACTCTACCTCTACTGTGCTCTACTGTACTCTATCTCTACTGTACTCCACTGTACTCTATCTCTACTGTGATCCACTGTACTCTACCTCTACTCTGCTCCACTGTACTCTATCTCTACTGTGCTCCACTGTACTCTACCTCTACTGTACTCCACTGTACTCTATCTCTACTATGCTCTACTGTACTCTACCTCTATTGTGCTCTACTGTACTCTATCTCTACTGTACTCCACTGTACTCTATCTCTACTGTGATCCACTGTACTCTACCTCTACTGTACTCCACTGTACTCTATCTCTACTGTGCTCTACTGTACTCTATCTCTACTGTACTCCACTGTACTCTACCTCTACTGTGCTCCACTGTACTCCACTGTACTCTATCTCTACTGTGCTCCACTGTACTCTATCTCTACTGTACTCCACTGTACTCTACCTCTACTGTGCTCCACTGTACTCCACTGTACTCTATCTCTACTGTGCTCTACTGTACTCTATCTCTACTGTGTTCCACTGTACTCTACCTCTACTGTACTCCACTGTACTCTATCTCTACTGTGCTCCACTGTACTCTACCTCTACTGTACTGTACTGTTCTCTACCTCTACTGTACTCTACTGTACTCCACCTCTACTGTGCTCCACTGTACACCACTGTTCTACCTCTACTGTACTCCACTGTACTCTACCTCTACTGCACTCCACTGTACTCTATCTCTACTGTACTCCACTGTGCTCTACCTCTACTGTGCTCCACTGTACTCTATCTCTACTGTGCTCCACTGTACTCTACCTCTACTCTGCTCCACTGTACTCTATCTCTACTGTGCTCCACTGTACTCTACCTCTACTGTACTCCACTGTACTCTATCTCTACTGTGCTCTACTGTACTCTACCTCTATTGTGCTCTACTGTACTCTATCTCTACTGTACTCCACTGTACTCTATCTCTACTGTGATCCACTGTACTCTACCTCTACTGTACTCCACTGTACTCTATCTCTACTGTGCTCTACTGTACTCTATCTCTACTGTACTCCACTGTACTCTACCTCTACTGTGCTCCACTGTACTCCACTGTACTCTATCTCTACTGTGCTCCACTGTACTCTATCTCTACTGTACTCCACTGTACTCTACCTCTACTGTGCTCCACTGTACTCCACTGTACTCTATCTCTACTGTGCTCTACTGTACTCTATCTCTACTGTGTTCCACTGTACTCTACCTCTACTGTACTCCACTGTACTCTATCTCTACTGTGCTCCACTGTACTCTACCTCTACTGTACTGTACTGTTCTCTACCTCTACTGTACTCTACTGTACTCCACCTCTACTGTGCTCCACTGTACACCACTGTTCTACCTCTACTGTGCTCCACTGTACTCTACCTCTACTGTGCTCTACTGTACTCTATCTCTACTGTACTCCACTGTACTCTATCTCTACTGTGATCCACTGTACTCTACCTCTACTCTGCTCCACTGTACTCTATCTCTACTGTGCTCCACTGTACTCTACCTCTACTGTACTCCACTGTACTCTATCTCTACTGTGCTCTACTGTACTCTATCTCTACTGTACTCCACTGTACTCTACCTCTACTGTGCTCCACTGTACTCCACTGTACTCTATCTCTACTGTGCTCCACTGTACTCTATCTCTACTGTACTCCACTGTACTCTACCTCTACTGTGCTCCACTGTACTCCACTGTACTCTATTTCTAATGTGCTCCACAGTACTCTACCTCTACTGTACTCCACTGTACTCTACCTCTACTGTGCTACACTGTACTCTACCTCTACTGTGCTCTACTGTACTCTATCTCTACTGTACTCCACTGTACTCTATCTCTACTGTGATCCACTGTACTCTACCTCTACTCTGCTCCACTGTACTCTATCTCTACTGTGCTCCACTGTACTCTACCTCTACTGTACTCCACTGTACTCTATCTCTACTGTGCTCTACTGTACTCTATCTCTACTGTACTCCACTGTACTCTATCTCTACTGTGCTCCACTGTACTCCACTGTACTCTATCTCTACTGTGCTCCACTGTACTCTATCTCTACTGTACTCCACTGTACTCTACCTCTACTGTGCTCCACTGTACTCCACTGTACTCTATCTCTACTGTGCTCCACTGTACTCTACCTCTACTGTACTCCACTGTACTCTATCTCTACTGTGCTCCACTGTACTCTACCTCTACTGTGCTCTACTGTACTCTATCTCTACTGTACTCCACTGTACTCTACCTCTACTGTGCTCCACTGTACTCCACTGTACTCTATCTCTACTGTGCTCCACTGTACTCTATCTCTACTGTACTCCACTGTACTCTACCTCTACTGTGCTCCACTGTACTCCACTGTACTCTATCTCTACTGTGCTCTACTGTACTCTATCTCTACTGTGTTCCACTGTACTCTACCTCTACTGTACTCCACTGTACTCTATCTCTACTGTACTCCACTGTACTCTACCTCTACTGTGCTCCACTGTACTCCACTGTACTCTATCTCTACTGTGCTCTACTGTACTCTATCTCTACTGTGTTCCACTGTACTCTACCTCTACTGTACTCCACTGTACTCTATCTCTACTGTGCTCCACTGTACTCTACCTCTACTGTACTGTACTGTTCTCTACCTCTACTGTACTCTACTGTACTCCACCTCTACTGTGCTCCACTGTACACCACTGTTCTACCTCTACTGTGCTCCACTGTACTCTACCTCTACTGTGCTCTACTGTACTCTATCTCTACTGTACTCCACTGTACTCTATCTCTACTGTGATCCACTGTACTCTACCTCTACTCTGCTCCACTGTACTCTATCTCTACTGTGCTCCACTGTACTCTATCTCTACTGTGCTCTACTGTACTCTATCTCTACTGTACTCCACTGTACTCTACCTCTACTGTGCTCCACTGTACTCCACTGTACTCTATCTCTACTGTGCTCCACTGTACTCTATCTCTACTGTACTCCACTGTACTCTACCTCTACTGTGCTCCACTGTACTCCACTGTACTCTATCTCTACTGTGCTCCACTGTACTCTACTTCTACTGTACTCCACTGTACTCTATCTCTACTGTGCTCTACTGTACTCTACCTCTACTGTACTCCACTGTACTCTACCTCTACTGTGCTCCACTGTATTCCACTGTACTCTATCTCTACTGTGCTCCACTGTACTCTATCTCTACTGTACTCCACTGTACTCTACCTCTACTGTGCTCCACTGTACTCCACTGTACTCTATCTCTACTGTGCTCTACTGTACTCTATCTCTACTGTGTTCCACTGTACTCTACCTCTAGTGTACTCCACTGTACTCTATCTCTACTGTGCTCCACTGTACTCTACCTCTACTGTACTGTACTGTTCTCTACCTCTACTGTACTCTACTGTACTCCACCTCTACTGTGCTCCACTGTACACCACTGTTCTACCTCTACTGTGCTCCACTGTACTCTACCTCTACTGTGCTCTACTGTACTCTATCTCTACTGTACTCCACTGTACTCTATCTCTACTGTGATCCACTGTACTCTACCTCTACTCTGCTCCACTGTACTCTATCTCTACTGTGCTCCACTGTACTCTACCTCTACTGTACTCCACTGTACTCTATCTCTACTGTGCTCTACTGTACTCTATCTCTACTGTACTCCACTGTACTCTACCTCTACTGTGCTCCACTGTACTCCACTGTACTCTATCTCTACTGTGCTCCACTGTACTCTATCTCTACTGTACTCCACTGTACTCTACCTCTACTGTGCTCCACTGTACTCCACTGTACTCTATTTCTAATGTGCTCCACAGTACTCTACCTCTACTGTACTCCACTGTACTCTACCTCTACTGTGCTACACTGTACTCTACCTCTACTGTGCTCTACTGTACTCTATCTCTACTGTACTCCACTGTACTCTATCTCTACTGTGATCCACTGTACTCTACCTCTACTCTGCTCCACTGTACTCTATCTCTACTGTGCTCCACTGTACTCTACCTCTACTGTACTCCACTGTACTCTATCTCTACTGTGCTCTACTGTACTCTATCTCTACTGTACTCCACTGTACTCTATCTCTACTGTGCTCCACTGTACTCCACTGTACTCTATCTCTACTGTGCTCCACTGTACTCTATCTCTACTGTACTCCACTGTACTCTACCTCTACTGTGCTCCACTGTACTCCACTGTACTCTATCTCTACTGTGCTCCACTGTACTCTACCTCTACTGTACTCCACTGTACTCTATCTCTACTGTGCTCCACTGTACTCTACCTCTACTGTGCTCTACTGTACTCTATCTCTACTGTACTCCACTGTACTCTACCTCTACTGTGCTCCACTGTACTCCACTGTACTCTATCTCTACTGTGCTCCACTGTACTCTATCTCTACTGTACTCCACTGTACTCTACCTCTACTGTGCTCCACTGTACTCCACTGTACTCTATCTCTACTGTGCTCTACTGTACTCTATCTCTACTGTGTTCCACTGTACTCTACCTCTACTGTACTCCACTGTACTCTATCTCTACTGTACTCCACTGTACTCTACCTCTACTGTGCTCCACTGTACTCCACTGTACTCTATCTCTACTGTGCTCCACTGTACTCTATCTCTACTGTGTTCCACTGTACTCTACCTCTACTGTACTCCACTGTACTCTATCTCTACTGTGCTCCACTGTACTCTACCTCTACTGTACTGTACTGTTCTCTACCTCTACTGTACTCTACTGTACTCCACCTCTACTGTGCTCCACTGTACACCACTGTTCTACCTCTACTGTACTCCACTGTACTCTACCTCTACTGCACTCCACTGTACTCTATCTCTACTGTACTCCACTGTGCTCTACCTCTACTGTGCTCCACTGTACTCTATCTCTACTGTGCTCCACTGTACTCTACCTCTACTGTGCTCTACTGTACTCTATCTCTACTGTACTCCACTGTACTCTATCTCTACTGTGATCCACTGTACTCTACCTCTACTCTGCTCCACTGTACTCTATCTCTACTGTGCTCCACTGTACTCTACCTCTACTGTACTCCACTGTACTCTATCTCTACTGTGCTCTACTGTACTCTATCTCTACTGTACTCCACTGTACTCTACCTCTACTGTGCTCCACTGTACTCCACTGTACTCTATCTCTACTGTGCTCCACTGTACTCTATCCCTACTGTACTCCACTGTACTCTACCTCTACTGTGCTCCACTGTACTCCACTGTACTCTATCTCTACTGTGCTCTACTGTACTCTATCTCTACTGTGTTCCACTGTACTCTACCTCTACTGTACTCCACTGTACTCTATCTCTACTGTGCTCCACTGTACTCTACCTCTACTGTACTGTACTGTTCTCTACCTCTACTGTACTCTACTGTACTCCACCTCTACTGTGCTCCACTGTACACCACTGTTCTACCTCTACTGTACTCCACTGTACTCTACCTCTACTGCACTCCACTGTACTCTATCTCTACTGTACTCCACTGTGCTCTACCTCTACTGTGCTCCACTGTACTCTATCTCTACTGTGCTCCACTGTACTCTACCTCTACTGTGCTCTACTGTACTCTATCTCTACTGTACTCCACTGTACTCTATCTCTACTGTGATCCACTGTACTCTACCTCTACTCTGCTCCACTGTACTCTATCTCTACTGTGCTCCACTGTACTCTACCTCTACTGTACTCCACTGTACTCTATCTCTACTGTGCTCTACTGTACTCTACCTCTATTGTGCTCTACTGTACTCTATCTCTACTGTACTCCACTGTACTCTATCTCTACTGTGATCCACTGTACTCTACCTCTACTGTACTCCACTGTACTCTATCTCTACTGTGCTCTACTGTACTCTATCTCTACTGTACTCCACTGTACTCTACCTCTACTGTGCTCCACTGTACTCCACTGTACTCTATCTCTACTGTGCTCCACTGTACTCTATCTCTACTGTACTCCACTGTACTCTACCTCTACTGTGCTCCACTGTACTCCACTGTACTCTATCTCTACTGTGCTCTACTGTACTCTATCTCTACTGTGTTCCACTGTACTCTACCTCTACTGTACTCCACTGTACTCTATCTCTACTGTGCTCCACTGTACTCTACCTCTACTGTACTGTACTGTTCTCTACCTCTACTGTACTCTACTGTACTCCACCTCTACTGTGCTCCACTGTACACCACTGTTCTACCTCTACTGTACTCCACTGTACTCTACCTCTACTGCACTCCACTGTACTCTATCTCTACTGTACTCCACTGTGCTCTACCTCTACTGTGCTCCACTGTACTCTATCTCTACTGTGCTCCACTGTACTCTACCTCTACTGTGCTCTACTGTACTCTATCTCTACTGTACTCCACTGTACTCTATCTCTACTGTGATCCACTGTACTCTACCTCTACTCTGCTCCACTGTACTCTATCTCTACTGTGCTCCACTGTACTCTACCTCTACTGTACTCCACTGTACTCTATCTCTACTGTGCTCTACTGTACTCTATCTCTACTGTACTCCACTGTACTCTACCTCTACTGTGCTCCACTGTACTCCACTGTACTCTATCTCTACTGTGCTCCACTGTACTCTATCTCTACTGTACTCCACTGTACTCTACCTCTACTGTGCTCCACTGTACTCCACTGTACTCTATCTCTAATGTGCTCCACAGTACTCTACCTCTACTGTACTCCACTGTACTCTACCTCTACTGTGCTACACTGTACTCTACCTCTACTGTGCTCTACTGTACTCTATCTCTACTGTACTCCACTGTACTCTATCTCTAATGTGATCCACTGTACTCTACCTCTACTCTGCTCCACTGTACTCTATCTCTACTGTGCTCCACTGTACTCTACCTCTACTGTACTCCACTGTACTCTATCTCTACTGTGCTCTACTGTACTCTATCTCTACTGTACTCCACTGTACTCTATCTCTACTGTGCTCCACTGTACTCCACTGTACTCTATCTCTACTGTGCTCCACTGTACTCTATCTCTACTGTACTCCACTGTACTCTACCTCTACTGTGCTCCACTGTACTCCACTGTACTCTATCTCTACTGTGCTCCACTGTACTCTACCTCTACTGTACTCCACTGTACTCTATCTCTACTGTGCTCCACTGTACTCTACCTCTACTGTGCTCTACTGTACTCTATCTCTACTGTACTCCACTGTACTCTACCTCTACTGTGCTCCACTGTACTCCACTGTACTCTATCTCTACTGTGCTCCACTGTACTCTATCTCTACTGTACTCCACTGTACTCTACCTCTACTGTGCTCCACTGTACTCCACTGTACTCTATCTCTACTGTGCTCTACTGTACTCTATCTCTACTGTGTTCCACTGTACTCTACCTCTACTGTACTCCACTGTACTCTATCTCTACTGTACTCCACTGTACTCTACCTCTACTGTGCTCCACTGTACTCCACTGTACTCTATCTCTACTGTGCTCTACTGTACTCTATCTCTACTGTGTTCCACTGTACTCTACCTCTACTGTACTCCACTGTACTCTATCTCTACTGTGCTCCACTGTACTCTACCTCTACTGTACTGTACTGTTCTCTACCTCTACTGTACTCTACTGTACTCCACCTCTACTGTGCTCCACTGTACACCACTGTTCTACCTCTACTGTACTCCACTGTACTCTACCTCTACTGCACTCCACTGTACTCTATCTCTACTGTACTCCACTGTGCTCTACCTCTACTGTGCTCCACTGTACTCTATCTCTACTGTGCTCCACTGTACTCTACCTCTACTCTGCTCCACTGTACTCTATCTCTACTGTGCTCCACTGTACTCTACCTCTACTGTACTCCACTGTACTCTATCTCTACTGAGCTCTACTGTACTCTATCTCTACTGTACTCCACTGTACTCTACCTCTACTGTGCTCCACTGTACTCTACCTCTACTGTGCTCCACTGTACTCCACTGTACTCTATCTCTACTGTGCTCCACTGTACTCTATCTCTACTGTACTCCACTGTACTCTACCTCTACTGTGCTCCACTGTACTCCACTGTACTCTATCTCTACTGTGCTCCACTGTACTCTACCTCTACTGTACTCCACTCTACTCTACCTCTACTGTGCTCCACTGTACTCTACCTCTACTGTACTCCACTCTACTCTACCTCTACTGGGCTCCACTGTACTCTACCTCTACTGTACTCCACTGTACTCTATCTCTACTGTACTCTCTCTCTACTGTACTCCACTGTACTCTACCTCTACTGTGCTCCACTGTACTCTACCTCTACTGTGCTCCACTGTACTCTACCTCTACTGTGCTCCACTGTACTCTACCTCTACTGTGCTCTACTGTACTCTATCTCTACTGTGTTCCACTGTACTCTACCTCTACTGTACTCCACTGTACTCTATCTCTACTGTGCTCCACTGTACTCTACCTCTACTGTACTGTACTGTTCTCTACCTCTACTGTACTCTACTGTACTCCACCTCTACTGTGCTCCACTGTACACCACTGTTCTACCTCTACTGTACTCCACTGTACTCTACCTCTACTGCACTCCACTGTACTCTATCTCTACTGTACTCCACTGTGCTCTACCTCTACTGTGCTCCACTGTACTCTATCTCTACTGTGCTCCACTGTACTCTACCTCTACTGTGCTCTACTGTACTCTATCTCTACTGTACTCCACTGTACTCTATCTCTACTGTGATCCACTGTACTCTACCTCTACTCTGCTCCACTGTACTCTATCTCTACTGTGCTCCACTGTACTCTACCTCTACTGTACTCCACTGTACTCTATCTCTACTGTGCTCTACTGTACTCTACCTCTATTGTGCTCTACTGTACTCTATCTCTACTGTACTCCACTGTACTCTATCTCTACTGTGATCCACTGTACTCTACCTCTACTGTACTCCACTGTACTCTATCTCTACTGTGCTCTACTGTACTCTATCTCTACTGTACTCCACTGTACTCTACCTCTACTGTGCTCCACTGTACTCCACTGTACTCTATCTCTACTGTGCTCCACTGTACTCTATCTCTACTGTACTCCACTGTACTCTACCTCTACTGTGCTCCACTGTACTCCACTGTACTCTATCTCTACTGTGCTCTACTGTACTCTATCTCTACTGTGTTCCACTGTACTCTACCTCTACTGTACTCCACTGTACTCTATCTCTACTGTGCTCCACTGTACTCTACCTCTACTGTACTGTACTGTTCTCTACCTCTACTGTACTCTACTGTACTCCACCTCTACTGTGCTCCACTGTACACCACTGTTCTACCTCTACTGTACTCCACTGTACTCTACCTCTACTGCACTCCACTGTACTCTATCTCTACTGTACTCCACTGTGCTCTACCTCTACTGTGCTCCACTGTACTCTATCTCTACTGTGCTCCACTGTACTCTACCTCTACTGTGCTCTACTGTACTCTATCTCTACTGTACTCCACTGTACTCTATCTCTACTGTGATCCACTGTACTCTACCTCTACTCTGCTCCACTGTACTCTATCTCTACTGTGCTCCACTGTACTCTACCTCTACTGTACTCCACTGTACTCTATCTCTACTGTGCTCTACTGTACTCTATCTCTACTGTACTCCACTGTACTCTACCTCTACTGTGCTCCACTGTACTCCACTGTACTCTATCTCTACTGTGCTCCACTGTACTCTATCTCTACTGTACTCCACTGTACTCTACCTCTACTGTGCTCCACTGTACTCCACTGTACTCTATCTCTAATGTGCTCCACAGTACTCTACCTCTACTGTACTCCACTGTACTCTACCTCTACTGTGCTACACTGTACTCTACCTCTACTGTGCTCTACTGTACTCTATCTCTACTGTACTCCACTGTACTCTATCTCTAATGTGATCCACTGTACTCTACCTCTACTCTGCTCCACTGTACTCTATCTCTACTGTGCTCCACTGTACTCTACCTCTACTGTACTCCACTGTACTCTATCTCTACTGTGCTCTACTGTACTCTATCTCTACTGTACTCCACTGTACTCTATCTCTACTGTGCTCCACTGTACTCCACTGTACTCTATCTCTACTGTGCTCCACTGTACTCTATCTCTACTGTACTCCACTGTACTCTACCTCTACTGTGCTCCACTGTACTCCACTGTACTCTATCTCTACTGTGCTCCACTGTACTCTACCTCTACTGTACTCCACTGTACTCTATCTCTACTGTGCTCCACTGTACTCTACCTCTACTGTGCTCTACTGTACTCTATCTCTACTGTACTCCACTGTACTCTACCTCTACTGTGCTCCACTGTACTCCACTGTACTCTATCTCTACTGTGCTCCACTGTACTCTATCTCTACTGTACTCCACTGTACTCTACCTCTACTGTGCTCCACTGTACTCCACTGTACTCTATCTCTACTGTGCTCTACTGTACTCTATCTCTACTGTGTTCCACTGTACTCTACCTCTACTGTACTCCACTGTACTCTATCTCTACTGTACTCCACTGTACTCTACCTCTACTGTGCTCCACTGTACTCCACTGTACTCTATCTCTACTGTGCTCTACTGTACTCTATCTCTACTGTGTTCCACTGTACTCTACCTCTACTGTACTCCACTGTACTCTATCTCTACTGTGCTCCACTGTACTCTACCTCTACTGTACTGTACTGTTCTCTACCTCTACTGTACTCTACTGTACTCCACCTCTACTGTGCTCCACTGTACACCACTGTTCTACCTCTACTGTACTCCACTGTACTCTACCTCTACTGCACTCCACTGTACTCTATCTCTACTGTACTCCACTGTGCTCTACCTCTACTGTGCTCCACTGTACTCTATCTCTACTGTGCTCCACTGTACTCTACCTCTACTCTGCTCCACTGTACTCTATCTCTACTGTGCTCCACTGTACTCTACCTCTACTGTACTCCACTGTACTCTATCTCTACTGAGCTCTACTGTACTCTATCTCTACTGTACTCCACTGTACTCTACCTCTACTGTGCTCCACTGTACTCTACCTCTACTGTGCTCCACTGTACTCCACTGTACTCTATCTCTACTGTGCTCCACTGTACTCTATCTCTACTGTACTCCACTGTACTCTACCTCTACTGTGCTCCACTGTACTCCACTGTACTCTATCTCTACTGTGCTCCACTGTACTCTACCTCTACTGTACTCCACTCTACTCTACCTCTACTGTGCTCCACTGTACTCTACCTCTACTGTACTCCACTCTACTCTACCTCTACTGGGCTCCACTGTACTCTACCTCTACTGTACTCCACTGTACTCTATCTCTACTGTACTCTCTCTCTACTGTACTCCACTGTACTCTACCTCTACTGTGCTCCACTGTACTCTACCTCTACTGTGCTCCACTGTACTCTACCTCTACTGTGCTCCACTGTACTCTACCTCTACTGTGCTCTACTGTACTCTATCTCTACTGTGTTCCACTGTACTCTACCTCTACTGTACTCCACTGTACTCTATCTCTACTGTGCTCCACTGTACTCTACCTCTACTGTACTGTACTGTTCTCTACCTCTACTGTACTCTACTGTACTCCACCTCTACTGTGCTCCACTGTACACCACTGTTCTACCTCTACTGTACTCCACTGTACTCTACCTCTACTGCACTCCACTGTACTCTATCTCTACTGTACTCCACTGTGCTCTACCTCTACTGTGCTCCACTGTACTCTATCTCTACTGTGCTCCACTGTACTCTACCTCTACTGTGCTCTACTGTACTCTATCTCTACTGTACTCCACTGTACTCTATCTCTACTGTGATCCACTGTACTCTACCTCTACTCTGCTCCACTGTACTCTATCTCTACTGTGCTCCACTGTACTCTACCTCTACTGTACTCCACTGTACTCTATCTCTACTGTGCTCTACTGTACTCTACCTCTATTGTGCTCTACTGTACTCTATCTCTACTGTACTCCACTGTACTCTATCTCTACTGTGATCCACTGTACTCTACCTCTACTGTACTCCACTGTACTCTATCTCTACTGTGCTCTACTGTACTCTATCTCTACTGTACTCCACTGTACTCTACCTCTACTGTGCTCCACTGTACTCCACTGTACTCTATCTCTACTGTGCTCCACTGTACTCTATCTCTACTGTACTCCACTGTACTCTACCTCTACTGTGCTCCACTGTACTCCACTGTACTCTATCTCTACTGTGCTCTACTGTACTCTATCTCTACTGTGTTCCACTGTACTCTACCTCTACTGTACTCCACTGTACTCTATCTCTACTGTGCTCCACTGTACTCTACCTCTACTGTACTGTACTGTTCTCTACCTCTACTGTACTCTACTGTACTCCACCTCTACTGTGCTCCACTGTACACCACTGTTCTACCTCTACTGTACTCCACTGTACTCTACCTCTACTGCACTCCACTGTACTCTATCTCTACTGTACTCCACTGTGCTCTACCTCTACTGTGCTCCACTGTACTCTATCTCTACTGTGCTCCACTGTACTCTACCTCTACTGTGCTCTACTGTACTCTATCTCTACTGTACTCCACTGTACTCTATCTCTACTGTGATCCACTGTACTCTACCTCTACTCTGCTCCACTGTACTCTATCTCTACTGTGCTCCACTGTACTCTACCTCTACTGTACTCCACTGTACTCTATCTCTACTGTGCTCTACTGTACTCTATCTCTACTGTACTCCACTGTACTCTACCTCTACTGTGCTCCACTGTACTCCACTGTACTCTATCTCTACTGTGCTCCACTGTACTCTATCTCTACTGTACTCCACTGTACTCTACCTCTACTGTGCTCCACTGTACTCCACTGTACTCTATCTCTAATGTGCTCCACAGTACTCTACCTCTACTCTACTCCACTGTACTCTACCTCTACTGTGCTACACTGTACTCTACCTCTACTGTGCTCTACTGTACTCTATCTCTACTGTACTCCACTGTACTCTATCTCTAATGTGATCCACTGTACTCTACCTCTACTCTGCTCCACTGTACTCTATCTCTACTGTGCTCCACTGTACTCTACCTCTACTGTACTCCACTGTACTCTATCTCTACTGTGCTCTACTGTACTCTATCTCTACTGTACTCCACTGTACTCTATCTCTACTGTGCTCCACTGTACTCCACTGTACTCTATCTCTACTGTGCTCCACTGTACTCTATCTCTACTGTACTCCACTGTACTCTACCTCTACTGTGCTCCACTGTACTCCACTGTACTCTATCTCTACTGTGCTCCACTGTACTCTACCTCTACTGTACTCCACTGTACTCTATCTCTACTGTGCTCCACTGTACTCTACCTCTACTGTGCTCTACTGTACTCTATCTCTACTGTACTCCACTGTACTCTACCTCTACTGTGCTCCACTGTACTCCACTGTACTCTATCTCTACTGTGCTCCACTGTACTCTATCTCTACTGTACTCCACTGTACTCTACCTCTACTGTGCTCCACTGTACTCCACTGTACTCTATCTCTACTGTGCTCTACTGTACTCTATCTCTACTGTGTTCCACTGTACTCTACCTCTACTGTACTCCACTGTACTCTATCTCTACTGTACTCCACTGTACTCTACCTCTACTGTGCTCCACTGTACTCCACTGTACTCTATCTCTACTGTGCTCTACTGTACTCTATCTCTACTGTGTTCCACTGTACTCTACCTCTACTGTACTCCACTGTACTCTATCTCTACTGTGCTCCACTGTACTCTACCTCTACTGTACTGTACTGTTCTCTACCTCTACTGTACTCTACTGTACTCCACCTCTACTGTGCTCCACTGTACACCACTGTTCTACCTCTACTGTACTCCACTGTACTCTACCTCTACTGCACTCCACTGTACTCTATCTCTACTGTACTCCACTGTGCTCTACCTCTACTGTGCTCCACTGTACTCTATCTCTACTGTGCTCCACTGTACTCTACCTCTACTCTGCTCCACTGTACTCTATCTCTACTGTGCTCCACTGTACTCTACCTCTACTGTACTCCACTGTACTCTATCTCTACTGAGCTCTACTGTACTCTATCTCTACTGTACTCCACTGTACTCTACCTCTACTGTGCTCCACTGTACTCCACTGTACTCTATCTCTACTGTGCTCCACTGTACTCTATCCCTACTGTACTCCACTGTACTCTACCTCTACTGTGCTCCACTGTACTCCACTGTACTCTATCTCTACTGTGCTCTACTGTACTCTATCTCTACTGTGTTCCACTGTACTCTACCTCTACTGTACTCCACTGTACTCTATCTCTACTGTGCTCCACTGTACTCTACCTCTACTGTACTGTACTGTTCTCTACCTCTACTGTACTCTACTGTACTCCACCTCTACTGTGCTCCACTGTACACCACTGTTCTACCTCTACTGTACTCCACTGTACTCTACCTCTACTGCACTCCACTGTACTCTATCTCTACTGTACTCCACTGTGCTCTACCTCTACTGTGCTCCACTGTACTCTATCTCTACTGTGCTCCACTGTACTCTACCTCTACTGTGCTCTACTGTACTCTATCTCTACTGTACTCCACTGTACTCTATCTCTACTGTGATCCACTGTACTCTACCTCTACTCTGCTCCACTGTACTCTATCTCTACTGTGCTCCACTGTACTCTACCTCTACTGTACTCCACTGTACTCTATCTCTACTATGCTCTACTGTACTCTACCTCTATTGTGCTCTACTGTACTCTATCTCTACTGTACTCCACTGTACTCTATCTCTACTGTGATCCACTGTACTCTACCTCTACTGTACTCCACTGTACTCTATCTCTACTGTGCTCTACTGTACTCTATCTCTACTGTACTCCACTGTACTCTACCTCTACTGTGCTCCACTGTACTCCACTGTACTCTATCTCTACTGTGCTCCACTGTACTCTATCTCTACTGTACTCCACTGTACTCTACCTCTACTGTGCTCCACTGTACTCCACTGTACTCTATCTCTACTGTGCTCTACTGTACTCTATCTCTACTGTGTTCCACTGTACTCTACCTCTACTGTACTCCACTGTACTCTATCTCTACTGTGCTCCACTGTACTCTACCTCTACTGTACTGTACTGTTCTCTACCTCTACTGTACTCTACTGTACTCCACCTCTACTGTGCTCCACTGTACACCACTGTTCTACCTCTACTGTACTCCACTGTACTCTACCTCTACTGCACTCCACTGTACTCTATCTCTACTGTACTCCACTGTGCTCTACCTCTACTGTGCTCCACTGTACTCTATCTCTACTGTGCTCCACTGTACTCTACCTCTACTCTGCTCCACTGTACTCTATCTCTACTGTGCTCCACTGTACTCTACCTCTACTGTACTCCACTGTACTCTATCTCTACTGTGCTCTACTGTACTCTACCTCTATTGTGCTCTACTGTACTCTATCTCTACTGTACTCCACTGTACTCTATCTCTACTGTGATCCACTGTACTCTACCTCTACTGTACTCCACTGTACTCTATCTCTACTGTGCTCTACTGTACTCTATCTCTACTGTACTCCACTGTACTCTACCTCTACTGTGCTCCACTGTACTCCACTGTACTCTATCTCTACTGTGCTCCACTGTACTCTATCTCTACTGTACTCCACTGTACTCTACCTCTACTGTGCTCCACTGTACTCCACTGTACTCTATCTCTACTGTGCTCTACTGTACTCTATCTCTACTGTGTTCCACTGTACTCTACCTCTACTGTACTCCACTGTACTCTATCTCTACTGTGCTCCACTGTACTCTACCTCTACTGTACTGTACTGTTCTCTACCTCTACTGTACTCTACTGTACTCCACCTCTACTGTGCTCCACTGTACACCACTGTTCTACCTCTACTGTGCTCCACTGTACTCTACCTCTACTGTGCTCTACTGTACTCTATCTCTACTGTACTCCACTGTACTCTATCTCTACTGTGATCCACTGTACTCTACCTCTACTCTGCTCCACTGTACTCTATCTCTACTGTGCTCCACTGTACTCTACCTCTACTGTACTCCACTGTACTCTATCTCTACTGTGCTCTACTGTACTCTATCTCTACTGTACTCCACTGTACTCTACCTCTACTGTGCTCCACTGTACTCCACTGTACTCTATCTCTACTGTGCTCCACTGTACTCTATCTCTACTGTACTCCACTGTACTCTACCTCTACTGTGCTCCACTGTACTCCACTGTACTCTATTTCTAATGTGCTCCACAGTACTCTACCTCTACTGTACTCCACTGTACTCTACCTCTACTGTGCTACACTGTACTCTACCTCTACTGTGCTCTACTGTACTCTATCTCTACTGTACTCCACTGTACTCTATCTCTACTGTGATCCACTGTACTCTACCTCTACTCTGCTCCACTGTACTCTATCTCTACTGTGCTCCACTGTACTCTACCTCTACTGTACTCCACTGTACTCTATCTCTACTGTGCTCTACTGTACTCTATCTCTACTGTACTCCACTGTACTCTATCTCTACTGTGCTCCACTGTACTCCACTGTACTCTATCTCTACTGTGCTCCACTGTACTCTATCTCTACTGTACTCCACTGTACTCTACCTCTACTGTGCTCCACTGTACTCCACTGTACTCTATCTCTACTGTGCTCCACTGTACTCTACCTCTACTGTACTCCACTGTACTCTATCTCTACTGTGCTCCACTGTACTCTACCTCTACTGTGCTCTACTGTACTCTATCTCTACTGTACTCCACTGTACTCTACCTCTACTGTGCTCCACTGTACTCCACTGTACTCTATCTCTACTGTGCTCCACTGTACTCTATCTCTACTGTACTCCACTGTACTCTACCTCTACTGTGCTCCACTGTACTCCACTGTACTCTATCTCTACTGTGCTCTACTGTACTCTATCTCTACTGTGTTCCACTGTACTCTACCTCTACTGTACTCCACTGTACTCTATCTCTACTGTACTCCACTGTACTCTACCTCTACTGTGCTCCACTGTACTCCACTGTACTCTATCTCTACTGTGCTCTACTGTACTCTATCTCTACTGTGTTCCACTGTACTCTACCTCTACTGTACTCCACTGTACTCTATCTCTACTGTGCTCCACTGTACTCTACCTCTACTGTACTGTACTGTTCTCTACCTCTACTGTACTCTACTGTACTCCACCTCTACTGTGCTCCACTGTACACCACTGTTCTACCTCTACTGTGCTCCACTGTACTCTACCTCTACTGTGCTCTACTGTACTCTATCTCTACTGTACTCCACTGTACTCTATCTCTACTGTGATCCACTGTACTCTACCTCTACTCTGCTCCACTGTACTCTATCTCTACTGTGCTCCACTGTACTCTATCTCTACTGTGCTCTACTGTACTCTATCTCTACTGTACTCCACTGTACTCTACCTCTACTGTGCTCCACTGTACTCCACTGTACTCTATCTCTACTGTGCTCCACTGTACTCTATCTCTACTGTACTCCACTGTACTCTACCTCTACTGTGCTCCACTGTACTCCACTGTACTCTATTTCTAATGTGCTCCACAGTACTCTACCTCTACTGTACTCCACTGTACTCTACCTCTACTGTGCTACACTGTACTCTACCTCTACTGTGCTCTACTGTACTCTATCTCTACTGTACTCCACTGTACTCTATCTCTACTGTGATCCACTGTACTCTACCTCTACTCTGCTCCACTGTACTCTATCTCTACTGTGCTCCACTGTACTCTACCTCTACTGTACTCCACTGTACTCTATCTCTACTGTGCTCTACTGTACTCTATCTCTACTGTACTCCACTGTACTCTATCTCTACTGTGCTCCACTGTACTCCACTGTACTCTATCTCTACTGTGCTCCACTGTACTCTATCTCTACTGTACTCCACTGTACTCTACCTCTACTGTGCTCCACTGTACTCCACTGTACTCTATCTCTACTGTGCTCCACTGTACTCTACCTCTACTGTACTCCACTGTACTCTATCTCTACTGTGCTCCACTGTACTCTACCTCTACTGTGCTCTACTGTACTCTATCTCTACTGTACTCCACTGTACTCTACCTCTACTGTGCTCCACTGTACTCCACTGTACTCTATCTCTACTGTGCTCCACTGTACTCTATCTCTACTGTACTCCACTGTACTCTACCTCTACTGTGCTCCACTGTACTCCACTGTACTCTATCTCTACTGTGCTCTACTGTACTCTATCTCTACTGTGTTCCACTGTACTCTACCTCTACTGTACTCCACTGTACTCTATCTCTACTGTACTCCACTGTACTCTACATCTACTGTGCTCCACTGTACTCCACTGTACTCTATCTCTACTGTGCTCTACTGTACTCTATCTCTACTGTGTTCCACTGTACTCTACCTCTACTGTACTCCACTGTACTCTATCTCTACTGTGCTCCACTGTACTCTACCTCTACTGTACTGTACTGTTCTCTACCTCTACTGTACTCTACTGTACTCCACCTCTACTGTGCTCCACTGTACACCACTGTTCTACCTCTACTGTACTCCACTGTACTCTACCTCTACTGCACTCCACTGTACTCTATCTCTACTGTACTCCACTGTGCTCTACCTCTACTGTGCTCCACTGTACTCTATCTCTACTGTGCTCCACTGTACTCTACCTCTACTGTGCTCTACTGTACTCTATCTCTACTGTACTCCACTGTACTCTATCTCTACTGTGATCCACTGTACTCTACCTCTACTCTGCTCCACTGTACTCTATCTCTACTGTGCTCCACTGTACTCTACCTCTACTGTACTCCACTGTACTCTATCTCTACTGTGCTCTACTGTACTCTATCTCTACTGTACTCCACTGTACTCTACCTCTACTGTGCTCCACTGTACTCCACTGTACTCTATCTCTACTGTGCTCCACTGTACTCTATCCCTACTGTACTCCACTGTACTCTACCTCTACTGTGCTCCACTGTACTCCACTGTACTCTATCTCTACTGTGCTCTACTGTACTCTATCTCTACTGTGTTCCACTGTACTCTACCTCTACTGTACTCCACTGTACTCTATCTCTACTGTGCTCCACTGTACTCTACCTCTACTGTACTGTACTGTTCTCTACCTCTACTGTACTCTACTGTACTCCACCTCTACTGTGCTCCACTGTACACCACTGTTCTACCTCTACTGTACTCCACTGTACTCTACCTCTACTGCACTCCACTGTACTCTATCTCTACTGTACTCCACTGTGCTCTACCTCTACTGTGCTCCACTGTACTCTATCTCTACTGTGCTCCACTGTACTCTACCTCTACTGTGCTCTACTGTACTCTATCTCTACTGTACTCCACTGTACTCTATCTCTACTGTGATCCACTGTACTCTACCTCTACTCTGCTCCACTGTACTCTATCTCTACTGTGCTCCACTGTACTCTACCTCTACTGTACTCCACTGTACTCTATCTCTACTGTGCTCTACTGTACTCTACCTCTATTGTGCTCTACTGTACTCTATCTCTACTGTACTCCACTGTACTCTATCTCTACTGTGATCCACTGTACTCTACCTCTACTGTACTCCACTGTACTCTATCTCTACTGTGCTCTACTGTACTCTATCTCTACTGTACTCCACTGTACTCTACCTCTACTGTGCTCCACTGTACTCCACTGTACTCTATCTCTACTGTGCTCCACTGTACTCTATCTCTACTGTACTCCACTGTACTCTACCTCTACTGTGCTCCACTGTACTCCACTGTACTCTATCTCTACTGTGCTCTACTGTACTCTATCTCTACTGTGTTCCACTGTACTCTACCTCTACTGTACTCCACTGTACTCTATCTCTACTGTGCTCCACTGTACTCTACCTCTACTGTACTGTACTGTTCTCTACCTCTACTGTACTCTACTGTACTCAACCTCTACTGTGCTCCACTGTACACCACTGTTCTACCTCTACTGTACTCCACTGTACTCTACCTCTACTGCACTCCACTGTACTCTATCTCTGCTGTACTCCACTGTGCTCTACCTCTACTGTGCTCCACTGTACTCTATCTCTACTGTGCTCCACTGTACTCTACCTCTACTGTGCTCTACTGTACTCTATCTCTACTGTACTCCACTGTACTCTATCTCTACTGTGATCCACTGTACTCTACCTCTACTCTGCTCCACTGTACTCTATCTCTACTGTGCTCCACTGTACTCTACCTCTACTGTACTCCACTGTACTCTATCTCTACTGTGCTCTACTGTACTCTATCTCTACTGTACTCCACTGTACTCTACCTCTACTGTGCTCCACTGTACTCCACTGTACTCTATCTCTACTGTGCTCCACTGTACTCTATCTCTACTGTACTCCACTGTACTCTACCTCTACTGTGCTCCACTGTACTCCACTGTACTCTATCTCTAATGTGCTCCACAGTACTCTACCTCTACTGTACTCCACTGTACTCTACCTCTACTGTGCTACACTGTACTCTACCTCTACTGTGCTCCACTGTACTCTATCTCTACTGTACTCCACTGTACTCTATCTCTACTGTGATCCACTGTACTCTACCTCTACTCTGCTCCACTGTACTCTATCTCTACTGTGCTCCACTGTACTCTACCTCTACTGTACTCCACTGTACTCTATCTCTACTGTGCTCCACTGTACTCTACCTCTACTGTACTCCACTGTACTCTATCTCTACTGTGCTCTACTGTACTCTATCTCTACTGTACTCCACTGTACTCTATCTCTACTGTGCTCCACTGTACTCCACTGTACTCTATCTCTACTGTGCTCCACTGTACTCTATCTCTACTGTACTCCACTGTACTCTACCTCTACTGTGCTCCACTGTACTCCACTGTACTCTATCTCTACTGTGCTCCACTGTACTCTACCTCTACTGTACTCCACTGTACTCTATCTCTACTGTGCTCCACTGTACTCTACCTCTACTGTGCTCTACTGTACTCTATCTCTACTGTACTCCACTGTACTCTACCTCTACTGTGCTCCACTGTACTCCACTGTACTCTATCTCTACTGTGCTCCACTGTACTCTATCTCTACTGTACTCCACTGTACTCTACCTCTACTGTGCTCCACTGTACTCCACTGTACTCTATCTCTACTGTGCTCTACTGTACTCTATCTCTACTGTGTTCCACTGTACTCTACCTCTACTGTACTCCACTGTACTCTATCTCTACTGTACTCCACTGTACTCTACCTCTACTGTGCTCCACTGTACTCCACTGTACTCTATCTCTACTGTGCTCTACTGTACTCTATCTCTACTGTGTTCCACTGTACTCTACCTCTACTGTACTCCACTGTACTCTATCTCTACTGTGCTCCACTGTACTCTACCTCTACTGTACTGTACTGTTCTCTACCTCTACTGTACTCTACTGTACTCCACCTCTACTGTGCTCCACTGTACACCACTGTTCTACCTCTACTGTACTCCACTGTACTCTACCTCTACTGCACTCCACTGTACTCTATCTCTACTGTACTCCACTGTGCTCTACCTCTACTGTGCTCCACTGTACTCTATCTCTACTGTGCTCCACTGTACTCTACCTCTACTGTGCTCTACTGTACTCTATCTCTACTGTACTCCACTGTACTCTATCTCTACTGTGATCCACTGTACTCTACCTCTACTCTGCTCCACTGTACTCTATCTCTACTGTGCTCCACTGTACTCTACCTCTACTGTACTCCACTGTACTCTATCTCTACTGTGCTCTACTGTACTCTATCTCTACTGTACTCCACTGTACTCTACCTCTACTGTGCTCCACTGTACTCCACTGTACTCTATCTCTACTGTGCTCCACTGTACTCTATCCCTACTGTTCTCCACTGTACTCTACCTCTACTGTGCTCCACTGTACTCCACTGTACTCTATCTCTACTGTGCTCTACTGTACTCTATCTCTACTGTGTTCCACTGTACTCTACCTCTACTGTACTCCACTGTACTCTATCTCTACTGTGCTCCACTGTACTCTACCTCTACTGTACTGTACTGTTCGCTACCTCTACTGTACTCTACTGTACTCCACCTCTACTGTGCTCCACTGTACACCACTGTTCTACCTCTACTGTACTCCACTGTACTCTACCTCTACTGCACTCCACTGTACTCTATCTCTACTGTACTCCACTGTGCTCTACCTCTACTGTGCTCCACTGTACTCTATCTCTACTGTGATCCACTGTACTCTACCTCTACTCTGCTCCACTGTACTCTATCTCTACTGTGCTCCACTGTACTCTACCTCTACTGTACTCCACTGTACTCTATCTCTACTGTGCTCTACTGTACTCTATCTCTACTGTACTCCACTGTACTCTATCTCTACTGTGCTCCACTGTACTCCACTGTACTCTATCTCTACTGTGCTCCACTGTACTCTATCTCTACTGTGCTCCACTGTACTCTACCTCTACTGTGCTCCACTGTACTCCACTGTACTCTATCTCTACTGTGCTCCACTGTACTCTACCTCTACTGTACTCCACTGTACTCTATCTCTACTGTGCTCCACTGTACTCTACCTCTACTGTGCTCTACTGTACTCTATCTCTACTGTACTCCACTGTACTCTACCTCTACTGTGCTCCACTGTACTCCACTGTACTCTATCTCTACTGTGCTCCACTGTACTCTATCTCTACTGTACTCCACTGTACTCTACCTCTACTGTGCTCCACTGTACTCCACTGTACTCTATCTCTACTGTGCTCTACTGTACTCTATCTCTACTGTGTTCCACTGTACTCTACCTCTACTGTACTCCACTGTACTCTATCTCTACTGTACTCCACTGTACTCTACCTCTACTGTGCTCCACTGTACTCCACTGTACTCTATCTCTACTGTGCTCTACTGTACTCTATCTCTACTGTGTTCCACTGTACTCTACCTCTACTGTACTCCACTGTACTCTATCTCTACTGTGCTCCACTGTACTCTACCTCTACTGTACTGTACTGTTCTCTACCTCTACTGTACTCTACTGTACTCCACCTCTACTGTGCTCCACTGTACACCACTGTTCTACCTCTACTGTACTCCACTGTACTCTACCTCTACTGCACTCCACTGTACTCTATCTCTACTGTACTCCACTGTGCTCTACCTCTACTGTGCTCCACTGTACTCTATCTCTACTGTGCTCCACTGTACTCTACCTCTACTGTGCTCTACTGTACTCTATCTCTACTGTACTCCACTGTACTCTATCTCTACTGTGATCCACTGTACTCTACCTCTACTCTGCTCCACTGTACTCTATCTCTACTGTGCTCCACTGTACTCTACCTCTACTGTACTCCACTGTACTCTATCTCTACTGTGCTCTACTGTACTCTATCTCTACTGTACTCCACTGTACTCTACCTCTACTGTGCTCCACTGTACTCCACTGTACTCTATCTCTACTGTGCTCCACTGTACTCTATCCCTACTGTACTCCACTGTACTCTACCTCTACTGTGCTCCACTGTACTCCACTGTACTCTATCTCTACTGTGCTCTACTGTACTCTATCTCTACTGTGTTCCACTGTACTCTACCTCTACTGTACTCCACTGTACTCTATCTCTACTGTGCTCCACTGTACTCTACCTCTACTGTACTGTACTGTTCTCTACCTCTACTGTACTCTACTGTACTCCACCTCTACTGTGCTCCACTGTACACCACTGTTCTACCTCTACTGTACTCCACTGTACTCTACCTCTACTGCACTCCACTGTACTCTATCTCTACTGTACTCCACTGTGCTCTACCTCTACTGTGCTCCACTGTACTCTATCTCTACTGTGCTCCACTGTACTCTACCTCTACTGTGCTCTACTCTACTCTATCTCTACTGTACTCCACTGTACTCTATCTCTACTGTGATCCACTGTACTCTACCTCTACTCTGCTCCACTGTACTCTATCTCTACTGTGCTCCACTGTACTCTACCTCTACTGTACTCCACTGTACTCTATCTCTACTGTGCTCTACTGTACTCTACCTCTATTGTGCTCTACTGTACTCTATCTCTACTGTACTCCACTGTACTCTATCTCTACTGTGATCCACTGTACTCTACCTCTACTGTACTCCACTGTACTCTATCTCTACTGTGCTCTACTGTACTCTATCTCTACTGTACTCCACTGTACTCTACCTCTACTGTGCTCCACTGTACTCCACTGTACTCTATCTCTACTGTGCTCCACTGTACTCTATCTCTACTGTACTCCACTGTACTCTACCTCTACTGTGCTCCACTGTACTCCACTGTACTCTATCTCTACTGTGCTCTACTGTACTCTATCTCTACTGTGTTCCACTGTACTCTACCTCTACTGTACTCCACTGTACTCTATCTCTACTGTGCTCCACTGTACTCTACCTCTACTGTACTGTACTGTTCTCTACCTCTACTGTACTCTACTGTACTCCACCTCTACTGTGCTCCACTGTACACCACTGTTCTACCTCTACTGTACTCCACTGTACTCTACCTCTACTGCACTCCACTGTACTCTATCTCTGCTGTACTCCACTGTGCTCTACCTCTACTGTGCTCCACTGTACTCTATCTCTACTGTGCTCCACTGTACTCTACCTCTACTGTGCTCTACTGTACTCTATCTCTACTGTACTCCACTGTACTCTATCTCTACTGTGATCCACTGTACTCTACCTCTACTCTGCTCCACTGTACTCTATCTCTACTGTGCTCCACTGTACTCTACCTCTACTGTACTCCACTGTACTCTATCTCTACTGTGCTCTACTGTACTCTATCTCTACTGTACTCCACTGTACTCTACCTCTACTGTGCTCCACTGTACTCCACTGTACTCTATCTCTACTGTGCTCCACTGTACTCTATCTCTACTGTACTCCACTGTACTCTACCTCTACTGTGCTCCACTGTACTCCACTGTACTCTATCTCTAATGTGCTCCACAGTACTCTACCTCTACTGTACTCCACTGTACTCTACCTCTACTGTGCTACACTGTACTCTACCTCTACTGTGCTCCACTGTACTCTATCTCTACTGTACTCCACTGTACTCTATCTCTACTGTGATCCACTGTACTCTACCTCTACTCTGCTCCACTGTACTCTATCTCTACTGTGCTCCACTGTACTCTACCTCTACTGTACTCCACTGTACTCTATCTCTACTGTGCTCCACTGTACTCTACCTCTACTGTACTCCACTGTACTCTATCTCTACTGTGCTCTACTGTACTCTATCTCTACTGTACTCCACTGTACTCTATCTCTACTGTGCTCCACTGTACTCCACTGTACTCTATCTCTACTGTGCTCCACTGTACTCTATCTCTACTGTACTCCACTGTACTCTACCTCTACTGTGCTCCACTGTACTCCACTGTACTCTATCTCTACTGTGCTCCACTGTACTCTACCTCTACTGTACTCCACTGTACTCTATCTCTACTGTGCTCCACTGTACTCTACCTCTACTGTGCTCTACTGTACTCTATCTCTACTGTACTCCACTGTACTCTACCTCTACTGTGCTCCACTGTACTCCACTGTACTCTATCTCTACTGTGCTCCACTGTACTCTATCTCTACTGTACTCCACTGTACTCTACCTCTACTGTGCTCCACTGTACTCCACTGTACTCTATCTCTACTGTGCTCTACTGTACTCTATCTCTACTGTGTTCCACTGTACTCTACCTCTACTGTACTCCACTGTACTCTATCTCTACTGTACTCCACTGTACTCTACCTCTACTGTGCTCCACTGTACTCCACTGTACTCTATCTCTACTGTGCTCTACTGTACTCTATCTCTACTGTGTTCCACTGTACTCTACCTCTACTGTACTCCACTGTACTCTATCTCTACTGTGCTCCACTGTACTCTACCTCTACTGTACTGTACTGTTCTCTACCTCTACTGTACTCTACTGTACTCCACCTCTACTGTGCTCCACTGTACACCACTGTTCTACCTCTACTGTACTCCACTGTACTCTACCTCTACTGCACTCCACTGTACTCTATCTCTACTGTACTCCACTGTGCTCTACCTCTACTGTGCTCCACTGTACTCTATCTCTACTGTGCTCCACTGTACTCTACCTCTACTGTGCTCTACTGTACTCTATCTCTACTGTACTCCACTGTACTCTATCTCTACTGTGATCCACTGTACTCTACCTCTACTCTGCTCCACTGTACTCTATCTCTACTGTGCTCCACTGTACTCTACCTCTACTGTACTCCACTGTACTCTATCTCTACTGTGCTCTACTGTACTCTATCTCTACTGTACTCCACTGTACTCTACCTCTACTGTGCTCCACTGTACTCCACTGTACTCTATCTCTACTGTGCTCCACTGTACTCTATCCCTACTGTTCTCCACTGTACTCTACCTCTACTGTGCTCCACTGTACTCCACTGTACTCTATCTCTACTGTGCTCTACTGTACTCTATCTCTACTGTGTTCCACTGTACTCTACCTCTACTGTACTCCACTGTACTCTATCTCTACTGTGCTCCACTGTACTCTACCTCTACTGTACTGTACTGTTCGCTACCTCTACTGTACTCTACTGTACTCCACCTCTACTGTGCTCCACTGTACACCACTGTTCTACCTCTACTGTACTCCACTGTACTCTACCTCTACTGCACTCCACTGTACTCTATCTCTACTGTACTCCACTGTGCTCTACCTCTACTGTGCTCCACTGTACTCTATCTCTACTGTGATCCACTGTACTCTACCTCTACTCTGCTCCACTGTACTCTATCTCTACTGTGCTCCACTGTACTCTACCTCTACTGTACTCCACTGTACTCTATCTCTACTGTGCTCTACTGTACTCTATCTCTACTGTACTCCACTGTACTCTATCTCTACTGTGCTCCACTGTACTCCACTGTACTCTATCTCTACTGTGCTCCACTGTACTCTATCTCTACTGTGCTCCACTGTACTCTACCTCTACTGTGCTCCACTGTACTCCACTGTACTCTATCTCTACTGTGCTCCACTGTACTCTACCTCTACTGTACTCCACTGTACTCTATCTCTACTGTGCTCCACTGTACTCTACCTCTACTGTGCTCTACTGTACTCTATCTCTACTGTACTCCACTGTACTCTACCTCTACTGTGCTCCACTGTACTCCACTGTACTCTATCTCTACTGTGCTCCACTGTACTCTATCTCTACTGTACTCCACTGTACTCTACCTCTACTGTGCTCCACTGTACTCCACTGTACTCTATCTCTACTGTGCTCTACTGTACTCTATCTCTACTGTGTTCCACTGTACTCTACCTCTACTGTACTCCACTGTACTCTATCTCTACTGTACTCCACTGTACTCTACCTCTACTGTGCTCCACTGTACTCCACTGTACTCTATCTCTACTGTGCTCTACTGTACTCTATCTCTACTGTGTTCCACTGTACTCTACCTCTACTGTACTCCACTGTACTCTATCTCTACTGTGCTCCACTGTACTCTACCTCTACTGTACTGTACTGTTCTCTACCTCTACTGTACTCTACTGTACTCCACCTCTACTGTGCTCCACTGTACACCACTGTTCTACCTCTACTGTACTCCACTGTACTCTACCTCTACTGCACTCCACTGTACTCTATCTCTACTGTACTCCACTGTGCTCTACCTCTACTGTGCTCCACTGTACTCTATCTCTACTGTGCTCCACTGTACTCTACCTCTACTGTGCTCTACTGTACTCTATCTCTACTGTACTCCACTGTACTCTATCTCTACTGTGATCCACTGTACTCTACCTCTACTCTGCTCCACTGTACTCTATCTCTACTGTGCTCCACTGTACTCTACCTCTACTGTACTCCACTGTACTCTATCTCTACTGTGCTCTACTGTACTCTATCTCTACTGTACTCCACTGTACTCTACCTCTACTGTGCTCCACTGTACTCCACTGTACTCTATCTCTACTGTGCTCCACTGTACTCTATCCCTACTGTACTCCACTGTACTCTACCTCTACTGTGCTCCACTGTACTCCACTGTACTCTATCTCTACTGTGCTCTACTGTACTCTATCTCTACTGTGTTCCACTGTACTCTACCTCTACTGTACTCCACTGTACTCTATCTCTACTGTGCTCCACTGTACTCTACCTCTACTGTACTGTACTGTTCTCTACCTCTACTGTACTCTACTGTACTCCACCTCTACTGTGCTCCACTGTACACCACTGTTCTACCTCTACTGTACTCCACTGTACTCTACCTCTACTGCACTCCACTGTACTCTATCTCTACTGTACTCCACTGTGCTCTACCTCTACTGTGCTCCACTGTACTCTATCTCTACTGTGCTCCACTGTACTCTACCTCTACTGTGCTCTACTCTACTCTATCTCTACTGTACTCCACTGTACTCTATCTCTACTGTGATCCACTGTACTCTACCTCTACTCTGCTCCACTGTACTCTATCTCTACTGTGCTCCACTGTACTCTACCTCTACTGTACTCCACTGTACTCTATCTCTACTGTGCTCTACTGTACTCTACCTCTATTGTGCTCTACTGTACTCTATCTCTACTGTACTCCACTGTACTCTATCTCTACTGTGATCCACTGTACTCTACCTCTACTGTACTCCACTGTACTCTATCTCTACTGTGCTCTACTGTACTCTATCTCTACTGTACTCCACTGTACTCTACCTCTACTGTGCTCCACTGTACTCCACTGTACTCTATCTCTACTGTGCTCCACTGTACTCTATCTCTACTGTACTCCACTGTACTCTACCTCTACTGTGCTCCACTGTACTCCACTGTACTCTATCTCTACTGTGCTCTACTGTACTCTATCTCTACTGTGTTCCACTGTACTCTACCTCTACTGTACTCCACTGTACTCTATCTCTACTGTGCTCCACTGTACTCTACCTCTACTGTACTGTACTGTTCTCTACCTCTACTGTACTCTACTGTACTCCACCTCTACTGTGCTCCACTGTACACCACTGTTCTACCTCTACTGTACTCCACTGTACTCTACCTCTACTGCACTCCACTGTACTCTATCTCTACTGTACTCCACTGTGCTCTACCTCTACTGTGCTCCACTGTACTCTATCTCTACTGTGCTCCACTGTACTCTACCTCTACTCTGCTCCACTGTACTCTATCTCTACTGTGCTCCACTGTACTCTACCTCTACTGTACTCCACTGTACTCTATCTCTACTGTGCTCTACTGTACTCTACCTCTATTGTGCTCTACTGTACTCTATCTCTACTGTACTCCACTGTACTCTATCTCTACTGTGATCCACTGTACTCTACCTCTACTGTACTCCACTGTACTCTATCTCTACTGTGCTCTACTGTACTCTATCTCTACTGTACTCCACTGTACTCTACCTCTACTGTGCTCCACTGTACTCCACTGTACTCTATCTCTACTGTGCTCCACTGTACTCTATCTCTACTGTACTCCACTGTACTCTACCTCTACTGTGCTCCACTGTACTCCACTGTACTCTATCTCTACTGTGCTCTACTGTACTCTATCTCTACTGTGTTCCACTGTACTCTACCTCTACTGTACTCCACTGTACTCTATCTCTACTGTGCTCCACTGTACTCTACCTCTACTGTACTGTACTGTTCTCTACCTCTACTGTACTCTACTGTACTCCACCTCTACTGTGCTCCACTGTACACCACTGTTCTACCTCTACTGTGCTCCACTGTACTCTACCTCTACTGTGCTCTACTGTACTCTATCTCTACTGTACTCCACTGTACTCTATCTCTACTGTGATCCACTGTACTCTACCTCTACTCTGCTCCACTGTACTCTATCTCTTCTGTGCTCCACTGTACTCTACCTCTACTGTACTCCACTGTACTCTATCTCTACTGTGCTCTACTGTACTCTATCTCTACTGTACTCCACTGTACTCTACCTCTACTGTGCTCCACTGTACTCCACTGTACTCTATCTCTACTGTGCTCCACTGTACTCTATCTCTACTGTACTCCACTGTACTCTACCTCTACTGTGCTCCACTGTACTCCACTGTACTCTATTTCTAATGTGCTCCACAGTACTCTACCTCTACTGTACTCCACTGTACTCTACCTCTACTGTGCTACACTGTACTCTACCTCTACTGTGCTCTACTGTACTCTATCTCTACTGTACTCCACTGTACTCTATCTCTACTGTGATCCACTGTACTCTACCTCTACTCTGCTCCACTGTACTCTATCTCTACTGTGCTCCACTGTACTCTACCTCTACTGTACTCCACTGTACTCTATCTCTACTGTGCTCTACTGTACTCTATCTCTACTGTACTCCACTGTACTCTATCTCTACTGTGCTCCACTGTACTCCACTGTACTCTATCTCTACTGTGCTCCACTGTACTCTATCTCTACTGTACTCCACTGTACTCTACCTCTACTGTGCTCCACTGTACTCCACTGTACTCTATCTCTACTGTGCTCCACTGTACTCTACCTCTACTGTACTCCACTGTACTCTATCTCTACTGTGCTCCACTGTACTCTACCTCTACTGTGCTCTACTGTACTCTATCTCTACTGTACTCCACTGTACTCTACCTCTACTGTGCTCCACTGTACTCCACTGTACTCTATCTCTACTGTGCTCCACTGTACTCTATCTCTACTGTACTCCACTGTACTCTACCTCTACTGTGCTCCACTGTACTCCACTGTACTCTATCTCTACTGTGCTCTACTGTACTCTATCTCTACTGTGTTCCACTGTACTCTACCTCTACTGTACTCCACTGTACTCTATCTCTACTGTACTCCACTGTACTCTACCTCTACTGTGCTCCACTGTACTCCACTGTACTCTATCTCTACTGTGCTCCACTGTACTCTATCTCTACTGTGTTCCACTGTACTCTACCTCTACTGTACTCCACTGTACTCTATCTCTACTGTGCTCCACTGTACTCTACCTCTACTGTACTGTACTGTTCTCTACCTCTACTGTACTCTACTGTACTCCACCTCTACTGTGCTCCACTGTACACCACTGTTCTACCTCTACTGTACTCCACTGTACTCTACCTCTACTGCACTCCACTGTACTCTATCTCTACTGTACTCCACTGTGCTCTACCTCTACTGTGCTCCACTGTACTCTATCTCTACTGTGCTCCACTGTACTCTACCTCTACTGTGCTCTACTGTACTCTATCTCTACTGTACTCCACTGTACTCTATCTCTACTGTGATCCACTGTACTCTACCTCTACTCTGCTCCACTATACTCTATCTCTACTGTGCTCCACTGTACTCTACCTCTACTGTACTCCACTGTACTCTATCTCTACTGTGCTCTACTTTACTCTATCTCTACTGTACTCCACTGTACTCTACCTCTACTGTGCTCCACTGTACTCCACTGTACTCTATCTCTACTGTGCTCCACTGTACTCTATCCCTACTGTACTCCACTGTACTCTACCTCTACTGTGCTCCACTGTACTCCACTGTACTCTATCTCTACTGTGCTCTACTGTACTCTATCTCTACTGTGTTCCACTGTACTCTACCTCTACTGTACTCCACTGTACTCTATCTCTACTGTGCTCCACTGTACTCTACCTCTACTGTACTGTACTGTTCTCTACCTCTACTGTACTCTACTGTACTCCACCTCTACTGTGCTCCACTGTACACCACTGTTCTACCTCTACTGTACTCCACTGTACTCTACCTCTACTGCACTCCACTGTACTCTATCTCTACTGTGCTCCACTGTACTCTACCTCTACTGTGCTCTACTGTACTCTATCTCTACTGTACTCCACTGTACTCTATCTCTACTGTGATCCACTGTACTCTACCTCTACTCTGCTCCACTGTACTCTATCTCTACTGTGCTCCACTGTACTCTACCTCTACTGTACTCCACTGTACTCTATCTCTACTGTGCTCTACTGTACTCTACCTCTATTGTGCTCTACTGTACTCTATCTCTACTGTACTCCACTGTACTCTATCTCTACTGTGCTCTACTGTACTCTATCTCTACTGTACTCCACTGTACTCTATCTCTACTGTGCTCTACTGTACTCTATCTCTACTGTACTCCACTGTACTCTATCTCTACTGTGCTCTACTGTACTCTACCTCTACTGTGATCCACTGTACTCTACCTCTACTGTACTCCACTGTACTCTATCTCTACTGTGCTCTACTGTACTCTATCTCTACTGTACTCCACTGTACTCTACCTCTACTGTGCTCCACTGTACTCCACTGTACTCTATCTCTACTGTGCTCCACTGTACTCTATCTCTACTGTACTCCACTGTACTCTACCTCTACTGTGCTCCACTGTACTCCACTGTACTCTATCTCTACTGTGCTCTACTGTACTCTATCTCTACTGTGTTCCACTGTACTCTACCTCTACTGTACTCCACTGTACTCTATCTCTACTGTGCTCCGCTGTACTCTACCTCTACTGTACTGTACTGTTCTCTACCTCTACTGTACTCTACTGTACTCCACCTCTACTGTGCTCCACTGTACACCACTGTTCTACCTCTACTGTACTCCACTGTACTCTACCTCTACTGCACTCCACTGTACTCTATCTCTACTGTACTCCACTGTGCTCTACCTCTACTGTAATCCACTGTACTCTATCTCTACTGTGCTCCACTGTACTCTACCTCTACTGTGCTCTACTGTACTCTATCTCTACTGTACTCCACTGTACTCTATCTCTACTGTGATCCACTGTACTCTACCTCTACTCTGCTCCACTGTACTCTATCTCTACTGTGCTCCACTGTACTCTACCTCTACTGTACTCCACTGTACTCTATCTCTACTGTGCTCTACTGTACTCTATCTCTACTGTACTCCACTGTACTCTACCTCTACTGTGCTCCACTGTACTCCACTGTACTCTATCTCTACTGTGCTCCACTGTACTCTATCTCTACTGTACTCCACTGTACTCTACCTCTACTGTGCTCCACTGTACTCCACTGTACTCTATCTCTAATGTGCTCCACAGTACTCTACCTCTACTGTACTCCACTGTACTCTACCTCTACTGTGCTACACTGTACTCTACCTCTACTGTGCTCTACTGTACTCTATCTCTACTGTACTCCACTGTACTCTATCTCTACTGTGATCCACTGTACTCTACCTCTACTCTGCTCCACAGTACTCTATCTCTACTGTGCTCCACTGTACTCTACCTCTACTGTACTCCACTGTACTCTATCTCTACTGTGCTCTACTGTACTCTATCTCTACTGTACTCCACTGTACTCTATCTCTACTGTGCTCCACTGTACTCCACTGTACTCTATCTCTACTGTGCTCCACTGTACTCTATTTCTACTGTACTCCACTGTACTCTACCTCTACTGTGCTCCACTGTACTCCAATGTACTCTATCTCTACTGTGCTCCACTGTACTCTACCTCTACTGTACTCCACTGTACTCTATCTCTACTGTGCTCCACTGTACTCTACCTCTACTGTGCTCTACTGTACTCTATCTCTACTGTACTCCACTGTACTCTACCTCTACTGTGCTCCACTGTACTCCACTGTACTCTATCTCTACTGTGCTCCGCTGTACTCTATCTCTACTGTACTCCACTGTACTCTACCTCTACTGTGCTCCACTGTACTCCACTGTACTCTATCTCTACTGTGCTCTACTGTACTCTATCTCTACTGTGTTCCACTGTACTCTACCTCTACTGTACTCCACTGTACTCTATCTCTACTGTACTCCACTGTACTCTACCTCTACTGTGCTCCACTGTACTCCACTGTACTCTATCTCTACTGTGCTCTACTGTACTCTATCTCTACTGTGTTCCACTGTACTCTACCTCTACTGTACTCCACTGTACTCTATCTCTACTGTGCTCCACTGTACTCTACCTCTACTGTACTGTACTGTTCTCTACCTCTACTGTACTCAACTGTACTCCACCTCTACTGTGCTCCACTGTACACCACTGTTCTACCTCTACTGTACTCCACTGTACTCTACCTCTACTGCACTCCACTGTACTCTATCTCTACTGTACTCCACTGTGCTCTACCTCTACTGTGCTCCACTGTACTCTATCTCTACTGTGCTCCACTGTACTCTACCTCTACTGTGCTCTACTGTACTCTATCTCTACTGTACTCCACTGTACTCTATCTCTACTGTGATCCACTGTACTCTACCTCTACTCTGCTCCACTGTACTCTATCTCTACTGTGCTCCACTGTACTCTACCTCTACTGTACTCCACTGTACTCTATCTCTACTGTGCTCTACTGTACTCTATCTCTACTGTACTCCACTGTACTCTACCTCTACTGTGCTCCACTGTACTCCACTGTACTCTATCTCTACTGTGCTCCACTGTACTCTATCTCTACTGTACTCCACTGTACTCTACCTCTACTGTGCTCCACTGTACTCCACTGTACTCTATCTCTAATGTGCTCCACTGTACTCTACCTCTACTGTACTCCACTGTACTCTACCTCTACTGTGCTACACTGTACTCTACCTCTACTGTGCTCTACTGTACTCTATCTCTACTGTACTCCACTGTACTCTATCTCTACTGTGATCCACTGTACTCTACCTCTACTCTGCTCCACTGTACTCTATCTCTACTGTGCTCCACTGTACTCTACCTCTACTGTACTCCACTGTACTCTATCTCTACTGTGCTCTACTGTACTCTATCTCTACTGTACTCCACTGTACTCTAACTCTATTGTGCTCTACTGTACTCTATCTCTACTGTACTCCACTGTACTCTATCTCTACTGTGATCCACTGTACTCTATCTCTACTGTACTCCACTGTACTCTACCTCTACTGTTCTCCACTGTACTCCACTGTACTCTATCTCTACTGTGCTCCACTGTACTCTACCTCTACTGTACTCCACTGTACTCTATCTCTACTGTGCTCCACTGTACTCTACCTCTACTGTACTCCACTGTACTCTATCTCTACTGTGCTCTACTGTACTCTATCTCTACTGTACTCCACTGTACTCTACCTCTACTGTGCTCCACTGTACTCCACTGTACTCTATCTCTACTGTGCTCCACTGTACTCTATCTCTACTGTACTCCACTGTACTCTACCTCTACTGTGCTCCACTGTACTCCACTGTACTCTATCTCTACTGTGCTCTACTGTACTCTATCTCTACTGTGTTCCACTGTACTCTACCTCTACTGTACTCCACTGTACTCTATCTCTACTGTGCTCCACTGTACTCTACCTCTACTGTACTGTACTGTTCTCTACCTCTACTGTACTCTACTGTACTCCACCTCTACTGTGCTCCACTGTACACCACTGTTCTACCTCTACTGTACTCCACTGTACTCTACCTCTACTGCACTCCACTGTACTCTATCTCTACTGTACTCCACTGTGCTCTACCTCTACTGTGCTCCACTGTACTCTATCTCTACTGTGCTCCACTGTACTCTACCTCTACTGTGCTCTACTGTACTCTATCTCTACTGTACTCCACTGTACTCTATCTCTACTGTGATCCACTGTACTCTACCTCTACTCTGCTCCACTGTACTCTATCTCTACTGTGCTCCACTGTACTCTACCTCTACTGTACTCCACTGTACTCTATCTCTACTGTGCTCTACTGTACTCTATCTCTACTGTACTCCACTGTACTCTATCTCTACTGTGATCCACTGTACTCTACCTCTACTGTACTCCACTGTACTCTATCTCTACTGTGCTCTACTGTACTCTATCTCTACTGTACTCCACTGTACTCTACCTCTACTGTGCTCCACTGTACTCCACTGTACTCTATCTCTACTGTGCTCTACTGTACTCTATCTCTACTGTGTTCCACTGTACTCTACCTCTACTGTACTCCACTGTACTCTATCTCTACTGTGCTCCACTGTACTCTACCTCTACTGTACTGTACTGTTCTCTACCTCTACTGTACTCCACTGTACTCCACCTCTACTGTGCTCCACTGTACACCACTGTTCTACCTCTACTGTACTCCACTGTACTCTACCTCTACTGCACTCCACTGTACTCTATCTCTACTGTACTCCACTGTGTTCTACCTCTACTGTGCTCCACTGTACTCTATCTCTACTGTGCTCCACTGTACTCTACCTCTACTGTACTCCACTGTACTCTATCTCTACTGTGCTCCACTGTACTCTACCTCTACTGTGCTCTACTGTACTCTATCTCTACTGTACTCCACTGTACTCTACCTCTACTGTGCTCCACTGTACTCCACTGTACTCTATCTCTACTGTGCTCCACTGTACTCTATCTCTACTGTACTCCACTGTACTCTACCTCTACTGTGGTCCACTGTACTCCACTGTACTCTATCTCTACTGTGCTCTACTGTACTCTATCTCTAATGTGTTCCACTGTACTCTACCTCTACTGTACTCCACTGTACTCTATCTCTACTGTACTCCACTGTACTCTACCTCTACTGTGCTCCACTGTACTCCACTGTACTCTATCTCTACTGTGCTCTACTGTACTCTATCTCTACTGTGTTCCACTGTACTCTACCTCTACTGTACTCCACTGTACTCTATCTCTACTGTGCTCCACTGTACTCTACCTCTACTGTACTGTACTGTTCTCTACCTCTACTGTACTCAACTGTACTCCACCTCTACTGTGCTCCACTGTACACCACTGTTCTACCTCTACTGTACTCCACTGTACTCTACCTCTACTGCACTCCACTGTACTCTATCTCTACTGTACTCCACTGTGCTCTACCTCTACTGTGCTCCACTGTACTCTATCTCTACTGTGCTCCACTGTACTCTACCTCTACTGTGCTCTACTGTACTCTATCTCTACTGTACTCCACTGTACTCTATCTCTACTGTGATCCACTGTACTCTACCTCTACTCTGCTCCACTGTACTCTATCTCTACTGTGCTCCACTGTACTCTACCTCTACTGTACTCCACTGTACTCTATCTCTACTGTGCTCTACTGTACTCTATCTCTACTGTACTCCACTGTACTCTACCTCTACTGTGCTCCACTGTACTCCACTGTACTCTATCTCTACTGTGCTCCACTGTACTCTATCTCTACTGTACTCCACTGTACTCTACCTCTACTGTGCTCCACTGTACTCCACTGTACTCTATCTCTAATGTGCTCCACTGTACTCTACCTCTACTGTACTCCACTGTACTCTACCTCTACTGTGCTACACTGTACTCTACCTCTACTGTGCTCTACTGTACTCTATCTCTAATGTGCTCCACTGTACTCTACCTCTACTGTACTCCACTGTACTCTACCTCTACTGTGCTACACTGTACTCTACCTCTACTGTGCTCTACTGTACTCTATCTCTACTGTACTCCACTGTACTCTATCTCTACTGTGATCCACTGTACTCTACCTCTACTCTGCTCCACTGTACTCTATCTCTACTGTGCTCCACTGTACTCTACCTCTACTGTACTCCACTGTACTCTATCTCTACTGTGCTCTACTGTACTCTATCTCTACTGTACTCCACTGTACTCTAACTCTATTGTGCTCTACTGTACTCTATCTCTACTGTACTCCACTGTACTCTATCTCTACTGTGCTCCACTGTACTCTATCTCTACTGTACTCCACTGTACTCTACCTCTACTGTGCTCCACTGTACTCCACTGTACTCTATCTCTACTGTGCTCCACTGTACTCTACCTCTACTGTACTCCACTGTACTCTATCTCTACTGTGCTCCACTGTACTCTACCTCTACTGTACTCCACTGTACTCTATCTCTACTGTGCTCTACTGTACTCTATCTCTACTGTACTCCACTGTACTCTACCTCTACTGTGCTCCACTGTACTCCACTGTACTCTATCTCTACTGTGCTCCACTGTACTCTATCTCTACTGTACTCCACTGTACTCTACCTCTACTGTGCTCCACTGTACTCCACTGTACTCTATCTCTACTGTGCTCTACTGTACTCTATCTCTACTGTGTTCCACTGTACTCTACCTCTACTGTACTCCACTGTACTCTATCTCTACTGTGCTCCACTGTACTCTACCTCTACTGTACTGTACTGTTCTCTACCTCTACTGTACTCTACTGTACTCCACCTCTACTGTGCTCCACTGTACACCACTGTTCTACCTCTACTGTACTCCACTGTACTCTACCTCTACTGCACTCCACTGTACTCTATCTCTACTGTACTCCACTGTGCTCTACCTCTACTGTGCTCCACTGTACTCTATCTCTACTGTGCTCCACTGTACTCTACCTCTACTGTGCTCTACTGTACTCTATCTCTACTGTACTCCACTGTACTCTATCTCTACTGTGATCCACTGTACTCTACCTCTACTCTGCTCCACTGTACTCTATCTCTACTGTGCTCCACTGTACTCTACCTCTACTGTACTCCACTGTACTCTATCTCTACTGTGCTCTACTGTACTCTATCTCTACTGTACTCCACTGTACTCTATCTCTACTGTGATCCACTGTACTCTACCTCTACTGTACTCCACTGTACTCTATCTCTACTGTGCTCTACTGTACTCTATCTCTACTGTACTCCACTGTACTCTACCTCTACTGTGCTCCACTGTACTCCACTGTACTCTATCTCTACTGTGCTCTACTGTACTCTATCTCTACTGTGTTCCACTGTACTCTACCTCTACTGTACTCCACTGTACTCTATCTCTACTGTGCTCCACTGTACTCTACCTCTACTGTACTGTACTGTTCTCTACCTCTACTGTACTCCACTGTACTCCACCTCTACTGTGCTCCACTGTACACCACTGTTCTACCTCTACTGTACTCCACTGTACTCTACCTCTACTGCACTCCACTGTACTCTATCTCTACTGTACTCCACTGTGTTCTACCTCTACTGTGCTCCACTGTACTCTATCTCTACTGTGCTCCACTGTACTCTACCTCTACTGTGCTCTACTGTACTCTATCTCTACTGTACTCCACTGTACTCTATCTCTACTGTGATCCACTGTACTCTACCTCTACTCTGCTCCACTGTACTCTATCTCTACTGTGCTCCACTGTACTCTACCTCTACTGTACTCCACTGTACTCTATCTCTACTGTGCTCCACTGTACTCCACTGTACTCTATCTCTACTGTGCTCCACTGTACTCTATCTCTACTGTACTCCACTGTACTCTACCTCTACTGTGCTCCACTGTACTCCACTGTACTCTATCTCTACTGTGCTCCACTGTACTCTACCTCTACTGTGCTCCACTGTACTCCACTGTACTCTATCTCTACTGTGCTCCACTGTACTCTATCTCTACTGTACTCCACTGTACTCTACCTCTACTGTGCTCCACTGTACTCCACTGTACTCTATCTCTACTGTGCTCTACTGTACTCTATCTCTACTGTGTTCCACTGTACTCTACCTCTACTGTACTCCACTGTACTCTATCTCTACTGTACTCCACTGTACTCTACCTCTACTGTGCTCCACTGTACTCCACTGTACTCTATCTCTACTGTGCTCTACTGTACTCTATCTCTACTGTGTTCCACTGTACTCTACCTCTACTGTACTCCACTGTACTCTATCTCTACTGTGCTCCACTGTACTCTACCTCTACTGTACTGTACTGTTCTCTACCTCTACTGTACTCTACTGTACTCCACCTCTACTGTGCTCCACTGTACACCACTGTTCTACCTCTACTGTGCTCCACTGTACTCTACCTCTACTGTGCTCTACTGTACTCTATCTCTACTGTACTCCACTGTACTCTATCTCTACTGTGATCCACTGTACTCTACCTCTACTCTGCTCCACTGTACTCTATCTCTACTGTGCTCCACTGTACTCTACCTCTACTGTACTCCACTGTACTCTATCTCTACTGTGCTCTACTGTACTCTATCTCTACTGTACTCCACTGTACTCTACCTCTACTGTGCTCCACTGTACTCCACTGTACTCTATCTCTACTGTGCTCCACTGTACTCTATCTCTACTGTACTCCACTGTACTCTACCTCTACTGTGCTCCACTGTACTCCACTGTACTCTATTTCTAATGTGCTCCACAGTACTCTACCTCTACTGTACTCCACTGTACTCTACCTCTACTGTGCTACACTGTACTCTACCTCTACTGTGCTCTACTGTACTCTATCTCTACTGTACTCCACTGTACTCTATCTCTACTGTGATCCACTGTACTCTACCTCTACTCTGCTCCACTGTACTCTATCTCTACTGTGCTCCACTGTACTCTACCTCTACTGTACTCCACTGTACTCTATCTCTACTGTGCTCTACTGTACTCTATCTCTACTGTACTCCACTGTACTCTATCTCTACTGTGCTCCACTGTACTCCACTGTACTCTATCTCTACTGTGCTCCACTGTACTCTATCTCTACTGTACTCCACTGTACTCTACCTCTACTGTGCTCCACTGTACTCCACTGTACTCTATCTCTACTGTGCTCCACTGTACTCTACCTCTACTGTACTCCACTGTACTCTATCTCTACTGTGCTCCACTGTACTCTACCTCTACTGTGCTCTACTGTACTCTATCTCTACTGTACTCCACTGTACTCTACCTCTACTGTGCTCCACTGTACTCCACTGTACTCTATCTCTACTGTGCTCCACTGTACTCTATCTCTACTGTACTCCACTGTACTCTACCTCTACTGTGCTCCACTGTACTCCACTGTACTCTATCTCTACTGTGCTCTACTGTACTCTATCTCTACTGTGTTCCACTGTACTCTACCTCTACTGTACTCCACTGTACTCTATCTCTACTGTACTCCACTGTACTCTACCTCTACTGTGCTCCACTGTACTCCACTGTACTCTATCTCTACTGTGCTCTACTGTACTCTATCTCTACTGTGTTCCACTGTACTCTACCTCTACTGTACTCCACTGTACTCTATCTCTACTGTGCTCCACTGTACTCTACCTCTACTGTACTGTACTGTTCTCTACTTCTACTGTACTCTACTGTACTCCACCTCTACTGTGCTCCACTGTACACCACTGTTCTACCTCTACTGTACTCCACTGTACTCTACCTCTACTGCACTCCACTGTACTCTATCTCTACTGTACTCCACTGTACTCTATCTCTACTGTACTCCACTGTACTCTACCTCTACTGTGCTCCACTGTACTCCACTGTACTCTATCTCTACTGTGCTCCACTGTACTCTATCTCTACTGTACTCCACTGTACTCTACCTCTACTGTGCTCCACTGTACTCCACTGTACTCTATCTCTACTGTGCTCTACTGTACTCTATCTCTACTGTGTTCCACTGTACTCTACCTCTACTGTACTCCACTGTACTCTATCTCTACTGTACTCCACTGTACTCTACCTCTACTGTGCTCCACTGTACTCCACTGTACTCTATCTCTACTGTGCTCTACTGTACTCTATCTCTACTGTGTTCCACTGTACTCTACCTCTACTGTACTCCACTGTACTCTATCTCTACTGTGCTCCACTGTACTCTACCTCTACTGTACTGTACTGTTCTCTACCTCTACTGTACTCTACTGTACTCCACCTCTACTGTGCTCCACTGTACACCACTGTTCTACCTCTACTGTGCTCCACTGTACTCTACCTCTACTGTGCTCTACTGTACTCTATCTCTACTGTACTCCACTGTACTCTATCTCTACTGTGATCCACTGTACTCTACCTCTACTCTGCTCCACTGTACTCTATCTCTACTGTGCTCCACTGTACTCTACCTCTACTGTACTCCACTGTACTCTATCTCTACTGTGCTCTACTGTACTCTATCTCTACTGTACTCCACTGTACTCTACCTCTACTGTGCTCCACTGTACTCCACTGTACTCTATCTCTACTGTGCTCCACTGTACTCTATCTCTACTGTACTCCACTGTACTCTACCTCTACTGTGCTCCACTGTACTCCACTGTACTCTATTTCTAATGTGCTCCACAGTACTCTACCTCTACTGTACTCCACTGTACTCTACCTCTACTGTGCTACACTGTACTCTACCTCTACTGTGCTCTACTGTACTCTATCTCTACTGTACTCCACTGTACTCTATCTCTACTGTGATCCACTGTACTCTACCTCTACTCTGCTCCACTGTACTCTATCTCTACTGTGCTCCACTGTACTCTACCTCTACTGTACTCCACTGTACTCTATCTCTACTGTGCTCTACTGTACTCTATCTCTACTGTACTCCACTGTACTCTATCTCTACTGTGCTCCACTGTACTCCACTGTACTCTATCTCTACTGTGCTCCACTGTACTCTATCTCTACTGTACTCCACTGTACTCTACCTCTACTGTGCTCCACTGTACTCCACTGTACTCTATCTCTACTGTGCTCCACTGTACTCTACCTCTACTGTACTCCACTGTACTCTATCTCTACTGTGCTCCACTGTACTCTACCTCTACTGTGCTCTACTGTACTCTATCTCTACTGTACTCCACTGTACTCTACCTCTACTGTGCTCCACTGTACTCCACTGTACTCTATCTCTACTGTGCTCCACTGTACTCTATCTCTACTGTACTCCACTGTACTCTACCTCTACTGTGCTCCACTGTACTCCACTGTACTCTATCTCTACTGTGCTCTACTGTACTCTATCTCTACTGTGTTCCACTGTACTCTACCTCTACTGTACTCCACTGTACTCTATCTCTACTGTACTCCACTGTACTCTACCTCTACTGTGCTCCACTGTACTCCACTGTACTCTATCTCTACTGTGCTCTACTGTACTCTATCTCTACTGTGTTCCACTGTACTCTACCTCTACTGTACTCCACTGTACTCTATCTCTACTGTGCTCCACTGTACTCTACCTCTACTGTACTGTACTGTTCTCTACTTCTACTGTACTCTACTGTACTCCACCTCTACTGTGCTCCACTGTACACCACTGTTCTACCTCTACTGTACTCCACTGTACTCTACCTCTACTGCACTCCACTGTACTCTATCTCTACTGTACTCCACTGTGCTCTACCTCTACTGTGCTCCACTGTACTCTATCTCTACTGTGCTCCACTGTACTCTACCTCTACTGTGCTCTACTGTACTCTATCTCTACTGTACTCCACTGTACTCTATCTCTACTGTGATCCACTATACTCTACCTCTACTCTGCTCCACTGTACTCTATCTCTACTGTGCTCCACTGTACTCTACCTCTACTGTACTCCACTGTACTCTATCTCTACTGTGCTCTACTGTACTCTATCTCTACTGTACTCCACTGTACTCTACCTCTACTGTGCTCCACTGTACTCCACTGTACTCTATCTCTACTGTGCTCCACTGTACTCTATCTCTACTGTACTCCACTGTACTCTACCTCTACTGTGCTCCACTGTACTCCACTGTACTCTATCTCTAATGTGCTCCACTGTACTCTACCTCTACTGTACTCCACTGTACTCTACCTCTACTGTGCTACACTGTACTCTACCTCTACTGTGCTCTACTGTACTCTATCTCTACTGTACTCCACTGTACTCTATCTCTACTGTGATCCACTGTACTCTACCTCTACTCTGCTCCACTGTACTCTATCTCTACTGTGCTCCACTGTACTCTACCTCTACTGTACTCCACTGTACTCTATCTCTACTGTGCTCTACTGTACTCTATCTCTACTGTACTCCACTGTACTCTAACTCTATTGTGCTCTACTGTACTCTATCTCTACTGTACTCCACTGTACTCTATCTCTACTGTGATCCACTGTACTCTATCTCTACTGTACTCCACTGTACTCTACCTCTACTGTGCTCCACTGTACTCCACTGTACTCTATCTCTACTGTGCTCCACTGTACTCTACCTCTACTGTACTCCACTGTACTCTATCTCTACTGTGCTCCACTGTACTCTACCTCTACTGTACTCCACTGTACTCTATCTCTACTGTGCTCTACTGTACTCTATCTCTACTGTACTCCACTGTACTCTACCTCTACTGTGCTCCACTGTACTCCACTGTACTCTATCTCTACTGTGCTCCACTGTACTCTATCTCTACTGTACTCCACTGTACTCTACCTCTACTGTGCTCCACTGTACTCCACTGTACTCTATCTCTACTGTGCTCTACTGTACTCTATCTCTACTGTGTTCCACTGTACTCTACCTCTACTGTACTCCACTGTACTCTATCTCTACTGTGCTCCACTGTACTCTACCTCTACTGTACTGTACTGTTCTCTACCTCTACTGTACTCTACTGTACTCCACCTCTACTGTGCTCCACTGTACACCACTGTTCTACCTCTACTGTACTCCACTGTACTCTACCTCTACTGCACTCCACTGTACTCTATCTCTACTGTACTCCACTGTGCTCTACCTCTACTGTGCTCCACTGTACTCTATCTCTACTGTGCTCCACTGTACTCTACCTCTACTGTGCTCTACTGTACTCTATCTCTACTGTACTCCACTGTACTCTATCTCTACTGTGATCCACTGTACTCTACCTCTACTCTGCTCCACTGTACTCTATCTCTACTGTGCTCCACTGTACTCTACCTCTACTGTACTCCACTGTACTCTATCTCTACTGTGCTCTACTGTACTCTATCTCTACTGTACTCCACTGTACTCTATCTCTACTGTGATCCACTGTACTCTACCTCTACTGTACTCCACTGTACTCTATCTCTACTGTGCTCTACTGTACTCTATCTCTATTGTACTCCACTGTACTCTACCTCTACTGTGCTCCACTGTACTCCACTGTACTCTATCTCTACTGTGCTCTACTGTACTCTATCTCTACTGTGTTCCACTGTACTCTACCTCTACTGTACTCCACTGTACTCTATCTCTACTGTGCTCCACTGTACTCTACCTCTACTGTACTGTACTGTTCTCTACCTCTACTGTACTCCACTGTACTCCACCTCTACTGTGCTCCACTGTACACCACTGTTCTACCTCTACTGTACTCCACTGTACTCTACCTCTACTGCACTCCACTGTACTCTATCTCTACTGTACTCCACTGTGTTCTACCTCTACTGTGCTCCACTGTACTCTATCTCTACTGTGCTCCACTGTACTCTACCTCTACTGTACTCCACTGTACTCTATCTCTACTGTGCTCCACTGTACTCTACCTCTACTGTGCTCTACTGTACTCTATCTCTACTGTACTCCACTGTACTCTACCTCTACTGTGCTCCACTGTACTCCACTGTACTCTATCTCTACTGTGCTCCACTGTACTCTATCTCTACTGTACTCCACTGTACTCTACCTCTACTGTGCTCCACTGTACTCCACTGTACTCTATCTCTACTGTGCTCTACTGTACTCTATCTCTACTGTGTTCCACTGTACTCTACCTCTACTGTACTCCACTGTACTCTATCTCTACTGTACTCCACTGTACTCTACCTCTACTGTGCTCCACTGTACTCCACTGTACTCTATCTCTACTGTGCTCTACTGTACTCTATCTCTACTGTGTTCCACTGTACTCTACCTCTACTGTACTCCACTGTACTCTATCTCTACTGTGCTCCACTGTACTCTACCTCTACTGTACTGTACTGTTCTCTACCTCTACTGTACTCAACTGTACTCCACCTCTACTGTGCTCCACTGTACACCACTGTTCTACCTCTACTGTACTCCACTGTACTCTACCTCTACTGCACTCCACTGTACTCTATCTCTACTGTACTCCACTGTGCTCTACCTCTACTGTGCTCCACTGTACTCTATCTCTACTGTGCTCCACTGTACTCTACCTCTACTGTGCTCTACTGTACTCTATCTCTACTGTACTCCACTGTACTCTATCTTTACTGTGATCCACTGTACTCTACCTCTACTCTGCTCCACTGTACTCTATCTCTACTGTGCTCCACTGTACTCTACCTCTACTGTACTCCACTGTACTCTATCTCTACTGTGCTCTACTGTACTCTATCTCTACTGTACTCCACTGTACTCTACCTCTACTGTGCTCCACTGTACTCCACTGTACTCTATCTCTACTGTGCTCCACTGTACTCTATCTCTACTGTACTCCACTGTACTCTACCTCTACTGTGCTCCACTGTACTCCACTGTACTCTATCTCTAATGTGCTCCACTGTACTCTACCTCTACTGTACTCCACTGTACTCTACCTCTACTGTGCTACACTGTACTCTACCTCTACTGTGCTCTACTGTACTCTATCTCTACTGTACTCCACTGTACTCTATCTCTACTGTGATCCACTGTACTCTACCTCTACTCTGCTCCACTGTACTCTATCTCTACTGTGCTCCACTGTACTCTACCTCTACTGTACTCCACTGTACTCTATCTCTACTGTGCTCTACTGTACTCTATCTCTACTGTACTCCACTGTACTCTAACTCTATTGTGCTCTACTGTACTCTATCTCTACTGTACTCCACTGTACTCTATCTCTACTGTGATCCACTGTACTCTATCTCTACTGTACTCCACTGTACTCTACCTCTACTGTGCTCCACTGTACTCCACTGTACTCTATCTCTACTGTGCTCCACTGTACTCTACCTCTACTGTACTCCACTGTACTCTATCTCTACTGTGCTCCACTGTACTCTACCTCTACTGTACTCCACTGTACTCTATCTCTACTGTGCTCTACTGTACTCTATCTCTACTGTACTCCACTGTACTCTACCTCTACTGTGCTCCACTGTACTCCACTGTACTCTATCTCTACTGTGCTCCACTGTACTCTATCTCTACTGTACTCCACTGTACTCTACCTCTACTGTGCTCCACTGTACTCCACTGTACTCTATCTCTACTGTGCTCTACTGTACTCTATCTCTACTGTGTTCCACTGTACTCTACCTCTACTGTACTCCACTGTACTCTATCTCTACTGTGCTCCACTGTACTCTACCTCTACTGTACTGTACTGTTCTCTACCTCTACTGTACTCTACTGTACTCCACCTCTACTGTGCTCCACTGTACACCACTGTTCTACCTCTACTGTACTCCACTGTACTCTACCTCTACTGCACTCCACTGTACTCTATCTCTACTGTACTCCACTGTGCTCTACCTCTACTGTGCTCCACTGTACTCTATCTCTACTGTGCTCCACTGTACTCTACCTCTACTGTGCTCTACTGTACTCTATCTCTACTGTACTCCACTGTACTCTATCTCTACTGTGATCCACTGTACTCTACCTCTACTCTGCTCCACTGTACTCTATCTCTACTGTGCTCCACTGTACTCTACCTCTACTGTACTCCACTGTACTCTATCTCTACTGTGCTCTACTGTACTCTATCTCTACTGTACTCCACTGTACTCTATCTCTACTGTGATCCACTGTACTCTACCTCTACTGTACTCCACTGTACTCTATCTCTACTGTGCTCTACTGTACTCTATCTCTACTGTACTCCACTGTACTCTACCTCTACTGTGCTCCACTGTACTCCACTGTACTCTATCTCTACTGTGCTCTACTGTACTCTATCTCTACTGTGTTCCACTGTACTCTACCTCTACTGTACTCCACTGTACTCTATCTCTACTGTGCTCCACTGTACTCTACCTCTACTGTACTGTACTGTTCTCTACCTCTACTGTACTCCACTGTACTCCACCTCTACTGTGCTCCACTGTACACCACTGTTCTACCTCTACTGTACTCCACTGTACTCTACCTCTACTGCACTCCACTGTACTCTATCTCTACTGTACTCCACTGTGTTCTACCTCTACTGTGCTCCACTGTACTCTATCTCTACTGTGCTCCACTGTACTCTACCTCTACTGTGCTCTACTGTACTCTATCTCTACTGTACTCCACTGTACTCTATCTCTACTGTGATCCACTGTACTCTACCTCTACTCTGCTCCACTGTACTCTATCTCTACTGTGCTCCACTGTACTCTACCTCTACTGTACTCCACTGTACTCTATCTCTACTGTGCTCCACTGTACTCCACTGTACTCTATCTCTACTGTGCTCCACTGTACTCTATCTCTACTGTACTCCACTGTACTCTACCTCTACTGTGCTCCACTGTACTCCACTGTACTCTATCTCTACTGTGCTCCACTGTACTCTACCTCTACTGTGCTCCACTGTACTCCACTGTACTCTATCTCTACTGTGCTCCACTGTACTCTATCTCTACTGTACTCCACTGTACTCTACCTCTACTGTGCTCCACTCTACTCCACTGTACTCTATCTCTACTGTGCTCTACTGTACTCTATCTCTACTGTGTTCCACTGTACTCTACCTCTACTGTACTCCACTGTACTCTATCTCTACTGTACTCCACTGTACTCTACCTCTACTGTGCTCCACTGTACTCCACTGTACTCTATCTCTACTGTGCTCTACTGTACTCTATCTCTACTGTGTTCCACTGTACTCTACCTCTACTGTACTCCACTGTACTCTATCTCTACTGTGCCCCACTGTACTCTACCTCTACTGTACTGTACTGTTCTCTACCTCTACTGTACTCTACTGTACTCCACCTCTACTGTGCTCCACTGTACACCACTGTTCTACCTCTACTGTGCTCCACTGTACTCTACCTCTACTGTGCTCTACTGTACTCTATCTCTACTGTACTCCACTGTACTCTATCTCTACTGTGATCCACTGTACTCTACCTCTACTCTGCTCCACTGTACTCTATCTCTACTGTGCTCCACTGTACTCTACCTCTACTGTACTCCACTGTACTCTATCTCTACTGTGCTCTACTGTACTCTATCTCTACTGTACTCCACTGTACTCTACCTCTACTGTGCTCCACTGTACTCCACTGTACTCTATCTCTACTGTGCTCCACTGTACTCTATCTCTACTGTACTCCACTGTACTCTACCTCTACTGTGCTCCACTGTACTCCACTGTACTCTATTTCTAATGTGCTCCACAGTACTCTACCTCTACTGTACTCCACTGTACTCTACCTCTACTGTGCTACACTGTACTCTACCTCTACTGTGCTCTACTGTACTCTATCTCTACTGTACTCCACTGTACTCTATCTCTACTGTGATCCACTGTACTCTACCTCTACTCTGCTCCACTGTACTCTATCTCTACTGTGCTCCACTGTACTCTACCTCTACTGTACTCCACTGTACTCTATCTCTACTGTGCTCTACTGTACTCTATCTCTACTGTACTCCACTGTACTCTATCTCTACTGTGCTCCACTGTACTCCACTGTACTCTATCTCTACTGTGCTCCACTGTACTCTATCTCTACTGTACTCCACTGTACTCTACCTCTACTGTGCTCCACTGTACTCCACTGTACTCTATCTCTACTGTGCTCCACTGTACTCTACCTCTACTGTACTCCACTGTACTCTATCTCTACTGTGCTCCACTGTACTCTACCTCTACTGTGCTCTACTGTACTCTATCTCTACTGTACTCCACTGTACTCTACCTCTACTGTGCTCCACTGTACTCCACTGTACTCTATCTCTACTGTGCTCCACTGTACTCTATCTCTACTGTACTCCACTGTACTCTACCTCTACTGTGCTCCACTGTACTCCACTGTACTCTATCTCTACTGTGCTCTACTGTACTCTATCTCTACTGTGTTCCACTGTACTCTACCTCTACTGTACTCCACTGTACTCTATCTCCACTGTACTCCACTGTACTCTACCTCTACTGTGCTCCACTGTACTCCACTGTACTCTATCTCTACTGTGCTCTACTGTACTCTATCTCTACTGTGTTCCACTGTACTCTACCTCTACTGTACTCCACTGTACTCTATCTCTACTGTGCTCCACTGTACTCTACCTCTACTGTACTGTACTGTTCTCTACTTCTACTGTACTCTACTGTACTCCACCTCTACTGTGCTCCACTGTACACCACTGTTCTACCTCTACTGTACTCCACTGTACTCTACCTCTACTGCACTCCACTGTACTCTATCTCTACTGTACTCCACTGTGCTCTACCTCTACTGTGCTCCACTGTACTCTATCTCTACTGTGCTCCACTGTACTCTACCTCTACTGTGCTCTACTGTACTCTATCTCTACTGTACTCCACTGTACTCTATCTCTACTGTGATCCACTGTACTCTACCTCTACTCTGCTCCACTGTACTCTATCTCTACTGTGCTCCACTGTACTCTACCTCTACTGTACTCCACTGTACTCTATCTCTACTGTGCTCTACTGTACTCTATCTCTACTGTACTCCACTGTACTCTACCTCTACTGTGCTCCACTGTACTCCACTGTACTCTATCTCTACTGTGCTCCACTGTACTCTATCCCTACTGTACTCCACTGTACTCTACCTCTACTGTGCTCCACTGTACTCCACTGTACTCTATCTCTACTGTGCTCTACTGTACTCTATCTCTACTGTGTTCCACTGTACTCTACCTCTACTGTACTCCACTGTACTCTATCTCTACTGTGCTCCACTGTACTCTACCTCTACTGTACTGTACTGTTCTCTACCTCTACTGTACTCTACTGTACTCCACCTCTACTGTGCTCCACTGTACACCACTGTTCTACCTCTACTGTACTCCACTGTACTCTACCTCTACTGCACTCCACTGTACTCTATCTCTACTGTACTCCACTGTGCTCTACCTCTACTGTGCTCCACTGTACTCTATCTCTACTGTGCTCCACTGTACTCTACCTCTACTGTGCTCTACTGTACTCTATCTCTACTGTACTCCACTGTACTCTATCTCTACTGTGATCCACTGTACTCTACCTCTACTCTGCTCCACTGTACTCTATCTCTACTGTGCTCCACTGTACTCTACCTCTACTGTACTCCACTGTACTCTATCTCTACTGTGCTCTACTGTACTCTACCTCTATTGTGCTCTACTGTACTCTATCTCTACTGTACTCCACTGTACTCTATCTCTACTGTGATCCACTGTACTCTACCTCTACTGTACTCCACTGTACTCTATCTCTACTGTGCTCTACTGTACTCTATCTCTACTGTACTCCACTGTACTCTACCTCTACTGTGCTCCACTGTACTCCACTGTACTCTATCTCTACTGTGCTCCACTGTACTCTATCTCTACTGTACTCCACTGTACTCTACCTCTACTGTGCTCCACTGTACTCCACTGTACTCTATCTCTACTGTGCTCTACTGTACTCTATCTCTACTGTGTTCCACTGTACTCTACCTCTACTGTACTCCACTGTACTCTATCTCTACTGTGCTCCACTGTACTCTACCTCTACTGTACTGTACTGTTCTCTACCTCTACTGTACTCTACTGTACTCAACCTCTACTGTGCTCCACTGTACACCACTGTTCTACCTCTACTGTACTCCACTGTACTCTACCTCTACTGCACTCCACTGTACTCTATCTCTACTGTACTCCACTGTGCTCTACCTCTACTGTGCTCCACTGTACTCTATCTCTACTGTGCTCCACTGTACTCTACCTCTACTGTGCTCTACTGTACTCTATCTCTACTGTACTCCACTGTACTCTATCTCTACTGTGATCCACTGTACTCTACCTCTACTCTGCTCCACTGTACTCTATCTCTACTGTGCTCCACTGTACTCTACCTCTACTGTACTCCACTGTACTCTATCTCTACTGTGCTCTACTGTACTCTATCTCTACTGTACTCCACTGTACTCTACCTCTACTGTGCTCCACTGTACTCCACTGTACTCTATCTCTACTGTGCTCCAATGTACTCTATCTCTACTGTACTCCACTGTACTCTACCTCTACTGTGCTCCACTGTACTCCACTGTACTCTATCTCTAATGTGCTCCACAGTACTCTACCTCTACTGTACTCCACTGTACTCTACCTCTACTGTGCTACACTGTACTCTACCTCTACTGTGCTCTACTGTACTCTATCTCTACTGTACTCCACTGTACTCTATCTCTACTGTGATCCACTGTACTCTACCTCTACTCTGCTCCACTGTACTCTATCTCTACTGTGCTCCACTGTACTCTACCTCTACTGTACTCCACTGTACTCTATCTCTACTGTGCTCCACTGTACTCTACCTCTACTGTACTCCACTGTACTCTATCTCTACTGTGCTCTACTGTACTCTATCTCTACTGTACTCCACTGTACTCTATCTCTACTGTGCTCCACTGTACTCCACTGTACTCTATCTCTACTGTGCTCCACTGTACTCTATCTCTACTGTACTCCACTGTACTCTACCTCTACTGTGCTCCACTGTACTCCACTGTACTCTATCTCTACTGTGCTCCACTGTACTCTACCTCTACTGTACTCCACTGTACTCTATCTCTACTGTGCTCCACTGTACTCTACCTCTACTGTGCTCTACTGTACTCTATCTCTACTGTACTCCACTGTACTCTACCTCTACTGTGCTCCACTGTACTCCACTGTACTCTATCTCTACTGTGCTCCACTGTACTCTATCTCTACTGTACTCCACTGTACTCTACCTCTACTGTGCTCCACTGTACTCCACTGTACTCTATCTCTACTGTGCTCTACTGTACTCTATCTCTACTGTGTTCCACTGTACTCTATCTCTACTGTGCTCTACTGTACTCTATCTCTACTGTACTCCACTGTACTCTACCTCTACTGTGCTCCACTGTACTCCACTGTACTCTATCTCTACTGTGCTCCACTGTACTCTATCCCTACTGTACTCCACTGTACTCTACCTCTACTGTGCTCCACTGTACTCCACTGTACTCTATCTCTACTGTGCTCTACTGTACTCTATCTCTACTGTGTTCCACTGTACTCTACCTCTACTGTACTCCACTGTACTCTATCTCTACTGTGCTCCACTGTACTCTACCTCTACTGTACTGTACTGTTCTCTACCTCTACTGTACTCTACTGTACTCCACCTCTACTGTGCTCCACTGTACACCACTGTTCTACCTCTACTGTACTCCACTGTACTCTACCTCTACTGCACTCCACTGTACTCTATCTCTACTGTACTCCACTGTGCTCTACCTCTACTGTGCTCCACTGTACTCTATCTCTACTCTGCTCCACTGTACTCTACCTCTACTGTGCTCTACTGTACTCTATCTCTACTGTACTCCACTGTACTCTATCTCTACTGTGATCCACTGTACTCTACCTCTACTCTGCTCCACTGTACTCTATCTCTACTGTGCTCCACTGTACTCTACCTCTACTGTACTCCACTGTACTCTATCTCTACTGTGCTCTACTGTACTCTACCTCTATTGTGCTCTACTGTACTCTATCTCTACTGTACTCCACTGTACTCTATCTCTACTGTGATCCACTGTACTCTACCTCTACTGTACTCCACTGTACTCTATCTCTACTGTGCTCTACTGTACTCTATCTCTACTGTACTCCACTGTACTCTACCTCTACTGTGCTCCACTGTACTCCACTGTACTCTATCTCTACTGTGCTCCACTGTACTCTATCTCTACTGTACTCCACTGTACTCTACCTCTACTGTGCTCCACTGTACTCCACTGTACTCTATCTCTACTGTGCTCTACTGTACTCTATCTCTACTGTGTTCCACTGTACTCTACCTCTACTGTACTCCACTGTACTCTATCTCTACTGTGCTCCACTGTACTCTACCTCTACTGTACTGTACTGTTCTCTACCTCTACTGTACTCTACTGTACTCCACCTCTACTGTGCTCCACTGTACACCACTGTTCTACCTCTACTGTACTCCACTGTACTCTACCTCTACTGAACTCCACTGTACTCTATCTCTACTGTACTCCACTGTGCTCTACCTCTACTGTGCTCCACTGTACTCTATCTCTACTGTGCTCCACTGTACTCTACCTCTACTCTGCTCCACTGTACTCTATCTCTACTGTGCTCCACTGTACTCTACCTCTACTGTACTCCACTGTACTCTATCTCTACTGTGCTCTACTGTACTCTACCTCTATTGTGCTCTACTGTACTCTATCTCTACTGTACTCCACTGTACTCTATCTCTACTGTGATCCACTGTACTCTACCTCTACTGTACTCCACTGTACTCTATCTCTACTGTGCTCTACTGTACTCTATCTCTACTGTACTCCACTGTACTCTACCTCTACTGTGCTCCACTGTACTCCACTGTACTCTATCTCTACTGTGCTCCACTGTACTCTATCTCTACTGTACTCCACTGTACTCTACCTCTACTGTGCTCCACTGTACTCCACTGTACTCTATCTCTACTGTGCTCTACTGTACTCTATCTCTACTGTGTTCCACTGTACTCTACCTCTACTGTACTCCACTGTACTCTATCTCTACTGTGCTCCACTGTACTCTACCTCTACTGTACTGTACTGTTCTCTACCTCTACTGTACTCTACTGTACTCCACCTCTACTGTGCTCCACTGTACACCACTGTTCTACCTCTACTGTGCTCCACTGTACTCTATCTCTACTGTGCTCTACTGTACTCTATCTCTACTGTACTCCACTGTACTCTACCTCTACTGTGCTCCACTGTACTCCACTGTACTCTATCTCTACTGTGCTCCACTGTACTCTATCTCTACTGTACTCCACTGTACTCTATCTCTACTGTGCTCCACTGTACTCTATCTCTACTGTACTCCACTGTACTCTACCTCTACTGTGCTCCACTGTACTCCACTGTACTCTATTTCTAATGTGCTCCACAGTACTCTACCTCTACTGTACTCCACTGTACTCTACCTCTACTGTGCTACACTGTACTCTACCTCTACTGTGCTCTACTGTACTCTATCTCTACTGTACTCCACTGTACTCTATCTCTACTGTGATCCACTGTACTCTACCTCTACTCTGCTCCACTGTACTCTATCTCTACTGTGCTCCACTGTACTCTACCTCTACTGTACTCCACTGTACTCTATCTCTACTGTGCTCTACTGTACTCTATCTCTACTGTACTCCACTGTACTCTACCTCTACTGTGCTCCACTGTACTCCACTGTACTCTATCTCTACTGTGCTCCACTGTACTCTATCCCTACTGTACTCCACTGTACTCTACCTCTACTGTGCTCCACTGTACTCCACTGTACTCTATCTCTACTGTGCTCTACTGTACTCTATCTCTACTGTGTTCCACTGTACTCTACCTCTACTGTACTCCACTGTACTCTATCTCTACTGTGCTCCACTGTACTCTACCTCTACTGTACTGTACTGTTCTCTACCTCTACTGTACTCTACTGTACTCCACCTCTACTGTGCTCCACTGTACACCACTGTTCTACCTCTACTGTACTCCACTGTACTCTACCTCTACTGCACTCCACTGTACTCTATCTCTACTGTACTCCACTGTGCTCTACCTCTACTGTGCTCCACTGTACTCTATCTCTACTGTGCTCCACTGTACTCTACCTCTACTGTGCTCTACTGTACTCTATCTCTACTGTACTCCACTGTACTCTATCTCTACTGTGATCCACTGTACTCTACCTCTACTCTGCTCCACTGTACTCTATCTCTACTGTGCTCCACTGTACTCTACCTCTACTGTACTCCACTGTACTCTATCTCTACTGTGCTCTACTGTACTCTACCTCTATTGTGCTCTACTGTACTCTATCTCTACTGTACTCCACTGTACTCTATCTCTACTGTGATCCACTGTACTCTACCTCTACTGTACTCCACTGTACTCTATCTCTACTGTGCTCTACTGTACTCTATCTCTACTGTACTCCACTGTACTCTACCTCTACTGTGCTCCACTGTACTCCACTGTACTCTATCTCTACTGTGCTCCACTGTACTCTATCTCTACTGTACTCCACTGTACTCTACCTCTACTGTGCTCCACTGTACTCCACTGTACTCTATCTCTACTGTGCTCTACTGTACTCTATCTCTACTGTGTTCCACTGTACTCTACCTCTACTGTACTCCACTGTACTCTATCTCTACTGTGCTCCACTGTACTCTACCTCTACTGTACTGTACTGTTCTCTACCTCTACTGTACTCTACTGTACTCAACCTCTACTGTGCTCCACTGTACACCACTGTTCTACCTCTACTGTACTCCACTGTACTCTACCTCTACTGCACTCCACTGTACTCTATCTCTACTGTACTCCACTGTGCTCTACCTCTACTGTGCTCCACTGTACTCTACCTCTACTGTGCTCCACTGTACTCTACCTCTACTGTGCTCTACTGTACTCTATCTCTACTGTACTCCACTGTACTCTATCTCTACTGTGATCCACTGTACTCTACCTCTACTCTGCTCCACTGTACTCTATCTCTACTGTGCTACACTGTACTCTACCTCTACTGTACTCCACTGTACTCTATCTCTACTGTGCTCTACTGTACTCTATCTCTACTGTACTCCACTGTACTCTACCTCTACTGTGCTCCACTGTACTCCACTGTACTCTATCTCTACTGTGCTCCACTGTACTCTATCTCTACTGTACTCCACTGTACTCTACCTCTACTGTGCTCCACTGTACTCCACTGTACTCTATTTCTAATGTGCTCCACAGTACTCTACCTCTACTGTACTCCACTGTACTCTACCTCTACTGTGCTACACTGTACTCTACCTCTACTGTGCTCTACTGTACTCTATCTCTACTGTACTCCACTGTACTCTATCTCTACTGTGATCCACTGTACTCTACCTCTACTCTGCTCCACTGTACTCTATCTCTACTGTGCTCCACTGTACTCTACCTCTACTGTACTCCACTGTACTCTATCTCTACTGTGCTCTACTGTACTCTATCTCTACTGTACTCCACTGTACTCTATCTCTACTGTGCTCCACTGTACTCCACTGTACTCTATCTCTACTGTGCTCCACTGTACTCTATCTCTACTGTACTCCACTGTACTCTACCTCTACTGTGCTCCACTGTACTCCACTGTACTCTATCTCTACTGTGCTCCACTGTACTCTACCTCTACTGTACTCCACTGTACTCTATCTCTACTGTGCTCCACTGTACTCTACCTCTACTGTGCTCTACTGTACTCTATCTCTACTGTACTCCACTGTACTCTACCTCTACTGTGCTCCACTGTACTCCACTGTACTCTATCTCTACTGTGCTCCACTGTACTCTATCTCTACTGTACTCCACTGTACTCTACCTCTACTGTGCTCCACTGTACTCCACTGTACTCTATCTCTACTGTGCTCTACTGTACTCTATCTCTACTGTGTTCCACTGTACTCTACCTCTACTGTACTCCACTGTACTCTATCTCTACTGTACTCCACTGTACTCTACATCTACTGTGCTCCACTGTACTCCACTGTACTCTATCTCTACTGTGCTCTACTGTACTCTATCTCTACTGTGTTCCACTGTACTCTACCTCTACTGTACTCCACTGTACTCTATCTCTACTGTGCTCCACTGTACTCTACCTCTACTGTACTGTACTGTTCTCTACCTCTACTGTACTCTACTGTACTCCACCTCTACTGTGCTCCACTGTACACCACTGTTCTACCTCTACTGTACTCCACTGTACTCTACCTCTACTGCACTCCACTGTACTCTATCTCTACTGTACTCCACTGTGCTCTACCTCTACTGTGCTCCACTGTACTCTATCTCTACTGTGATCCACTGTACTCTACCTCTACTCTGCTCCACTGTACTCTATCTCTACTGTGCTCCACTGTACTCTACCTCTACTGTACTCCACTGTACTCTATCTCTACTGTGCTCTACTGTACTCTATCTCTACTGTACTCCACTGTACTCTACCTCTACTGTGCTCCACTGTACTCCACTGTACTCTATCTCTACTGTGCTCCACTGTACTCTATCCCTACTGTACTCCACTGTACTCTACCTCTACTGTGCTCCACTGTACTCCACTGTACTCTATCTCTACTGTGCTCTACTGTACTCTATCTCTACTGTGTTCCACTGTACTCTACCTCTACTGTACTCCACTGTACTCTATCTCTACTGTGCTCCACTGTACTCTACCTCTACTGTACTGTACTGTTCTCTACCTCTACTGTACTCTACTGTACTCCACCTCTACTGTGCTCCACTGTACACCACTGTTCTACCTCTACTGTACTCCACTGTACTCTACCTCTACTGCACTCCACTGTACTCTATCTCTACTGTACTCCACTGTGCTCTACCTCTACTGTGCTCCACTGTACTCTATCTCTACTGTGCTCCACTGTACTCTACCTCTACTGTGCTCTACTGTACTCTATCTCTACTGTACTCCACTGTACTCTATCTCTACTGTGATCCACTGTACTCTACCTCTACTCTGCTCCACTGTACTCTATCTCTACTGTGCTCCACTGTACTCTACCTCTACTGTACTCCACTGTACTCTATCTCTACTGTGCTCTACTGTACTCTACCTCTATTGTGCTCTACTGTACTCTATCTCTACTGTACTCCACTGTACTCTATCTCTACTGTGATCCACTGTACTCTACCTCTACTGTACTCCACTGTACTCTATCTCTACTGTGCTCCACTGTACTCTACCTCTACTGTGCTCCACTGTACTCCACTGTACTCTATCTCTACTGTGCTCCACTGTACTCTATCTCTACTGTACTCCACTGTACTCTACCTCTACTGTGCTCCACTGTACTCCACTGTACTCTATCTCTACTGTGCTCTACTGTACTCTATCTCTACTGTGTTCCACTGTACTCTACCTCTACTGTACTCCACTGTACTCTATCTCTACTGTGCTCCACTGTACTCTACCTCTACTGTACTGTACTGTTCTCTACCTCTACTGTACTCTACTGTACTCAACCTCTACTGTGCTCCACTGTACACCACTGTTCTACCTCTACTGTACTCCACTGTACTCTACCTCTACTGCACTCCACTGTACTCTATCTCTACTGTACTCCACTGTGCTCTACCTCTACTGTGCTCCACTGTACTCTATCTCTACTGTGCTCCACTGTACTCTACCTCTACTGTGCTCTACTGTACTCTATCTCTACTGTACTCCACTGTACTCTATCTCTACTGTGATCCACTGTACTCTACCTCTACTCTGCTCCACTGTACTCTATCTCTACTGTGCTCCACTGTACTCTACCTCTACTGTACTCCACTGTACTCTATCTCTACTGTGCTCTACTGTACTCTATCTCTACTGTACTCCACTGTACTCTACCTCTACTGTGCTCCACTGTACTCCACTGTACTCTATCTCTACTGTGCTCCACTGTACTCTATCTCTACTGTACTCCACTGTACTCTACCTCTACTGTGCTCCACTGTACTCCACTGTACTCTATCTCTAATGTGCTCCACAGTACTCTACCTCTACTGTACTCCACTGTACTCTACCTCTACTGTGCTACACTGTACTCTACCTCTACTGTGCTCCACTGTACTCTACCTCTACTGTACTCCACTGTACTCTATCTCTACTGTGATCCACTGTACTCTACCTCTACTCTGCTCCACTGTACTCTATCTCTACTGTGCTCCACTGTACTCTACCTCTACTGTACTCCACTGTACTCTATCTCTACTGTGCTCCACTGTACTCTACCTCTACTGTACTCCACTGTACTCTATCTCTACTGTGCTCTACTGTACTCTATCTCTACTGTACTCCACTGTACTCTATCTCTACTGTGCTCCACTGTACTCCACTGTACTCTATCTCTACTGTGCTCCACTGTACTCTATCTCTACTGTACTCCACTGTACTCTACCTCTACTGTGCTCCACTGTACTCCACTGTACTCTATCTCTACTGTGCTCCACTGTACTCTACCTCTACTGTACTCCACTGTACTCTATCTCTACTGTGCTCCACTGTACTCTACCTCTACTGTGCTCTACTGTACTCTATCTCTACTGTACTCCACTGTACTCTACCTCTACTGTGCTCCACTGTACTCCACTGTACTCTATCTCTACTGTGCTCCACTGTACTCTATCTCTACTGTACTCCACTGTACTCTACCTCTACTGTGCTCCACTGTACTCCACTGTACTCTATCTCTACTGTGCTCTACTGTACTCTATCTCTACTGTGTTCCACTGTACTCTACCTCTACTGTACTCCACTGTACTCTATCTCTACTGTACTCCACTGTACTCTACCTCTACTGTGCTCCACTGTACTCCACTGTACTCTATCTCTACTGTGCTCTACTGTACTCTATCTCTACTGTGTTCCACTGTACTCTACCTCTACTGTACTCCACTGTACTCTATCTCTACTGTGCTCCACTGTACTCTACCTCTACTGTACTGTACTGTTCTCTACCTCTACTGTACTCTACTGTACTCCACCTCTACTGTGCTCCACTGTACACCACTGTTCTACCTCTACTGTACTCCACTGTACTCTACCTCTACTGCACTCCACTGTACTCTATCTCTACTGTACTCCACTGTGCTCTACCTCTACTGTGCTCCACTGTACTCTATCTCTACTGTGCTCCACTGTACTCTACCTCTACTGTGCTCTACTGTACTCTATCTCTACTGTACTCCACTGTACTCTATCTCTACTGTGATCCACTGTACTCTACCTCTACTCTGCTCCACTGTACTCTATCTCTACTGTGCTCCACTGTACTCTACCTCTACTGTACTCCACTGTACTCTATCTCTACTGTGCTCTACTGTACTCTATCTCTACTGTACTCCACTGTACTCTACCTCTACTGTGCTCCACTGTACTCCACTGTACTCTATCTCTACTGTGCTCCACTGTACTCTATCCCTACTGTACTCCACTGTACTCTACCTCTACTGTGCTCCACTGTACTCCACTGTACTCTATCTCTACTGTGCTCTACTGTACTCTATCTCTACTGTGTTCCACTGTACTCTACCTCTACTGTACTCCACTGTACTCTATCTCTACTGTGCTCCACTGTACTCTACCTCTACTGTACTGTACTGTTCGCTACCTCTACTGTACTCTACTGTACTCCACCTCTACTGTGCTCCACTGTACACCACTGTTCTACCTCTACTGTACTCCACTGTACTCTACCTCTACTGCACTCCACTGTACTCTATCTCTACTGTACTCCACTGTGCTCTACCTCTACTGTGCTCCACTGTACTCTATCTCTACTGTGATCCACTGTACTCTACCTCTACTCTGCTCCACTGTACTCTATCTCTACTGTGCTCCACTGTACTCTACCTCTACTGTACTCCACTGTACTCTATCTCTACTGTGCTCTACTGTACTCTATCTCTACTGTACTCCACTGTACTCTATCTCTACTGTGCTCCACTGTACTCCACTGTACTCTATCTCTACTGTGCTCCACTGTACTCTATCTCTACTGTACTCCACTGTACTCTACCTCTACTGTGCTCCACTGTACTCCACTGTACTCTATCTCTACTGTGCTCCACTGTACTCTACCTCTACTGTACTCCACTGTACTCTATCTCTACTGTGCTCCACTGTACTCTATCTCTACTGTGCTCTACTGTACTCTATCTCTACTGTACTCCACTGTACTCTACCTCTACTGTGCTCCACTGTACTCCACTGTACTCTATCTCTACTGTGCTCCACTGTACTCTATCTCTACTGTACTCCACTGTACTCTACCTCTACTGTGCTCCACTGTACTCCACTGTACTCTATCTCTACTGTTCTCTACTGTACTCTATCTCTACTGTGTTCCACTGTACTCTACCTCTACTGTACTCCACTGTACTCTATCTCTACTGTACTCCACTGTACTCTACCTCTACTGTGCTCCACTGTACTCCACTGTACTCTATCTCTACTGTGCTCTACTGTACTCTATCTCTACTGTGTTCCACTGTACTCTACCTCTACTGTACTCCACTGTACTCTATCTCTACTGTGCTCCACTGTACTCTACCTCTACTGTACTGTACTGTTCTCTACCTCTACTGTACTCTACTGTACTCCACCTCTACTGTGCTCCACTGTACACCACTGTTCTACCTCTACTGTACTCCACTGTACTCTACCTCTACTGCACTCCACTGTACTCTATCTCTACTGTACTCCACTGTGCTCTACCTCTACTGTGCTCCACTGTACTCTATCTCTACTGTGCTCCACTGTACTCTACCTCTACTGTGCTCTACTGTACTCTATCTCTACTGTACTCCACTGTACTCTATCTCTACTGTGATCCACTGTACTCTACCTCTACTCTGCTCCACTGTACTCTATCTCTACTGTGCTCCACTGAACTCTACCTCTACTGTACTCCACTGTACTCTATCTCTACTGTGCTCTACTGTACTCTATCTCTACTGTACTCCACTGTACTCTACCTCTACTGTGCTCCACTGTACTCCACTGTACTCTATCTCTACTGTGCTCCACTGTACTCTATCCCTACTGTACTCCACTGTACTCTACCTCTACTGTGCTCCACTGTACTCCACTGTACTCTATCTCTACTGTGCTCTACTGTACTCTATCTCTACTGTGTTCCACTGTACTCTACCTCTACTGTACTCCACTGTACTCTATCTCTACTGTGCTCCACTGTACTCTACCACTACTGTACTGTACTGTTCTCTACCTCTACTGTACTCTACTGTACTCCACCTCTACTGTGCTCCACTGTACACCACTGTTCTACCTCTACTGTACTCCACTGTACTCTACCTCTACTGCACTCCACTGTACTCTATCTCTACTGTACTCCACTGTGCTCTACCTCTACTGTGCTCCACTGTACTCTATCTCTACTGTGCTCCACTGTACTCTACCTCTACTGTGCTCTACTGTACTCTATCTCTACTGTACTCCACTGTACTCTATCTCTACTGTGATCCACTGTACTCTACCTCTACTCTGCTCCACTGTACTCTATCTCTACTGTGCTCCACTGTACTCTACCTCTACTGTACTCCACTGTACTCTATCTCTACTGTGCTCTACTGTACTCTACCTCTATTGTGCTCTACTGTACTCTATCTCTACTGTACTCCACTGTACTCTATCTCTACTGTGATCCACTGTACTCTACCTCTACTGTACTCCACTGTACTCTATCTCTACTGTGCTCTACTGTACTCTATCTCTACTGTACTCCACTGTACTCTACCTCTACTGTGCTCCACTGTACTCCACTGTACTCTATCTCTACTGTGCTCCACTGTACTCTATCTCTACTGTACTCCACTGTACTCTACCTCTACTGTGCTCCACTGTACTCCACTGTACTCTATCTCTACTGTGCTCTACTGTACTCTATCTCTACTGTGTTCCACTGTACTCTACCTCTACTGTACTCCACTGTACTCTATCTCTACTCTGCTCCACTGTACTCTACCTCTACTGTACTGTACTGTTCTCTACCTCTACTGTACTCTACTGTACTCCACCTCTACTGTGCTCCACTGTACACCACTGTTCTACCTCTACTGTACTCCACTGTACTCTACCTCTACTGCACTCCACTGTACTCTATCTCTACTGTACTCCACTGTGCTCTACCTCTACTGTGCTCCACTGTACTCTATCTCTACTGTGCTCCACTGTACTCTACCTCTACTCTGCTCCACTGTACTCTACCTCTACTGTACTCCACTGTACTCTATCTCTACTGTGCTCTACTGTACTCTACCTCTATTGTGCTCTACTGTACTCTATCTCTACTGTACTCCACTGTACTCTATCTCTACTGTGATCCACTGTACTCTACCTCTACTGTACTCCACTGTACTCTATCTCTACTGTGCTCTACTGTACTCTATCTCTACTGTACTCCACTGTACTCTACCTCTACTGTGCTCCACTGTACTCCACTGTACTCTATCTCTACTGTGCTCCACTGTACTCTATCTCTACTGTACTCCACTGTACTCTACCTCTACTGTGCTCCACTGTACTCCACTGTACTCTATCTCTACTGTGCTCTACTGTACTCTATCTCTACTGTGTTCCACTGTACTCTACCTCTACTGTACTCCACTGTACTCTATCTCTACTGTGCTCCACTGTACTCTACCTCTACTGTACTGTACTGTTCTCTACCTCTACTGTACTCTACTGTACTCCACCTCTACTGTGCTCCACTGTACACCACTGTTCTACCTCTACTGTGCTCCACTGTACTCTACCTCTACTGTGCTCTACTGTACTCTATCTCTACTGTACTCCACTGTACTCTATCTCTACTGTGATCCACTGTACTCTACCTCTACTCTGCTCCACTGTACTCTATCTCTACTGTGCTCCACTGTACTCTACCTCTACTGTACTCCACTGTACTCTATCTCTACTGTGCTCTACTGTACTCTATCTCTACTGTACTCCACTGTACTCTACCTCTACTGTGCTCCACTGTACTCCACTGTACTCTATCTCTACTGTGCTCCACTGTACTCTATCTCTACTGTACTCCACTGTACTCTACCTCTACTGTGCTCCACTGTACTCCACTGTACTCTATTTCTAATGTGCTCCACAGTACTCTACCTCTACTGTACTCCACTGTACTCTACCTCTACTGTGCTACACTGTACTCTACCTCTACTGTGCTCTACTGTACTCTATCTCTACTGTACTCCACTGTACTCTATCTCTACTGTGATCCACTGTACTCTACCTCTACTCTGCTCCACTGTACTCTATCTCTACTGTGCTCCACTGTACTCTACCTCTACTGTACTCCACTGTACTCTATCTCTACTGTGCTCTACTGTACTCTATCTCTACTGTACTCCACTGTACTCTATCTCTACTGTGCTCCACTGTACTCCACTGTACTCTATCTCTACTGTGCTCCACTGTACTCTATCTCTACTGTACTCCACTGTACTCTACCTCTACTGTGCTCCACTGTACTCCACTGTACTCTATCTCTACTGTGCTCCACTGTACTCTACCTCTACTGTACTCCACTGTACTCTATCTCTACTGTGCTCCACTGTACTCTACCTCTACTGTGCTCTACTGTACTCTATCTCTACTGTACTCCACTGTACTCTACCTCTACTGTGCTCCACTGTACTCCACTGTACTCTATCTCTACTGTGCTCCACTGTACTCTATCTCTACTGTACTCCACTGTACTCTACCTCTACTGTGCTCCACTGTACTCCACTGTACTCTATCTCTACTGTGCTCTACTGTACTCTATCTCTACTGTGTTCCACTGTACTCTACCTCTACTGTACTCCACTGTACTCTATCTCTACTGTACTCCACTGTACTCTACCTCTACTGTGCTCCACTGTACTCCACTGTACTCTATCTCTACTGTGCTCCACTGTACTCTATCTCTACTGTGTTCCACTGTACTCTACCTCTACTGTACTCCACTGTACTCTATCTCTACTGTGCTCCACTGTACTCTACCTCTACTGTACTGTACTGTTCTCTACCTCTACTGTACTCTACTGTACTCCACCTCTACTGTGCTCCACTGTACACCACTGTTCTACCTCTACTGTACTCCACTGTACTCTACCTCTACTGCACTCCACTGTACTCTATCTCTACTGTACTCCACTGTGCTCTACCTCTACTGTGCTCCACTGTACACTATCTCTACTGTGCTCCACTGTACTCTACCTCTACTGTGCTCTACTGTACTCTATCTCTACTGTACTCCACTGTACTCTATCTCTACTGTGATCCACTGTTCTCTACCTCTACTCTGCTCCACTGTACTCTATCTCTACTGTGCTCCAGTGTACTCTACCTCTACTGTACTCCACTGTACTCTATCTCTACTGTGCTCTACTTTACTCTATCTCTACTGTACTCCACTGTACTCTACCTCTACTGTGCTCCACTGTACTCCACTGTACTCTATCTCTACTGTGCTCCACTGTACTCTATCCCTACTGTACTCCACTGTACTCTACCTCTACTGTGCTCCACTGTACTCCACTGTACTCTATCTCTACTGTGCTCTACTGTACTCTATCTCTACTGTGTTCCACTGTACTCTACCTCTACTGTACTCCACTGTACTCTATCTCTACTGTGCTCCACTGTACTCTACCTCTACTGTACTGTACTGTTCTCTACCTCTACTGTACTCTACTGTACTCCACCTCTACTGTGCTCCACTGTACACCACTGTTCTACCTCTACTGTACTCCACTGTACTCTACCTCTACTGCACTCCACTGTACTCTATCTCTACTGTACTCCACTGTGCTCTACCTCTACTGTGCTCCACTGTACTCTATCTCTACTGTGCTCCACTGTACTCTACCTCTACTGTGCTCTACTGTACTCTATCTCTACTGTACTCCACTGTACTCTATCTCTACTGTGATCCACTGTACTCTACCTCTACTCTGCTCCACTGTACTCTATCTCTACTGTGCTCCACTGTACTCTACCTCTACTGTACTCCACTGTACTCTATCTCTACTGTGCTCTACTGTACTCTACCTCTATTGTGCTCTACTGTACTCTATCTCTACTGTACTCCACTGTACTCTATCTCTACTGTGATCCACTGTACTCTACCTCTACTGTACTCCACTGTACTCTATCTCTACTGTGCTCTACTGTACTCTATCTCTACTGTACTCCACTGTACTCTACCTCTACTGTGCTCCACTGTACTCCACTGTACTCTATCTCTACTGTGCTCCACTGTACTCTATCTCTACTGTACTCCACTGTACTCTACCTCTACTGTGCTCCACTGTACTCCACTGTACTCTATCTCTACTGTGCTCTACTGTACTCTATCTCTACTGTGTTCCACTGTACTCTACCTCTACTGTACTCCACTGTACTCTATCTCTACTGTGCTCCACTGTACTCTACCTCTACTGTACTGTACTGTTCTCTACCTCTACTGTACTCTACTGTACTCCACCTCTACTGTGCTCCACTGTACACCACTGTTCTACCTCTACTGTACTCCACTGTACTCTACCTCTACTGCACTCCACTGTACTCTATCTCTACTGTACTCCACTGTGCTCTACCTCTACTGTGCTCCACTGTACTCTATCTCTACTGTGCTCCACTGTACTCTACCTCTACTGTGCTCTACTGTACTCTATCTCTACTGTACTCCACTGTACTCTATCTCTACTGTGATCCACTGTACTCTACCTCTACTCTGCTCCACTGTACTCTATCTCTACTGTGCTCCACTGTACTCTACCTCTACTGTACTCCACTGTACTCTATCTCTACTGTGCTCTACTGTACTCTATCTCTACTGTACTCCACTGTACTCTACCTCTACTGTGCTCCACTGTACTCCACTGTACTCTATCTCTACTGTGCTCCACTGTACTCTATCTCTACTGTACTCCACTGTACTCTACCTCTACTGTGCTCCACTGTACTCCACTGTACTCTATCTCTAATGTGCTCCACAGTACTCTACCTCTACTGTACTCCACTGTACTCTACCTCTACTGTGCTACACTCTACTCTACCTCTACTGTGCTCTACTGTACTCTATCTCTACTGTACTCCACTGTACTCTATCTCTACTGTGATCCACTGTACTCTACCTCTACTCTGCTCCACAGTACTCTATCTCTACTGTGCTCCACTGTACTCTACCTCTACTGTACTCCACTGTACTCTATCTCTACTGTGCTCTACTGTACTCTATCTCTACTGTACTCCACTGTACTCTATCTCTACTGTGCTCCACTGTACTCCACTGTACTCTATCTCTACTGTGCTCCACTGTACTCTATCTCTACTGTACTCCACTGTACTCTACCTCTACTGTGCTCCACTGTACTCCACTGTACTCTATCTCTACTGTGCTCCACTGTACTCTACCTCTACTGTACTCCACTGTACTCTATCTCTACTGTGCTCCACTGTACTCTACCTCTACTGTGCTCTACTGTACTCTATCTCTACTGTACTCCACTGTACTCTACCTCTACTGTGCTCCACTGTACTCCACTGTACTCTATCTCTACTGTGCTCCACTGTACTCTATCTCTACTGTACTCCACTGTACTCTACCTCTACTGTGCTCCACTGTACTCCACTGTACTCTATCTCTACTGTGCTCTACTGTACTCTATCTCTACTGTGTTCCACTGTACTCTACCTCTACTGTACTCCACTGTACTCTATCTCTACTGTACTCCACTGTACTCTACCTCTACTGTGCTCCACTGTACTCCACTGTACTCTATCTCTACTGTGCTCTACTGTACTCTATCTCTACTGTGTTCCACTGTACTCTACCTCTACTGTACTCCACTGTACTCTATCTCTACTGTGCTCCACTGTACTCTACCTCTACTGTACTGTACTGTTCTCTACCTCTACTGTACTCTACTGTACTCCACCTCTACTGTGCTCCACTGTACACCACTGTTCTACCTCTACTGTACTCCACTGTACTCTACCTCTACTCTGCTCCACTGTACTCTATCTCTACTGTGCTCCACTGTACTCTACCTCTACTGTACTCCACTGTACTCTATCTCTACTGTGCTCTACTGTACTCTATCTCTACTGTACTCCACTGTACTCTACCTCTACTGTGCTCCACTGTACTCCACTGTACTCTATCTCTACTGTGCTCCACTGTACTCTATCTCTACTGTACTCCACTGTACTCTACCTCTACTGTGCTCCACTGTACTCCACTGTACTCTATCTCTAATGTGCTCCACTGTACTCTACCTCTACTGTACTCCACTGTACTCTACCTCTACTGTGCTACACTGTACTCTACCTCTACTGTGCTCTACTGTACTCTATCTCTACTGTACTCCACTGTACTCTATCTCTACTGTGATCCACTGTACTCTACCTCTACTCTGCTCCACTGTACTCTATCTCTACTGTGCTCCACTGTAGTCTACCTCTACTGTACTCCACTGTACTCTATCTCTACTGTGCTCTACTGTACTCTATCTCTACTGTACTCCACTGTACTCTACCTCTATTGTGCTCTACTGTACTCTATCTCTACTGTACTCCACTGTACTCTATCTCTACTGTGATCCACTGTACTCTATCTCTACTGTACTCCACTGTACTCTACCTCTACTGTGCTCCACTGTACTCCACTGTACTCTATCTCTACTGTGCTCCACTGTACTCTACCTCTACTGTACTCCACTGTACTCTATCTCTACTGTGCTCCACTGTACTCTACCTCTACTGTACTCCACTGTACTCTATCTCTACTGTGCTCTACTGTACTCTATCTCTACTGTACTCCACTGTACTCTACCTCTATTGTGCTCTACTGTACTCTATCTCTACTGTACTCCACTGTACTCTATCTATACTGTGATCCACTGTACTCTACCTCTACTGTACTCTACTGTACTCTATCTCTACTGTGCTCTACTGTACTCTATCTCTAATGTACTCCACTGTACTCTACCTCTACTGTGCTCCACTGTACTCCACTGTACTCTATCTCTACTGTGCTCCACTGTACTCTACCTCTACTGTGCTCCACTGTACTCCACTGTACACTATCTCTACTGTGCTCCACTGTACTCTACCTCTACTGTACTCCACTGTACTCTATCTCTACTGTGCTCCACTGTACTCTACCTCTACTGTGCTCTACTGTACTCTATCTCTACTGTACTCCACTGTACTCTACCTCTACTGTGCTCCACTGTACTCCACTGTACTCTATCTCTACTGTGCTCCACTGTACTCTATCTCTACTGTACTCCACTGTACTCTACCTCTACTGTGCTCCACTGTACTCCACTGTACTCTATCTCTACTGTGCTCTACTGTACTCTATCTCTACTGTGTTCCACTGTACTCTACCTCTACTGTACTCCACTGTACTCTATCTCTACTGTACTCCACTGTACTCTACCTCTACTGTGCTCCACTGTACTCCACTGTATTCTATCTCTACTGTGCTCTACTGTACTCTATCTCTACTGTGTTCCACTGTACTCTACCTCTACTGTACTCCACTGTACTCTATCTCTACTGTGCTCCACTGTACTCTACCTCTACTGTACTGTACTGTTCTCTACCTCTACTGTACTCTACTGTACTCCACCTCTACTGTGCTCCACTGTACACCACTGTTCTACCTCTACTGTACTCCACTGTACTCTACCTCTACTGCACTCCACTGTACTCTATCTCTACTGTACTCCACTGTGCTCTACCTCTACTGTGCTCCACTGTACTCTATCTCTACTGTGCTCCACTGTACTCTACCTCTACTGTGCTCTACTGTACTCTATCTCTACTGTACTCCACTGTACTCTATCTCTACTGTGATCCACTGTACTCTACCTCTACTCTGCTCCACTGTACTCTATCTCTACTGTGCTCCACTGTACTCTACCTCTACTGTGCTCTACTGTACTCTATCTCTACTGTGTTCCACTGTACTCTACCTCTACTGTACTCCACTGTACTCTATCTCTACTGTACTCCACTGTACTCTACCTCTACTGTGCTCCACTGTACTCCACTGTACTCTATCTCTACTGTGCTCTACTGTACTCTATCTCTACTGTGTTCCACTGTACTCTACCTCTACTGTACTCCACTGTACTCTATCTCTACTGTGCTCCACTGTACTCTACCTCTACTCTGCTCCACTGTACTCTATCTCTACTGTGCTCCACTGTACTCTACCTCTACTGTGCTCTACTGTACTCTATCTCTACTGTGTTCCACTGTACTCTACCTCTACTGTACTCCACTGTACTCTATCTCTACTGTACTCCACTGTACTCTACCTCTACTGTGCTCCACTGTACTCCACTGTACTCTATCTCTACTGTGCTCTACTGTACTCTATCTCTACTGTACTCCACTGTACTCTACCTCTACTGTGCTCCACTGTACTCCACTGTACTCTATCTCTACTGTGCTCCACTGTACTCTATCTCTACTGTACTCCACTGTACTCTACCTCTACTGTGCTCCACTGTACTCCACTGTACTCTATCTCTAATGTGCTCCACAGTACTCTACCTCTACTGTACTCCACTGTACTCTACCTCTACTGTGCTACACTCTACTCTACCTCTACTGTGCTCTACTGTACTCTATCTCTACTGTACTCCACTGTACTCTATCTCTACTGTGATCCACTGTACTCTACCTCTACTCTGCTCCACAGTACTCTATCTCTACTGTGCTCCACTGTACTCTACCTCTACTGTACTCCACTGTACTCTATCTCTACTGTGCTCTACTGTACTCTATCTCTACTGTACTCCACTGTACTCTATCTCTACTGTGCTCCACTGTACTCCACTGTACTCTATCTCTACTGTGCTCCACTGTACTCTATCTCTACTGTACTCCACTGTACTCTACCTCTACTGTGCTCCACTGTACTCCACTGTACTCTATCTCTACTGTGCTCCACTGTACTCTACCTCTACTGTACTCCACTGTACTCTATCTCTACTGTGCTCCACTGTACTCTACCTCTACTGTGCTCTACTGTACTCTATCTCTACTGTACTCCACTGTACTCTACCTCTACTGTGCTCCACTGTACTCCACTGTACTCTATCTCTACTGTGCTCCACTGTACTCTATCTCTACTGTACTCCACTGTACTCTACCTCTACTGTGCTCCACTGTACTCCACTGTACTCTATCTCTACTGTGCTCTACTGTACTCTATCTCTACTGTGTTCCACTGTACTCTACCTCTACTGTACTCCACTGTACTCTATCTCTACTGTACTCCACTGTACTCTACCTCTACTGTGCTCCACTGTACTCCACTGTACTCTATCTCTACTGTGCTCTACTGTACTCTATCTCTACTGTGTTCCACTGTACTCTACCTCTACTGTACTCCACTGTACTCTATCTCTACTGTGCTCCACTGTACTCTACCTCTACTGTACTGTACTGTTCTCTACCTCTACTGTACTCTACTGTACTCCACCTCTACTGTGCTCCACTGTACACCACTGTTCTACCTCTACTGTACTCCACTGTACTCTACCTCTACTGCACTCCACTGTACTCTATCTCTACTGTACTCCACTGTGCTCTACCTCTACTGTGCTCCACTGTACTCTATCTCTACTGTGCTCCACTGTACTCTACCTCTACTGTGCTCTACTGTACTCTATCTCTACTGTACTCCACTGTACTCTATCTCTACTGTGATCCACTGTACTCTACCTCTACTCTGCTCCACTGTACTCTATCTCTACTGTGCTCCACTGTACTCTACCTCTACTGTACTCCACTGTACTCTATCTCTACTGTGCTCTACTGTACTCTATCTCTACTGTACTCCACTGTACTCTACCTCTACTGTGCTCCACTGTACTCCACTGTACTCTATCTCTACTGTGCTCCACTGTACTCTATCTCTACTGTACTCCACTGTACTCTACCTCTACTGTGCTCCACTGTACTCCACTGTACTCTATCTCTAATGTGCTCCACTGTACTCTACCTCTACTGTACTCCACTGTACTCTACCTCTACTGTGCTACACTGTACTCTACCTCTACTGTGCTCTACTGTACTCTATCTCTACTGTACTCCACTGTACTCTATCTCTACTGTGATCCACTGTACTCTACCTCTACTCTGCTCCACTGTACTCTATCTCTACTGTGCTCCACTGTAGTCTACCTCTACTGTACTCCACTGTACTCTATCTCTACTGTGCTCTACTGTACTCTATCTCTACTGTACTCCACTGTACTCTACCTCTATTGTGCTCTACTGTACTCTATCTCTACTGTACTCCACTGTACTCTATCTCTACTGTGATCCACTGTACTCTATCTCTACTGTACTCCACTGTACTCTACCTCTACTGTGCTCCACTGTACTCCACTGTACTCTATCTCTACTGTGCTCCACTGTACTCTACCTCTACTGTACTCCACTGTACTCTATCTCTACTGTGCTCCACTGTACTCTACCTCTACTGTACTCCACTGTACTCTATCTCTACTGTGCTCTACTGTACTCTATCTCTACTGTACTCCACTGTACTCTACCTCTATTGTGCTCTACTGTACTCTATCTCTACTGTACTCCACTGTACTCTATCTATACTGTGATCCACTGTACTCTACCTCTACTGTACTCTACTGTACTCTATCTCTACTGTGCTCTACTGTACTCTATCTCTAATGTACTCCACTGTACTCTACCTCTACTGTGCTCCACTGTACTCCACTGTACTCTATCTCTACTGTGCTCCACTGTACTCTACCTCTACTGTGCTCCACTGTACTCCACTGTACACTATCTCTACTGTGCTCCACTGTACTCTACCTCTACTGTACTCCACTGTACTCTATCTCTACTGTGCTCCACTGTACTCTACCTCTACTGTGCTCTACTGTACTCTATCTCTACTGTACTCCACTGTACTCTACCTCTACTGTGCTCCACTGTACTCCACTGTACTCTATCTCTACTGTGCTCCACTGTACTCTATCTCTACTGTACTCCACTGTACTCTACCTCTACTGTGCTCCACTGTACTCCACTGTACTCTATCTCTACTGTGCTCTACTGTACTCTATCTCTACTGTGTTCCACTGTACTCTACCTCTACTGTACTCCACTGTACTCTATCTCTACTGTACTCCACTGTACTCTACCTCTACTGTGCTCCACTGTACTCCACTGTATTCTATCTCTACTGTGCTCTACTGTACTCTATCTCTACTGTGTTCCACTGTACTCTACCTCTACTGTACTCCACTGTACTCTATCTCTACTGTGCTCCACTGTACTCTACCTCTACTGTACTGTACTGTTCTCTACCTCTACTGTACTCTACTGTACTCCACCTCTACTGTGCTCCACTGTACACCACTGTTCTACCTCTACTGTACTCCACTGTACTCTACCTCTACTGCACTCCACTGTACTCTATCTCTACTGTACTCCACTGTGCTCTACCTCTACTGTGCTCCACTGTACTCTATCTCTACTGTGCTCCACTGTACTCTACCTCTACTGTGCTCTACTGTACTCTATCTCTACTGTACTCCACTGTACTCTATCTCTACTGTGATCCACTGTACTCTACCTCTACTCTGCTCCACTGTACTCTATCTCTACTGTGCTCCACTGTACTCTACCTCTACTGTGCTCTACTGTACTCTATCTCTACTGTGTTCCACTGTACTCTACCTCTACTGTACTCCACTGTACTCTATCTCTACTGTACTCCACTGTACTCTACCTCTACTGTGCTCCACTGTACTCCACTGTACTCTATCTCTACTGTGCTCTACTGTACTCTATCTCTACTGTGTTCCACTGTACTCTACCTCTACTGTACTCCACTGTACTCTATCTCTACTGTGCTCCACTGTACTCTACCTCTACTCTGCTCCACTGTACTCTATCTCTACTGTGCTCCACTGTACTCTACCTCTACTGTGCTCTACTGTACTCTATCTCTACTGTGTTCCACTGTACTCTACCTCTACTGTACTCCACTGTACTCTATCTCTACTGTACTCCACTGTACTCTACCTCTACTGTGCTCCACTGTACTCCACTGTACTCTATCTCTACTGTGCTCTACTGTACTCTATCTCTACTGTACTCCACTGTACTCTACCTCTACTGTGCTCCACTCTACTCCACTGTACTCTATCTCTACTGTGCTCCACTGTACTCTATCTCTACTGTACTCCACTGTACTCTACCTCTACTGTGCTCCACTGTACTCCACTGTACTCTATCTCTAATGTGCTCCACAGTACTCTACCTCTACTGTACTCCACTGTACTCTACCTCTACTGTGCTACACTCTACTCTACCTCTACTGTGCTCTACTGTACTCTATCTCTACTGTACTCCACTGTACTCTATCTCTACTGTGATCCACTGTACTCTACCTCTACTCTGCTCCACAGTACTCTATCTCTACTGTGCTCCACTGTACTCTACCTCTACTGTACTCCACTGTACTCTATCTCTACTGTGCTCTACTGTACTCTATCTCTACTGTACTCCACTGTACTCTATCTCTACTGTGCTCCACTGTACTCCACTGTACTCTATCTCTACTGTGCTCCACTGTACTCTATCTCTACTGTACTCCACTGTACTCTACCTCTACTGTGCTCCACTGTACTCCACTGTACTCTATCTCTACTGTGCTCCACTGTACTCTACCTCTACTGTACTCCACTGTACTCTATCTCTACTGTGCTCCACTGTACTCTACCTCTACTGTGCTCTACTGTACTCTATCTCTACTGTACTCCACTGTACTCTACCTCTAATGTGCTCCACTGTACTCCACTGTACTCTATCTCTACTGTGCTCCACTGTACTCTATCTCTACTGTACTCCACTGTACTCTACCTCTACTGTGCTCCACTGTACTCCACTGTACTCTATCTCTACTGTGCTCTACTGTACTCTATCTCTACTGTGTTCCACTGTACTCTACCTCTACTGTACTCCACTGTACTCTATCTCTACTGTACTCCACTGTACTCTACCTCTACTGTGCTCCACTGTACTCCACTGTACTCTATCTCTACTGTGCTCTACTGTACTCTATCTCTACTGTGTTCCACTGTACTCTACCTCTACTGTACTCCACTGTACTCTATCTCTACTGTGCTCCACTGTACTCTACCTCTACTGTACTGTACTGTTCTCTACCTCTACTGTACTCTACTGTACTCCACCTCTACTGTGCTCCACTGTACACCACTGTTCTACCTCTACTGTACTCCACTGTACTCTACCTCTACTGCACTCCACTGTACTCTATCTCTACTGTACTCCACTGTGCTCTACCTCTACTGTGCTCCACTGTACTCTATCTCTACTGTGCTCCACTGTACTCTACCTCTACTGTGCTCTACTGTACTCTATCTCTACTGTACTCCACTGTACTCTATCTCTACTGTGATCCACTGTACTCTACCTCTACTCTGCTCCACTGTACTCTATCTCTACTGTGCTCCACTGTACTCTACCTCTACTGTACTCCACTGTACTCTATCTCTACTGTGCTCTACTGTACTCTATCTCTACTGTACTCCACTGTACTCTACCTCTACTGTGCTCCACTGTACTCCACTGTACTCTATCTCTACTGTGCTCCACTGTACTCTATCTCTACTGTACTCCACTGTACTCTACCTCTACTGTGCTCCACTGTACTCCACTGTACTCTATCTCTAATGTGCTCCACTGTACTCTACCTCTACTGTACTCCACTGTACTCTACCTCTACTGTGCTACACTGTACTCTACCTCTACTGTGCTCTACTGTACTCTATCTCTACTGTACTCCACTGTACTCTATCTCTACTGTGATCCACTGTACTCTACCTCTACTCTGCTCCACTGTACTCTATCTCTACTGTGCTCCACTGTAGTCTACCTCTACTGTACTCCACTGTACTCTATCTCTACTGTGTTCTACTGTACTCTATCTCTACTGTACTCCACTGTACTCTACCTCTATTGTGCTCTACTGTACTCTATCTCTACTGTACTCCACTGTACTCTATCTCTACTGTGATCCACTGTACTCTATCTCTACTGTACTCCACTGTACTCTACCTCTACTGTGCTCCACTGTACTCCACTGTACTCTATCTCTACTGTGCTCCACTGTACTCTACCTCTACTGTACTCCACTGTACTCTATCTCTACTGTGCTCCACTGTACTCTACCTCTACTGTACTCCACTGTACTCTATCTCTACTGTGCTCTACTGTACTCTATCTCTACTGTACTCCACTGTACTCTACCTCTATTGTGCTCTACTGTACTCTATCTCTACTGTACTCCACTGTACTCTATCTATACTGTGATCCACTGTACTCTACCTCTACTGTACTCTACTGTACTCTATCTCTACTGTGCTCTACTGTACTCTATCTCTAATGTACTCCACTGTACTCTACCTCTACTGTGCTCCACTGTACTCCACTGTACTCTATCTCTACTGTGCTCCACTGTACTCTACCTCTACTGTGCTCCACTGTACTCCACTGTACACTATCTCTACTGTGCTCCACTGTACTCTACCTCTACTGTACTCCACTGTACTCTATCTCTACTGTGCTCCACTGTACTCTACCTCTACTGTGCTCTACTGTACTCTATCTCTACTGTACTCCACTGTACTCTACCTCTACTGTGCTCCACTGTACTCCACTGTACTCTATCTCTACTGTGCTCCACTGTACTCTATCTCTACTGTACTCCACTGTACTCTACCTCTACTGTGCTCCACTGTACTCCACTGTACTCTATCTCTACTGTGCTCTACTGTACTCTATCTCTACTGTGTTCCACTGTACTCTACCTCTACTGTACTCCACTGTACTCTATCTCTACTGTACTCCACTGTACTCTACCTCTACTGTGCTCCACTGTACTCCACTGTATTCTATCTCTACTGTGCTCTACTGTACTCTATCTCTACTGTGTTCCACTGTACTCTACCTCTACTGTACTCCACTGTACTCTATCTCTACTGTGCTCCACTGTACTCTACCTCTACTGTACTGTACTGTTCTCTACCTCTACTGTACTCTACTGTACTCCACCTCTACTGTGCTCCACTGTACACCACTGTTCTACCTCTACTGTACTCCACTGTACTCTACCTCTACTGCACTCCACTGTACTCTATCTCTACTGTACTCCACTGTGCTCTACCTCTACTGTGCTCCACTGTACTCTATCTCTACTGTGCTCCACTGTACTCTACCTCTACTGTGCTCTACTGTACTCTATCTCTACTGTACTCCACTGTACTCTATCTCTACTGTGATCCACTGTACTCTACCTCTACTCTGCTCCACTGTACTCTATCTCTACTGTGCTCCACTGTACTCTACCTCTACTGTGCTCTACTGTACTCTATCTCTACTGTGTTCCACTGTACTCTACCTCTACTGTACTCCACTGTACTCTATCTCTACTGTACTCCACTGTACTCTACCTCTACTGTGCTCCACTGTACTCCACTGTACTCTATCTCTACTGTGCTCTACTGTACTCTATCTCTACTGTGTTCCACTGTACTCTACCTCTACTGTACTCCACTGTACTCTATCTCTACTGTGCTCCACTGTACTCTACCTCTACTGTACTGTACTGTTCTCTACCTCTACTGTACTCTACTGTACTCCACCTCTACTGTGCTCCACTGTACACCACTGTTCTACCTCTACTGTACTCCACTGTACTCTACCTCTACTGCAATCCACTGTACTCTATCTCTACTGTACTCCACTGTGCTCTACCTCTACTGTGCTCCACTGTACTCTATCTCTACTGTGCTCCACTGTACTCTACCTCTACTGTGCTCTACTGTACTCTATCTCTACTGTACTCCACTGTACTCTATCTCTACTGTGATCCACTGTACTCTACCTCTACTCTGCTCCACTGTACTCTATCTCTACTGTGCTCCACTGTACTCTACCTCTACTGTACTCCACTGTACTCTATCTCTACTGTGCTCTACTGTACTCTATCTCTACTGTACTCCACTGTACTCTACCTCTACTGTACTCCACTGTACTCCACTGTACTCTATCTCTACTGTACTCCACTGTACTCTACCTCTACTGTGCTCCACTGTACTCCACTGTACTCTATCTCTACTGTGCTCCACTGTACTCTATCTCTACTGTACTCCACTGTACTCTATCTCTACTGTGCTCTACTGTACTCTATCTCTACTGTACTCCACTGTACTCTATCTCTACTGTGCTCTACTGTACTCTATCTCTACTGTACTCCACTGTACTCTACCTCTACTGTGCTCCACTGTACTCCACTGTACTCTATCTCTACTGTGCTCCACTGTACTCTATCTCTACTGTACTCCACTGTACTCTACCTCTACTGTGCTCCACTGTACTCCACTGTACTCTACCTCTACTGTACTCCACTGTACTCTACCTCTACTGTGCTACACTGTACTCTACCTCTACTGTGCTCTACTGTACTCTATCTCTACTGTACTCCACTGTACTCTATCTCTACTGTGATCCACTGTACTCTACCTCTACTCTGCTCCACTGTACTCTATCTCTACTGTGCTCCACTGTACTCTACCTCTACTGTACTCCACTGTACTCTATCTCTACTGTGCTCTACTGTACTCTATCTCTACTGTACTCCACTGTACTCTACCTCTATTGTGCTCTACTGTACTCTATCTCTACTGTACTCCACTGTACTCTATCTCTACTGTGATCCACTGTACTCTATCTCTACTGTACTCCACTGTACTCTACCTCTACTGTGCTCCACTGTACTCCACTGTACTCTATCTCTACTGTGCTCCACTGTACTCTACCTCTACTGTACTCCACTGTACTCTATCTCTACTGTGCTCCACTGTACTCTACCTCTACTGTACTCCACTGTACTCTATCTCTACTGTGCTCTACTGTACTCTATCTCTACTGTACTCCACTGTACTCTACCTCTATTGTGCTCTACTGTACTCTATCTCTACTGTACTCCACTGTACTCTATCTATACTGTGATCCACTGTACTCTACCTCTACTGTACTCCACTGTACTCTATCTCTACTGTGCTCTACTGTACTCTATCTCTAATGTACTCCACTGTACTCTACCTCTACTGTGCTCCACTGTACTCCACTGTACTCTATCTCTACTGTGCTCCACTGTACTCTACCTCTACTGTGCTCCACTGTACTCCACTGTACACTATCTCTACTGTGCTCCACTGTACTCTACCTCTACTGTACTCCACTGTACTCTATCTCTACTGTGCTCCACTGTACTCTACCTCTACTGTGCTCTACTGTACTCTATCTCTACTGTACTCCACTGTACTCTACCTCTACTGTGCTCCACTGTACTCCACTGTACTCTATCTCTACTGTGCTCCACTGTACTCTATCTCTACTGTACTCCACTGTACTCTACCTCTACTGTGCTCCACTGTACTCCACTGTACTCTATCTCTACTGTGCTCTACTGTACTCTATCTCTACTGTGTTCCACTGTACTCTACCTCTACTGTACTCCACTGTACTCTATCTCTACTGTACTCCACTGTACTCTACCTCTACTGTGCTCCACTGTACTCCACTGTATTCTATCTCTACTGTGCTCTACTGTACTCTATCTCTACTGTGTTCCACTGTACTCTACCTCTACTGTACTCCACTGTACTCTATCTCTACTGTGCTCCACTGTACTCTACCTCTACTGTACTGTACTGTTCTCTACCTCTACTGTACTCTACTGTACTCCACCTCTACTGTGCTCCACTGTACACCACTGTTCTACCTCTACTGTACTCCACTGTACTCTACCTCTACTGCACTCCACTGTACTCTATCTCTACTGTACTCCACTGTGCTCTACCTCTACTGTGCTCCACTGTACTCTATCTCTACTGTGCTCCACTGTACTCTACCTCTACTGTGCTCTACTGTACTCTATCTCTACTGTACTCCACTGTACTCTATCTCTACTGTGATCCACTGTACTCTACCTCTACTCTGCTCCACTGTACTCTATCTCTACTGTGCTCCACTGTACTCTACCTCTACTGTACTCCACTGTACTCTATCTCTACTGTGCTCTACTGTACTCTATCTCTACTGTACTCCACTGTACTCTACCTCTACTGTGCTCCACTGTACTCCACTGTACTCTATCTCTACTGTGCTCCACTGTACTCTATCTCTACTGTACTCCACTGTACTCTACCTCTACTGTGCTCCACTGTACTCCACTGTACTCTATCTCTAATGTGCTCCACTGTACTCTACCTCTACTGTACTCCACTGTACTCTACCTCTACTGTGCTACACTGTACTCTACCTCTACTGTGCTCTACTGTACTCTATCTCTACTGTACTCCACTGTACTCTATCTCTACTGTGATCCACTGTACTCTACCTCTACTCTGCTCCACTGTACTCTATCTCTACTGTGCTCCACTGTACTCTACCTCTACTGTACTCCACTGTACTCTATCTCTACTGTGCTCTACTGTACTCTATCTCTACTGTACTCCACTGTACTCTACCTCTATTGTGCTCTACTGTACTCTATCTCTACTGTACTCCACTGTACTCTATCTCTACTGTGATCCACTGTACTCTATCTCTACTGTACTCCACTGTACTCTACCTCTACTGTGCTCCACTGTACTCCACTGTACTCTATCTCTACTGTGCTCCACTGTACTCTACCTCTACTGTACTCCACTGTACTCTATCTCTACTGTGCTCCACTGTACTCTACCTCTACTTTACTCCACTGTACTCTATCTCTACTGTGCTCTACTGTACTCTTGCTCTACTGTACTCCACTGTACTCTACCTCTATTGTGCTCTACTGTACTCTATCTCTACTGTACTCCACTGTACTCTATCTATACTGTGATCCACTGTACTCTACCTCTACTGTACTCCACTGTACTCTATCTCTACTGTGCTCTACTGTACTCTATCTCTAATGTACTCCACTGTACTCTACCTCTACTGTGCTCCACTGTACTCCACTGTACTCTATCTCTACTGTGCTCCACTGTACTCTACCTCTACTGTACTCCACTGTACTCTATCTCTACTGTGCTCTACTGTACTCTATCTCTAATGTACTCCACTGTACTCTACCTCTACTGTGCTCCACTGTACTCCACTGTACTCTATCTCTACTGTACTCCACTGTACTCTACCTCTACTGCACTCCACTGTACTCTATCTTTACTGTACTCCACTGTGCTCTACCTCTACTGTGCTCCACTGTACTCTATCTCTACTGTGCTCCATTGTACTCTACCTCTACTGTGCTCTACTGTACTCTATCTCTACTGTACTCCACTGTACTCTATCTCTACTGTGATCCACTGTACTCTACCTCTACTCTGCTCCACTGTACTCTATCTCTACTGTGCTCCACTGTACTCTACCTCTACTGTACTCCACTGTACTCTATCTCTACTGTGCTCTACAGTACTCTATCTCTACTGTACTAAACTGTACTCTACCTCTACTGTGCTCCACTGTACTCCACTGTACTCTATCTCTACTGTGCTCCACTGTACTCTATCTCTACTGTACTCCACTGTACTCTACCACTACTGTGCTCCACTGTACTCCACTGTACTCTATCTCTACTGTGCTCCACTGTACTCTACCTCTACTGTACTCCACTGTACTCTACCTCTACTGTGCTCCACTGTACTCTACCTCTACTGTGCTCTACTGTACTCTATATCTACTGTACTCCACTGTACTCTATCTCTACTGTGATCCACTGTACTCTACCTCTACTCTGCTCCACTGTACTCTATCTCTACTGTGCTCCACTGTACTCTACCTCTACTGTACTCCACTGTGCTCTATCTCTACTGTGCTCTACTGTACTCTATCTCTACTGTACTCCACTGTACTCTACCTGTACTGTGCTCCAATGTACTCCACTGTACTCTATCTCTACTGTGCTCCACTGTACTCTACCTCTACTGTACTCCACTGTACTCTACCTCTACTGTGCTCCACTGTACTCCACTGTACTCTATCTCTACTGTGCTCCACTGTACTGTACCTCTACTGTACTCCACTGTACTCTATCTCTACTGTGCTCCACTGTACTCTAACTCTACTGTGCTCTACTGTACTCTATCTCTACTGTACTCCACTGTACTCTATCTCTACTGTGATCCACTGTACTCTACCTCTACTCTACTCCACTGTACTCTATCTCTACTGTGCTCTACTGTACTCTATCTCTACTGTACTCCACTGTACTCTACCTCTATTGTGCTCTACTGTACTCTATCTCTACTGTACTCCACTGTACTCTATCTCTACTGTGATCCACTGTACTCTACCTTTACTGTACTCCACTGTACTCTATCTCTACTGTGCTCTACTGTACTCTATCTCTACTGTACTCCACTGTACTCTACCTCTACTGTGCTCCACTGTACTCTATCTCTACTGTGCTCCACTGTACTCTATCTCTACTGTACTCCACTGTACTCTACCTCTACTGTGCTCCACTGTACTCCACTGTACTCTATCTCTACTGTGCTCTACTGTACTCTATCTCTACTGTGTTCCACTGTACTCTACCTCTACTGTACTCCACTGTACTCTATCTCTACTGTGCTCCACTGTACTCTACCTCTATTGTACTGTTCTCTACCTCTACTGTACTCTACTGTACTCCACCTCTACTGTGCTCCACTGTACACCACTGTTCTACCTCTACTGTACTCCACTGTACTCTACCTCTACTGCACTCCACTGTACTCTATCTCTACTGTGCTCCACTGTACTCTACCTCTACTGTGCTCTACTGTACTCTATCTCTACTGTACTCCACTGTACTCTATCTCTACTGTGATCCACTGTACTCTACCTGTACTCTGCTCCACTGTACTCTATCTCTACTGTGCTCCACTGTACTCTACCTCTACTGTACTCCACTGTACTCTCTCTCTACTGTGCTCTACTGTACTCTATCTCTACTGTACTCCACTGTACTCTACCTCTACTGTGCTCCACTGTACTCCACTGTACTCTATCTCTACTGTGCTCCACTGTACTCTATCTCTACTGTACTCCACTGTACTCTACCTCTACTGTACTGTACTGTTCTCTACCTCTACTGTACTCTACTGTACTCCACCTCTACTGTGCTCCACTGTACACCACTGTTCTACCTCTACTGTACTCCACTGTACTCTACTTCTACTGCACACCACTGTACTCTATCTCTACTGTACTCCACTGTGCTCTACCTCTACTGTGCTCCACTGTACTCTATCTCTACTGTGCTCCACTGTACTCTTTCTCTACTGTACTCCACTGTACTCTACCTCTACTGTGCTCCACTGTACTCTACCTCTATTGTGCTCTACTGTACTCTATCTCTACTGTATTCCACTGTACTCTATCTCTACTGTGATCCACTGTACTCTACCTCTACTGTACTCCACTGTACTCTACCTCTACTGTGCTCTACTGTACTCTATCTCTACTGTACTCCACTGTACTCTACCTCTACTGTGCTCCACTGTACTCCACTGTACTCTATCTCTACTGTGCTCCACTGTACTCTATCTCTACTGTACTCCACTGTACTCTACCTCTACTGTGCTCCACTGTACTCCACTGTACTCTATCTCTACTGTGCTCTACTGTACTCTATCTCTACTGTGTTCCACTGTACTCTACCTCTACTGTACTCCACTGTACTCTATCTCTACTGTGCTCCACTGTACTCTACCTCTACTGTACTGTACTGTTCTCTACCTCTACTGTACTCTACTGTACTCCACCTCTACTGTGCTCCACTGTACACCACTGTTCTACCTCTACTGTACTCCACTGTACTCTACCTCTACTGCACTCCACTGTACTCTATCTCTACTGTACTCCACTGTGCTCTACCTCTACTGTGCTCCACTGTACTCTATCTCTACTGTGCTCCACTGTACTCTACCTCTACTGTGCTCTACTGTACTCTATCTCTACTGTACTCCACTGTACTCTATCTCTACTGTGATCCACTGTACTCTACCTCTACTCTGCTCCACTGTACTCTATCTCTACTGTGCTCCACTGTACTCTACCTCTACTGTACTCCACTGTACTCTATCTCTACTGTGCTCTACTGTACTCTATCTCTACTGTACTCCACTGTACTCTACCTCTACTGTGCTCCACTGTACTCCACTGTACTCTATCTCTACTGTGCTCCACTGTACTCTATCTCTACTGTACTCCACTGTACTCTACCTCTACTGTGCTCCACTGTACTCCACTGTACTCTATCTCTAATGTGCTCCACTGTACTCTACCTCTACTGTACTCCACTGTACTCTACCTCTACTGTGCTACACTGTACTCTACCTCTACTGTGCTCTACTGTACTCTATCTCTACTGTACTCCACTGTACTCTATCTCTACTGTGATCCACTGTACTCTACCTCTACTCTGCTCCACTGTACTCTATCTCTACTGTGCTCCACTGTACTCTACCTCTACTGTACTCCACTGTACTCTATCTCTACTGTGCTCTACTGTACTCTATCTCTACTGTACTCCACTGTACTCTACCTCTACTGTGCTCCACTGTACTCCACTGTACTCTATCTCTACTGTGCTCCACTGTACTCTATCTCTACTGTACTCCACTGTACTCTACCTCTACTGTGCTCCACTGTACTCCACTGTACTCTATCTCTACTGTGCTCCACTGTACTCTACCTCTACTGTACTCCACTGTACTCTATCTCTACTGTGCTCCACTGTACTCTACCTCTACTGTGCTCTACTGTACTCTATCTCTACTGTACTCCACTGTACTCTACCTCTACTGTGCTCCACTGTACTCCACTGTACTCTATCTCTACTGTGCTCCACTGTACTCTATCTCTACTGTACTCCACTGTACTCTACCTCTACTGTGCTCCACTGTACTCCACTGTACTCTATCTCTACTGTGCTCTACTGTACTCTATCTCTACTGTGTTCCACTGTACTCTACCTCTACTGTACTCCACTGTACTCTATCTCTACTGTGCTCCACTGTACTCTACCTCTACTGTACTGTACTGTTCTCTACCTCTACTGTACTCTACTGTACTCCACCTCTACTGTGCTCCACTGTACACCACTGTTCTACCTCTACTGTACTCCACTGTACTCTACCTCTACTGCACTCCACTGTACTCTATCTCTACTGTACTCCACTGTGCTCTACCTCTACTGTGCTCCAATGTACTCTATCTCTACTGTGCTCCACTGTACTCTACCTCTACTGTGCTCTACTGTACTCTATCTCTACTGTACTCCACTGTACTCTATCTCTACTGTGATCCACTGTACTCTACCTCTACTCTGCTCCACTGTACTCTATCTCTACTGTGCTCCACTGTACTCTACCTCTACTGTACTCCACTGTACTCTATCTCTACTGTGCTCTACTGTACTCTACCTCTATTGTGCTCTACTGTACTCTATCTCTACTGTACTCCACTGTACTCTATCTCTACTGTGATCCACTGTACTCTACCTCTACTGTACTCCACTGTACTCTATCTCTACTGTGCTCTACTGTACTCTATCTCTACTGTACTCCACTGTACTCTACCTCTACTGTGCTCCACTGTACTCCACTGTACTCTATCTCTACTGTGCTCCACTGTACTCTATCTCTACTGTACTCCACTGTACTCTACCTCTACTGTGCTCCACTGTACTCCACTGTACTCTATCTCTACTGTGCTCTACTGTACTCTATCTCTACTGTGTTCCACTGTACTCTACCTCTACTGTACTCCACTGTACTCTATCTCTACTGTGCTCCACTGTACTCTACCTCTACTGTACTGTACTGTTCTCTACCTCTACTGTACTCTACTGTACTCCACCTCTACTGTGCTCCACTGTACACCACTGTTCTACCTCTACTGTACTCCACTGTACTCTACCTCTACTGCACTCCACTGTACTCTATCTCTACTGTACTCCACTGTGCTCTACCTCTACTGTGCTCCACTGTACTCTATCTCTACTGTACTCCACTGTACTCTACCTCTACTGTGCTCCACTGTACTCCACTGTACTCTATCTCTAATGTGCTCCACTGTACTCTACCTCTACTGTACTCCACTGTACTCTACCTCTACTGTGCTACACTGTACTCTACCTCTACTGTGCTCTACTGTACTCTATCTCTACTGTACTCCAATGTACTCTATCTCTACTGTGATCCACTGTACTCTACCTCTACTCTGCTCCACTGTACTCTATCTCTACTGTGCTCCACTGTACTCTACCTCTACTGTACTCCACTGTACTCTATCTCTACTGTGCTCTACTGTACTCTATCTCTACTGTACTCCACTGTACTCTACCTCTACTGTGCTCCACTGTACTCCACTGTACTCTATCTCTACTGTGCTCCACTGTACTCTATCTCTACTGTACTCCACTGTACTCTACCTCTACTGTGCTCCACTGTACTCCACTGTACTCTATCTCTACTGTGCTCCACTGTACTCTACCTCTACTGTACTCCACTGTACTCTATCTCTACTGTGCTCCACTGTACTCTACCTCTACTGTGCTCTACTGTACTCCACTGTACTCTACCTCTACTGTGCTCCACTGTACTCCACTGTACTCTATCTCTACTGTGCTCCACTGTACTCTATCTCTACTGTACTCCACTGTACTCTACCTCTACTGTGCTCCACTGTACTCCACTGTACTCTATCTCTACTGTGCTCTACTGTACTCTATCTCTACTGTGTTCCACTGTACTCTACCTCTACTGTACTCCACTGTACTCTATCTCTACTGTGCTCCACTGTACTCTACCTCTACTGTACTGTACTGTTCTCTACCTCTACTGTACTCTACTGTACTCCACCTCTACTGTGCTCCACTGTACACCACTGTTCTACCTCTACTGTACTCCACTGTACTCTACCTCTACTGCACTCCACTGTACTCTATCTCTACTGTACTCCACTGTGCTCTACCTCTACTGTGCTCCAATGTACTCTATCTCTACTGTGCTCCACTGTACTCTACCTCTACTGTGCTCTACTGTACTCTATCTCTACTGTACTCCACTGTACTCTATCTCTACTGTGATCCACTGTACTCTACCTCTACTCTGCTCCACTGTACTCTATCTCTACTGTGCTCCACTGTACTCTACCTCTACTGTACTCCACTGTACTCTATCTCTACTGTGCTCTACTGTACTCTACCTCTATTGTGCTCTACTGTACTCTATCTCTACTGTACTCCACTGTACTCTATCTCTACTGTGATCCACTGTACTCTACCTCTACTGTACTCCACTGTACTCTATCTCTACTGTGCTCTACTGTACTCTATCTCTACTGTGCTCCACTGTACTCTATCTCTACTGTACTCCACTGTACTCTACCTCTACTGTGCTCCACTGTACTCCACTGTACTCTATCTCTACTGTGCTCCACTGTACTCTATCTCTACTGTACTCCACTGTACTCTACCTCTACTGTGCTCCACTGTACTCCACTGTACTCTATCTCTACTGTGCTCTACTGTACTCTATCTCTACTGTGTTCCACTGTACTCTACCTCTACTGTACTCCACTGTACTCTATCTCTACTGTGCTCCACTGTACTCTACCTCTACTGTACTGTACTGTTCTCTACCTCTACTGTACTCTACTGTACTCCACCTCTACTGTGCTCCACTGTACACCACTGTTCTACCTCTACTGTACTCCACTGTACCCTACCTCTACTGCACTCCACTGTACTCTATCTCTACTGTACTCCACTGTGCTCTACCTCTACTGTGCTCCACTGTACTCTATCTCTACTGTGCTCCACTGTACTCTACCTCTACTGTGCTCTACTGTACTCTATCTCTACTGTACTCCACTGTACTCTATCTCTACTGTGATCCACTGTACTCTACCTCTACTCTGCTCCACTGTACTCTATCTCTACTGTGCTCCACTGTACTCTACCTCTACTGTACTCCACTGTACTCTATCTCTACTGTGCTCTACTGTACTCTATCTCTACTGTACTCCACTGTACTCTACCTCTACTGTGCTCCACTGTACTCCACTGTACTCTATCTCTACTGTGCTCCACTGTACTCTATCTCTACTGTACTCCACTGTACTCTACCTCTACTGTACTCCACTGTGCTCTACCTCTATTGTGCTCCACTGTACTCTATCTTGACTGTGCTCCACTGTACTCTATCTCTACTGTGCTCCACTGTACTCTATCTCTACTGTGTTCCACTGTACTCTACCTCTACTCTACTCCACTGTACTCTATCTCTACTGTGCTCCACTGTACTCTACCTCTACTGTACTCCACTGTACTCTACCTCTACTGTACTCCACTGTACTCTATCTCTACTGTACTCCACTGTACTCTACCTCTACTGTACTGTACTGTTCTCTACCTCTACTGTACTCTACTGTACTCCACCTCTACTGTACTCTACTGTACTCCACCTCTACTGTGCTCCACTGTACTCCACTGTACTCTACCTCTACTGTGCTCCACTGTGATCTACCTCTACTGTGCTCCACTGTACTCTACCTCTACTGTACTCACCTGTAATCTATCTCTACTGTACTCCACTGTACTCTATTTCTACTGTGATCCACTGTACTCTACCTCTACTCTGCTCCACTGTACTCTATCTCTACTGTGCTCCACTGTACTCTACCTCTACTGTACTCCACTGTACTCTATCTCTACTGTGCTCTACTGTACTCTATCTCTACTGTACTCCACTGTACTCTACCTCTACTGTGCTCCACTGTACTCCACTGTACTCTATCTCTACTGTGCTCCACTGTACTCTATCTCTACTGTACTCCACTGTACTCTACCTCTACTGTGCTCCACTGTACTCCACTGTACTCTATCTCTACTGTGCTCCACTGTACTCTACCTCTACTGTACTCCACTCTACTCTACCTCTACTGTGCTCCACTGTACTCTACCTCTACTGTACTCCACTCTACTCTACCTCTACTGGGCTCCACTGTACTCTACCTCTACTGTACTCCACTGTACTCTATCTCTACCGTGCTCCACTGTACTCTATCTCTACTGTACTCCACTGTACTCTACCTCTACTCTACTGTACTGTTCTCTACCTCTACTGTACTCTACTGTACTCCACCTCTAATGTGCTCCACTGTACTCCACTGTACTCTACCTCTACTGTGCTCCACTGTAATCTACCTCTACTGTGCTCCACTGTACTCTACCTCTACTGTGCTCCACTGTAATCTACCTCTACTGTGCTCCACTGTACTCTACCTCTACTGTGCTCCACTGTACTCTATCTCTACTGTGCTCCACTGTACTCTACCTCTACTGTGCTCCACTGTAATCTACCTCTACTGTGCTCCACTGTACTCTACCTCTACTGTACTCCACTGTACTCTATCTCTACTGTGCTCTACTGTACTCTACTCTACTGTACTCCACTGTACTCTACCTCTACTGTACTCCACTGTACTCTACCTCTACTTTTCTCCACTGTACTCTACCTCTACTGTACTCTACTGTACTCCTATTCTAATGTGCTCCACTGTAATCCACTGTACTCTACCACTACTGTACTCCACTGTACTCTATCTCTACTGTGCTCCACTGTACTCTACCTCTACTGTACTCCACTGTACTCTACCTCTACTGTACTCCACTGTACTCTATCTCTACTGTACTCCACTGTACTCTACCTCTACTGTACTGTACTGTTCTCTACCTCTACTGTACTCTACTGTACTCCACCTCTACTGTGCTCCACTGTACACCACTGTTCTACCTCTACTGTACTCCACTGTACTCTACCTCTACTGCACTCCACTGTACTCTATCTCTACTGTACTCCACTGTGCTCTACCTCTACTGTGCTCCACTGTACTCTATCTCTACTGTGCTCCACTGTACTCTACCTTTACTGTGCTCCACTGTACTCTACCTCTACTGTGCTCCACTGTACTCTACCTTTACTGTGCTCCACTGTACTCTACCTCTACTGTGCTCCACTGTACTCTACCTATACTGTGCTCTACTGTACTCTATCTCTACTGTGTTCCACTGTACTCTACCTCTACTGTACTCCACTGTACTCTATCTCTACTGTGCTCCACTGTACTCTACCTCTACTGTACTGTACTGTTCTCTACCTCTACTGTACTCTACTGTACTCCACCTCTACTGTACTCCACTGTACTCTACCTCTACTGTCCTCCTCTGTACTCTATCTCTACTGTGCTCCACTGTACTCTATCTCTACTCTACTCCACTGTACTCTACCTCTACTGTGCTCCACTGTACTCTATCTCTACTGTACTCCACTGTACTCTACCTCTACTGTACTGTACTGTTCTCTACCTCTACGGTACTCTACTGTACTCCACCTCTACTGTGCTCCACTGTACACCACTGTTCTACCTCTACTGTACTCCACTGTACTCTACCTCTACTGCACTCCACTGTACTCTATCTCTACTGTACTCCACTGTGCTCTACCTCTACTGTGCTCCACTGTAATCTACCTCTACTGTGCTCCACTGTACTCTACCTCTACTGTACTCCACTGTACTATACCTCTACTGTGCTCTACTGTACTCTATCTCTACTGTACTCCACAGTACTCTACCTCTACTGTACTCCACTGTACTCCACCTCTAATTTCCTCCTCTGTACTCTACCTATACTGTACTCCTCTGTACTTCTATCTCTACTGTACTCCACTGTACTCTACCTCTACTGTTCTCTACTGTACTCTATCTCTACTCTGCTCCACTGTACTCTACTCTACTGTGCTCCACTTTACTCTACCTCTACTGTGCTCTACTGTACTCTACTCTATTGTTCTCCACTGTACTCTATCTCTACTGTACTCCACTGTACTCTACCTCTACTCTGCTCCACTGTACCCTACATCTACTGTGCTCTACTGTACTCTATCTCTATTGTGTTCCACTGTACTCTACCTCTACTGTACTCCACTGTACTCTATCTCTACTGTGCTGCACTGTACTCTATCTCTACTGTACTCCACTGTACTCTACCCCTACTGTACTGCACTGTACTCTACATCTACTGTGCTCTACTGTACTCCACTGTACTCTATCTCTACTGTGCTCCACTGTACTCTATATCTACTGTACTCCACTGTACTCTACCTCTACTGTACTGTACTGTTCTCTACCTCTACTGTACTCTACTGTACTCCAACTCTACTGTGCTCCACTGTACACCACTGTTCTACCTCTACTGTACTCCACTGTACTCTACCTCTACTGCACTCCACTGTACTCTATCTCTACTGTACTCCACTGTACTCTATCTCTGCTGTGATCCACTGTACTCTACCTCTACTGGGCTCCACTGTACTCTATCTCTACTGTGCTCCACTGTACTCTACCTCTACTGTACTCCACTGTACTGTGCTCCACTGTACTCTATCTCTACTGTACTCCACTGTACTCTACCTCTACTGTACTGTAATGGTCTCTACCTCTACTGTACTCTACTGTACTCCACCTCTACTTTGCTCCAATGTACTCCACTGTACTCTACCTCTACTGTGCTCCACTGTACTCTACCACTACTGTACTCCACTGTACTCTATCTCTACTGTGCTCCACTGTACTCTACCTCTACTGTACTGTTCTCTACCTCTACTGTACTCTACTGTACTCCACCTCTACTGTGCTCCACTGTACTCTACCTCTACTGTGCTCCACTGTACTCTACCTCTACTGTGCTCTACTGTACTCTACTCTACTGTGCTCCACTGTAATCTACCTCTACTGTGCTCCACTGTACTCTACCTCTACTGTGCTCCACTGTACTCTACCTCTACTGTGCTCTACTGTACTCTACTCTACTGTTCTCCACTGTAATCTACCTCTACTGTGCTCCACTGTACTCTACCTCTACTGTGCTCCACTGTACTCTACCTCTAAGGGCTCTACTGTACTCTACTCTACTGTTCTCCACTGTACTCTACCTCTACTGTACTCCACTGTACTCTACCTCTACTGTGCGCCACTGTACTCTACCTCTACTGTGCTCTACTATACTCTATCTCTACTGTGCTCCACTGTACTCTACCTCTACTGTACTCCACTGTACTGTACCTCTAATATACTCCACTGTACTCTATCTCTACTGTGCTCCACTGTACTCTTTTCTACTGTACTCCACTGTACTCTATCTCTACTGTAGTCCACTGTACTCTACCTCCACTGTGCTCCACTGTACTCTATCTCTACTGTACTTTCTCTCTACTGTACTCCACTGTACTCTACCTCTACTGTGCCCCACTGTGCTCTACCTCTACTGTGCTCCACTGTAATCTACCTCTACTGTGCTCCAATGTACTCTACCTCTACTGTACTCCACAGTACTCTACCTCTACTGTGCTCTACTGTACTCTATCTCTACTGTACTCCACTGTACTCTACCTCTACTGTACTCAACTGTACTCCACCTCTAATGTCCTCCACTGTACTCTACCTCTACTGTGCTCTACTGTACTCTATCTCTACTGTACTCCACTGTACTCTATCTCTACTGTGATCCACTGTACTCTACCTCTACTCTGCTCCACTGTACTCTATCTCTACTGTGCTCCACTGTACTCTACCTCTACTGTACTCCACTGTACTCTATCTCTACTGTGCTCTACTGTACTCTACCTCTATTGTGCTCTACTGTACTCTATCTCTACTGTACTCCACTGTACTCTATCTCTACTGTGATCCACTGTACTCTACCTCTACTGTACTCCACTGTACTCTATCTCTACTGTGCTCTACTGTACTCTATCTCTACTGTACTCCACTGTACTCTACCTCTACTGTGCTCCACTGTACTCCACTGTACTCTATCTCTACTGTGCTCCACTGTACTCTATCTCTACTGTACTCCACTGTACTCTACCTCTACTGTGCTCCACTGTACTCCACTGTACTCTATCTCTACTGTGCTCTACTGTACTCTATCTCTACTGTGTTCCACTGTACTCTACCTCTACTGTACTCCACTGTACTCTATCTCTACTGTGCTCCACTGTACTCTACCTCTACTGTACTGTACTGTTCTCTACCTCTACTGTACTCTACTGTACTCCACCTCTACTGTGCTCCACTGTACACCACTGTTCTACCTCTACTGTACTCCACTGTACTCTACCTCTACTGCACTCCACTGTACTCTATCTCTACTGTACTCCACTGTGCTCTACCTCTACTGTGCTCCACTGTACTCTATCTCTACTGTACTCCACTGTACTCTACCTCTACTGTGCTCCACTGTACTCCACTGTACTCTATCTCTAATGTGCTCCACTGTACTCTACCTCTACTGTACTCCACTGTACTCTACCTCTACTGTGCTACACTGTACTCTACCTCTACTGTGCTCTACTGTACTCTATCTCTACTGTACTCCAATGTACTCTATCTCTACTGTGATCCACTGTACTCTACCTCTACTCTGCTCCACTGTACTCTATCTCTACTGTGCTCCACTGTACTCTACCTCTACTGTACTCCACTGTACTCTATCTCTACTGTGCTCTACTGTACTCTATCTCTACTGTACTCCACTGTACTCTACCTCTACTGTGCTCCACTGTACTCCACTGTACTCTATCTCTACTGTGCTCCACTGTACTCTATCTCTACTGTACTCCACTGTACTCTACCTCTACTGTGCTCCACTGTACTCCACTGTACTCTATCTCTACTGTGCTCCACTGTACTCTACCTCTACTGTACTCCACTGTACTCTATCTCTACTGTGCTCCACTGTACTCTACCTCTACTGTGCTCTACTGTACTCCACTGTACTCTACCTCTACTGTGCTCCACTGTACTCCACTGTACTCTATCTCTACTGTGCTCCACTGTACTCTATCTCTACTGTACTCCACTGTACTCTACCTCTACTGTGCTCCACTGTACTCCACTGTACTCTATCTCTACTGTGCTCTACTGTACTCTATCTCTACTGTGTTCCACTGTACTCTACCTCTACTGTACTCCACTGTACTCTATCTCTACTGTGCTCCACTGTACTCTACCTCTACTGTACTGTACTGTTCTCTACCTCTACTGTACTCTACTGTACTCCACCTCTACTGTGCTCCACTGTACACCACTGTTCTACCTCTACTGTACTCCACTGTACTCTACCTCTACTGCACTCCACTGTACTCTATCTCTACTGTACTCCACTGTGCTCTACCTCTACTGTGCTCCAATGTACTCTATCTCTACTGTGCTCCACTGTACTCTACCTCTACTGTGCTCTACTGTACTCTATCTCTACTGTACTCCACTGTACTCTATCTCTACTGTGATCCACTGTACTCTACCTCTACTCTGCTCCACTGTACTCTATCTCTACTGTGCTCCACTGTACTCTACCTCTACTGTACTCCACTGTACTCTATCTCTACTGTGCTCTACTGTACTCTACCTCTATTGTGCTCTACTGTACTCTATCTCTACTGTACTCCACTGTACTCTATCTCTACTGTGATCCACTGTACTCTACCTCTACTGTACTCCACTGTACTCTATCTCTACTGTGCTCTACTGTACTCTATCTCTACTGTGCTCCACTGTACTCTATCTCTACTGTACTCCACTGTACTCTACCTCTACTGTGCTCCACTGTACTCCACTGTACTCTATCTCTACTGTGCTCCACTGTACTCTATCTCTACTGTACTCCACTGTACTCTACCTCTACTGTGCTCCACTGTACTCCACTGTACTCTATCTCTACTGTGCTCTACTGTACTCTATCTCTACTGTGTTCCACTGTACTCTACCTCTACTGTACTCCACTGTACTCTATCTCTACTGTGCTCCACTGTACTCTACCTCTACTGTACTGTACTGTTCTCTACCTCTACTGTACTCTACTGTACTCCACCTCTACTGTGCTCCACTGTACACCACTGTTCTACCTCTACTGTACTCCACTGTACCCTACCTCTACTGCACTCCACTGTACTCTATCTCTACTGTACTCCACTGTGCTCTACCTCTACTGTGCTCCACTGTACTCTATCTCTACTGTGCTCCACTGTACTCTACCTCTACTGTGCTCTACTGTACTCTATCTCTACTGTACTCCACTGTACTCTATCTCTACTGTGATCCACTGTACTCTACCTCTACTCTGCTCCACTGTACTCTATCTCTACTGTGCTCCACTGTACTCTACCTCTACTGTACTCCACTGTACTCTATCTCTACTGTGCTCTACTGTACTCTATCTCTACTGTACTCCACTGTACTCTACCTCTACTGTGCTCCACTGTACTCCACTGTACTCTATCTCTACTGTGCTCCACTGTACTCTATCTCTACTGTACTCCACTGTACTCTACCTCTACTGTACTCCACTGTGCTCTACCTCTATTGTGCTCCACTGTACTCTATCTTGACTGTGCTCCACTGTACTCTATCTCTACTGTGCTCCACTGTACTCTATCTCTACTGTGTTCCACTGTACTCTACCTCTACTCTACTCCACTGTACTCTATCTCTACTGTGCTCCACTGTACTCTACCTCTACTGTACTCCACTGTACTCTACCTCTACTGTACTCCACTGTACTCTATCTCTACTGTACTCCACTGTACTCTACCTCTACTGTACTGTACTGTTCTCTACCTCTACTGTACTCTACTGTACTCCACCTCTACTGTACTCTACTGTACTCCACCTCTACTGTGCTCCACTGTACTCCACTGTACTCTACCTCTACTGTGCTCCACTGTGATCTACCTCTACTGTGCTCCACTGTACTCTACCTCTACTGTACTCACCTGTAATCTATCTCTACTGTACTCCACTGTACTCTATTTCTACTGTGCTCCACTGTACTCTACCTCTACTGTACTCCACTGTACTCTATCTCTACTGTGCTCTACTGTACTCTATCTCTACTGTACTCCACTGTACTCTACCTCTACTGTGCTCCACTGTACTCCACTGTACTCTATCTCTACTGTGCTCCACTGTACTCTATCTCTACTGTACTCCACTGTACTCTACCTCTACTGTGCTCCACTGTACTCCACTGTACTCTATCTCTACTGTGCTCCACTGTACTCTACCTCTACTGTACTCCACTCTACTCTACCTCTACTGTGCTCCACTGTACTCTACCTCTACTGTACTCCACTCTACTCTACCTCTACTGGGCTCCACTGTACTCTACCTCTACTGTACTCCACTGTACTCTATCTCTACCGTGCTCCACTGTACTCTATCTCTACTGTACTCCACTGTACTCTACCTCTACTCTACTGTACTGTTCTCTACCTCTACTGTACTCTACTGTACTCCACCTCTAATGTGCTCCACTGTACTCCACTGTACTCTACCTCTACTGTGCTCCACTGTAATCTACCTCTACTGTGCTCCACTGTACTCTACCTCTACTGTGCTCCACTGTAATCTACCTCTACTGTGCTCCACTGTACTCTACCTCTACTGTGCTCCACTGTACTCTATCTCTACTGTGCTCCACTGTACTCTACCTCTACTGTGCTCCACTGTAATCTACCTCTACTGTGCTCCACTGTACTCTACCTCTACTGTACTCCACTGTACTCTATCTCTACTGTGCTCTACTGTACTCTACTCTACTGTACTCCACTGTACTCTACCTCTACTGTACTCCACTGTACTCTACCTCTACTTTTCTCCACTGTACTCTACCTCTACTGTACTCTACTGTACTCCTATTCTAATGTGCTCCACTGTAATCCACTGTACTCTACCACTACTGTACTCCACTGTACTCTATCTCTACTGTGCTCCACTGTACTCTACCTCTACTGTACTCCACTGTACTCTACCTCTACTGTACTCCACTGTACTCTATCTCTACTGTACTCCACTGTACTCTACCTCTACTGTACTGTACTGTACTCTACCTCTACTGTACTCTACTGTACTCCACCTCTACTGTGCTCCACTGTACACCACTGTTCTACCTCTACTGTACTCCACTGTACTCTACCTCTACTGCACTCCACTGTACTCTATCTCTACTGTACTCCACTGTGCTCTACCTCTACTGTGCTCCACTGTACTCTATCTCTACTGTGCTCCACTGTACTCTACCTTTACTGTGCTCCACTGTACTCTACCTCTACTGTGCTCCACTGTACTCTACCTTTACTGTGCTCCACTGTACTCTACCTCTACTGTGCTCCACTGTACTCTACCTATACTGTGCTCTACTGTACTCTATCTCTACTGTGTTCCACTGTACTCTACCTCTACTGTACTCCACTGTACTCTATCTCTACTGTGCTCCACTGTACTCTACCTCTACTGTACTGTACTGTTCTCTACCTCTACTGTACTCTACTGTACTCCACCTCTACTGTACTCCACTGTACTCTACCTCTACTGTCCTCCTCTGTACTCTATCTCTACTGTGCTCCACTGTACTCTATCTCTACTCTACTCCACTGTACTCTACCTCTACTGTGCTCCACTGTACTCTACCTCTACTGTGCTCTACTGTACTCTATCTCTACTGTGTTCCACTGTACTCTACCTCTACTGTACTCCACTGTACTCTATCTCTACTGTGCTCCACTGTACTCTATCTCTACTGTACTCCACTGTACTCTACCTCTACTGTACTGTACTGTTCTCTACCTCTACGGTACTCTACTGTACTCCACCTCTACTGTGCTCCACTGTACACCACTGTTCTACCTCTACTGTACTCCACTGTACTCTACCTCTACTGCACTCCACTGTACTCTATCTCTACTGTACTCCACTGTGCTCTACCTCTACTGTGCTCCACTGTAATCTACCTCTACTGTGCTCCACTGTACTCTACCTCTACTGTACTCCACTGTACTATACCTCTACTGTGCTCTACTGTACTCTATCTCTACTGTACTCCACAGTACTCTACCTCTACTGTACTCCACTGTACTCCACCTCTAATTTCCTCCTCTGTACTCTACCTATACTGTACTCCTCTGTACTTCTATCTCTACTGTACTCCACTGTACTCTACCTCTACTGTTCTCTACTGTACTCTATCTCTACTCTGCTCCACTGTACTCTACTCTACTGTGCTCCACTTTACTCTACCTCTACTGTGCTCTACTGTACTCTACTCTATTGTTCTCCACTGTACTCTATCTCTACTGTACTCCACTGTACTCTACCTCTACTCTGCTCCACTGTACCCTACATCTACTGTGCTCTACTGTACTCTATCTCTATTGTGTTCCACTGTACTCTACCTCTACTGTACTCCACTGTACTCTATCTCTACTGTGCTGCACTGTACTCTATCTCTACTGTACTCCACTGTACTCTACCCCTACTGTACTGCACTGTACTCTACATCTACTGTGCTCTACTGTACTCCACTGTACTCTATCTCTACTGTGCTCCACTGTACTCTATATCTACTGTACTCCACTGTACTCTACCTCTACTGTACTGTACTGTTCTCTACCTCTACTGTACTCTACTGTACTCCAACTCTACTGTGCTCCACTGTACACCACTGTTCTACCTCTACTGTACTCCACTGTACTCTACCTCTACTGCACTCCACTGTACTCTATCTCTACTGTACTCCACTGTACTCTATCTCTGCTGTGATCCACTGTACTCTACCTCTACTGGGCTCCACTGTACTCTATCTCTACTGTGCTCCACTGTACTCTACCTCTACTGTACTCCACTGTACTGTGCTCCACTGTACTCTATCTCTACTGTACTCCACTGTACTCTACCTCTACTGTACTGTAATGGTCTCTACCTCTACTGTACTCTACTGTACTCCACCTCTACTTTGCTCCAATGTACTCCACTGTACTCTACCTCTACTGTGCTCCACTGTACTCTACCTCTACTGTACTCCACTGTACTCTATCTCTACTGTGCTCCACTGTACTCTACCTCTACTGTACTGTTCTCTACCTCTACTGTACTCTACTGTACTCCACCTCTACTGTGCTCCACTGTACTCTACCTCTACTGTGCTCCACTGTACTCTACCTCTACTGTGCTCTACTGTACTCTACTCTACTGTGCTCCACTGTAATCTACCTCTACTGTGCTCCACTGTACTCTACCTCTACTGTGCTCCACTGTACTCTACCTCTACTGTGCTCTACTGTACTCTACTCTACTGTTCTCCACTGTAATCTACCTCTACTGTGCTCCACTGTACTCTACCTCTACTGTGCTCCACTGTACTCTACCTCTAAGGGCTCTACTGTACTCTACTCTACTGTTCTCCACTGTACTCTACCTCTACTGTACTCCACTGTACTCTACCTCTACTGTGCGCCACTGTACTCTACCTCTACTGTGCTCTACTATACTCTATCTCTACTGTGCTCCACTGTACTCTACCTCTACTGTACTCCACTGTACTGTACCTCTAATATACTCCACTGTACTCTATCTCTACTGTGCTCCACTGTACTCTTTTCTACTGTACTCCACTGTACTCTATCTCTACTGTAGTCCACTGTACTCTACCTCCACTGTGCTCCACTGTACTCTATCTCTACTGTACTTTCTCTCTACTGTACTCCACTGTACTCTACCTCTACTGTGCCCCACTGTGCTCTACCTCTACTGTGCTCCACTGTAATCTACCTCTACTGTGCTCCACTGTACTCTACCTCTACTGTACTCCACAGTACTCTACCTCTACTGTGCTCTACTGTACTCTATCTCTACTGTACTCCACTGTACTCTACCTCTACTGTACTCAACTGTACTCCACCTCTAATGTCCTCCACTGTACTCTACCTCTACTGTACTCCACTGTACTTCTCTCTCTACTGTACTCCACTGTACTCTACCTCTACTGTACTCCACTGTACTCTACCTCTACTCTGCTCCACTGTACTCTACCTCTGCTTTGCTCCACTGTACTCTACCTCTACTGTGCTCTACTGTACTCTATCTCTACTGTGCTCCACTGTACTCTACCTCTACTGTACTCCACTGTACTCTATCTCTACTGTGATCCACTGTACTCTACCTTTACTGTGCTCCACTGTACTCTATCTCTACTGTGCTCCACTGTACTCTACCTCTACTGTACTCCACTGTACTCTATCTCTACTGTGCTCCACTCTACTCTATCTCTACTGTACTCCACTCTACACTACCTCTACTGTACTGTAATGTCCTCTACCTCTACTGTACTCCACCTCCACTGTGCTTCACTGCACTCTACTGTACTCCACCTCTACTGTGCTCCACTGTACTCTACCTCTACTGTGCTCCACTGTAATCTACCTCTACTGTGATCCACTGTACTCTACCTCTACTGTGCTCTACTGTACTCTACCTCTACTGTACTGTACTGTTCTCTATCTCTACTGTGATCCACTGTACTCTACCTTTACTGTGCTCCACTGTAATCTACCTCTACTGTGCTCTACTGTACTCTACCTCTACTGTACTGTTCTCTATCTCTACTGTGCTCCACTCTACTCTATCTCTACTGTACTCCACTGTACACTACCTCTACTGTACTGTAATGTTCTCTACCTCTACTGTACTCCACCTCCACTGTGCTTCACTGTACTCTACTGTACTCCACCTCTACTGTGTTCCACTGTACTCTACCTCTACTGTACTCCACTGTACTCTATCTCTACTGTGCTCCACTGTATTCTATCTCTACTGTACTCCACTGTACTCTACCTCTACTGTACTGTACTGTTCTCTACCTCTACTGTACTCTACTGTACTCCACCTCTACTGTGCTCCACTGTATACCACTGTTCTACCTCTACTGTACTCCACTGTACTCTACCTCTACTGCACTCCACTGTACTCTATCTCTACTGTACTCCACTGTGCTCTACCTCTACTGTGCTCCACTGTACTCTATCTCTACTGTGCTCCACTGTACTCTTCCTCTACTGTACTCCACTGTACTGTACCTCTAATATACTCCACTGTACTCTATCTCTACTGTGCTCCACTGTACTCTTTTCTACTGTACTCCACTGTACTCTATCTCTACTGTAGTCCACTGTACTCTACCTCCACTGTGCTCCACTGTACTCTATCTCTACTGTACTCTCTCTCTACTGTACTCCACTGTACTCTACCTCTACTGTGTCCCACTGTACTCTACCTCTACTGTGCTCTACTGTACTCTACTCTACTGTACTCCACTGTACTCTACCTCTACTGTACTCCACTGTACTCTACCTCTACTGTACTCCACTGTACTCTTCCTCTACTGTACTCCACTGTACTGTACCTCTAATATACTCCACTGTACTCTATCTCTACTGTGCTCCACTGTACTCTTTTCTACTGTACTCCACTGTTCTCTATCTCTACTGTAGTCCACTGTACTCTACCTCCACTGTGCTCCACTGTACTCTATCTCTACTGTACTCTCTCTCTACTGTACTCCACTGTACTCTACCTCTACTGTGCCCCACTGTACTCTACCTCTACTGTGCTCTACTGTACTCTACTCTACTGTACTCCACTGTACTCTACCTCTACTGTACTCCACTGTACTCTACCTCTACTGTACTCCACTGTACTCTACCTCTACTCTGCTCCACTGTACTCTACCTCTGCTTTGCTCCACTGTACTCTACCTCTACTGTGCTCTACTGTACTCTATCTCTACTGTGCTCCACTGTACTCTACCTCTACTGTACTCCACTGTACTCTATCTCTACTGTGATACACTGTACTCTACCTTTACTGTGCTCCACTGTACTCTATCTCTACTGTGCTCCACTGTACTCTACCTCTACTGTACTCCACTGTACTCTATCTCTACTGTGCTCCACTCTACTCTATCTCTACTGTACTCCACTGTACACTACCTCTACTGTACTGTAATGTTCTCTACCTCTACTGTACTCCACCTCCACTGTGCTTCACTGTACTCTACTGTACTCCACCTCTACTGTGCTCCACTGTACTCTACCTCTACTGTGCTCCACTGTAATCTACCTCTACTGTGATCCACTGTACTCTACCTTTACTGTGCTCCACTGTACTCTACCTCTACTGTACTCCACTGTACTCTCACTCTACTGTGCTCCACTCTACTCTATCTCTACTGTACTCCACTGTACACTACCTCTACTGTACTGTAATGTTCTCTACCTCTACTGTACTCCACCTCCACTGTGCTTCACTGTACTCTACTGTACTCCACCTCTACTGTGCTCTACTGTACTCTACCTCTACTGTACTGTACTGTTCTCTATCTCTACTGTGATCCACTGTACTCTACCTTTACTGTGCTCCACTGTAATCTACCTCTACTGTGCTCTACTGTACTCTACCTCTACTCTACTGTACTCTATCTCTACTGTACTCTCTCTCTACTGTACTCCACTGTACTCTACCTCTACTGTGCCCCACTGTACTCTACCTCTACTGTGCTCTACTGTACTCTACTCTACTGTACTCCACTGTACTCTACCTCTACTGTACTCCACTGTACTCTACCTCTACTGTACTCCACTGTACTCTTCCTCTACTGTACTCCACTGTACTGTACCTCTAATATACTCCACTGTACTCTATCTCTACTGTGCTCCACTGTACTCTTTTCTACTGTACTCCACTGTACTCTATCTCTACTGTAGTCCACTGTACTCTACCTCCACTGTGCTCCACTGTACTCTATCTCTACTGTACTCTCTCTCTACTGTACTCCACTGTACTCTACCTCTACTGTGCCCCACTGTACTCTACCTCTACTGTGCTCTACTGTACTCTACTCTACTGTACTCCACTGTACTCTACCTCTACTGTACTCCACTGTACTCTACCTCTACTGTACTCCACTGTACTCTACCTCTACTCTGCTCCACTGTACTCTACCTCTGCTTTGCTCCACTGTACTCTACCTCTACTGTGCTCTACTGTACTCTATCTCTACTGTGCTCCACTGTACTCTACCTCTACTGTACTCCACTGTACTCTATCTCTACTGTGATCCACTGTACTCTACCTTTACTGTGCTCCACTGTACTCTATCTCTACTGTGCTCCACTGTACTCTACCTCTACTGTACTCCACTGTACACTACCTCTACTGTACTGTAATGTTCTCTACCTCTACTGTACTCCACCTCCACTGTGCTTCACTGTACTCTACTGTACTCCACCTCTACTGTGCTCCACTGTACTCTACCTCTACTGTGCTCCACTGTAATCTACCTCTACTGTGATCCACTGTACTCTACCTTTACTGTGCTCCACTGTACTCTACCTCTACTGTACTCCACTGTACTCTCACTCTACTGTGCTCCACTCTACTCTATCTCTACTGTACTCCACTGTACACTACCTCTACTGTACTGTAATGTTCTCTACCTCTACTGTACTCCACCTCCACTGTGCTTCACTGTACTCTACTGTACTCCACCTCTACTGTGCTCTACTGTACTCTACCTCTACTGTACTGTACAGTTCTCTATCTCTACTGTGATCCACTGTACTCTACCTTTACTGTGCTCCACTGTAATCTACCTCTACTGTGCTCTACTGTACTCTACCTCTACTCTACTGTTCTCTATCTCTACTGTGCTCCACTCCACTCTACTCTATATCTACTGTACTCCACTGTACACTACCTCTACTGTACTCTAATGTTCTCTACCTCTACTGTACTCCACCTCCACTATGCTTCACTGTACTCTACTGTACTCCACCTCTACTGTGTTCCACTGTACTCTACCTCTACTGTACTCCACTGTACTCTATCTCTACTGTGCTCCACTGTATTCTATCTCTACTGTACTCCACTGTACTCTACCTCTACTGTACTGTACTGTTCTCTACCTCTACTGTACTCTACTGTACTCCACCTCTACTGTGCTCCACTGTACACCACTGTTCTACCTCTACTGTACTCCACTGTACTCTACCTCTACTGCACTCCACTGTACTCTATCTCTACTGTACTCCACTGTGCTCTACCTCTACTGTGCTCCACTGTACTCTATCTCTACTGTGCTCCACTGTACTCTACCTCTACTGTGCTCCACTGTACTCTACCTCTACTGTGCTCTACTGTACTCTACTCTACTGTTCTCCACTGTACTCTACCTCTACTGTACTCCACTGTACTCTAGCTCTACTGTGCTCTACCTCTACTGTGCTCCACTGTACTCTACTTCTACTGTTCTCCACTGTACTCTACCTCTACTGTGCTCCACTGTACTCTACCTCTACTGTGCTCTACTGTACTCTACTCTATTGTTCTCCACTGTACTCTACCTCTACTGTACTCCACTGTACTCTACCTCTACTGTGCTCTACTGTACTCTACTCTATTGTTCTCCACTGTACTCCACCTCTACTGTGTTCCACTGTACTCTACCTCTACTGTGCTCTACTGTACTCTACTCTATTGTTCTCCACTGTACTCTACCTCTACTGTGCTCCACTGTACTCTACCTCTACTGTGCTCTACTGTACTCCACCTCTACTGTGCTCCACTGTACACCACTGTTCTACCTCTACTGTACTCCACTGTACTCTACCTCTACTGCACTCCACTGTACTCTATCTCTACTGTACTCCACTGTGCTCTACCTCTACTGTGCTCCACTGTACTCTATCTCTACTGTGCTCCACTGTACTCTACCTCTGCTTTGCTCCACTGTACTCTACCTCTACTGTGCTCTACTGTACTCTATCTCTACTGTGCTCCACTGTACTCTACCTCTACTGTACTCCACTGTACTCTATCTCTACTGTGATCCACTGTACTCTACCTTTACTGTGCTCCACTGTACTCTATCTCTACTGTGCTCCACTGTACTCTACCTCTACTGTACTCCACTGTACTCTATCTCTACTGTGCTCCACTCTACTCTATCTCTACTGTACTCCACTCTACACTACCTCTACTGTACTGTAATGTCCTCTACCTCTACTGTACTCCACCTCCACTGTGCTTCACTGCACTCTACTGTACTCCACCTCTACTGTGCTCCACTGTACTCTACCTCTACTGTGCTCCACTGTAATCTACCTCTACTGTGATCCACTGTACTCTACCTCTACTGTGCTCTACTGTACTCTACCTCTACTGTACTGTACTGTTCTCTATCTCTACTGTGATCCACTGTACTCTACCTTTACTGTGCTCCACTGTAATCTACCTCTACTGTGCTCTACTGTACTCTACCTCTACTGTACTGTTCTCTATCTCTACTGTGCTCCACTCTACTCTATCTCTACTGTACTCCATTGTACACTACCTCTACTGTACTGTAATGTTCTCTACCTCTACTGTACTCCACCTCCACTGTGCTTCACTGTACTCTACTGTACTCCACCTCTACTGTGTTCCACTGTACTCTACCTCTACTGTACTCCACTGTACTCTATCTCTACTGTGCTCCACTGTATTCTATCTCTACTGTACTCCACTGTACTCTACCTCTACTTTACTGTACTGTTCTCTACCTCTACTGTACTCTACTGTACTCCACCTCTACTGTGCTCCACTGTATACCACTGTTCAACCTCTACTGTACTCCACTGTACTCTACCTCTACTGCACTCCACTGTACTCTATCTCTACTGTACTCCACTGTGCTCTACCTCTACTGTGCTCCACTGTACTCTATCTCTACTGTGCTCCACTGTACTCTTCCTCTACTGTACTCCACTGTACTGTACCTCTAATATACTCCACTGTACTCTATCTCTACTGTGCTCCACTGTACTCTTTTCTACTGTACTCCACTGTACTCTATCTCTACTGTAGTCCACTGTACTCTACCTCCACTGTGCTCCACTGTACTCTATCTCTACTGTACTCTCTCTCTACTGTACTCCACTGTACTCTACCTCTACTGTGCCCCACTGTACTCTACCTCTACTGTGCTCTACTGTACTCTACTCTACTGTACTCCACTGTACTCTACCTCTACTGTACTCCACTGTACTCTACCTCTACTGTACTCCACTGTACTCTTCCTCTACTGTACTCCACTGTACTGTACCTCTAATATACTCCACTGTACTCTATCTCTACTGTGCTCCACTGTACTCTTTTCTACTGTACTCCACTGTACTCTATCTCTACTGTAGTCCACTGTACTCTACCTCCACTGTGCTCCACTGTACTCTATCTCTACTGTACTCCACTGTACTCTATCTCTACTGTGCTCCACTCTACTCTATCTCTACTGTACTCCACTGTACACTACCTCTACTGTACTGTAATGTTCTCTACCTCTACTGTACTCCACCTCCACTGTGCTTCACTGTACTCTACTGTACTCCACCTCTACTGTGCTCCACTGTACTCTACCTCTACTGTGCTCCACTGTAATCTACCTCTACTGTGATCCACTGTACTCTACCTTTACTGTGCTCCACTGTACTCTACCTCTACTGTACTCCACTGTACTCTCACTCTACTGTGCTCCACTCTACTCTATCTCTACTGTACTCCACTGTACACTACCTCTACTGTACTGTAATGTTCTCTACCTCTACTGTACTCCACCTCCACTGTGCTTCACTGTACTCTACTGTACTCCACCTCTACTGTGCTCTACTGTACTCTACCTCTACTGTACTGTACTGTTCTCTATCTCTACTGTGATCCACTGTACTCTACCTTTACTGTGCTCCACTGTAATCTACCTCTACTGTGCTCTACTGTACTCTACCTCTACTCTACTGTACTCTATCTCTACTGTACTCTCTCTCTACTGTACTCCACTGTACTCTACCTCTACTGTGCCCCACTGTACTCTACCTCTACTGTGCTCTACTGTACTCTACTCTACTGTACTCCACTGTACTCTACCTCTACTGTACTCCACTGTACTCTACCTCTACTGTACTCCACTGTACTCTTCCTCTACTGTACTCCACTGTACTGTACCTCTAATATACTCCACTGTACTCTATCTCTACTGTGCTCCACTGTACTCTTTTCTACTGTACTCCACTGTACTCTATCTCTACTGTAATCCACTGTACTCTACCTCCACTGTGCTCCACTGTACTCTATCTCTACTGTACTCTCTCTCTACTGTACTCCACTGTACTCTACCTCTACTGTGCCCCACTGTACTCTACCTCTACTGTGCTCTACTGTACTCTACTCTACTGTACTCCACTGTACTCTACCTCTACTGTACTCCACTGTACTCTACCTCTACTGTACTCCACTGTACTCTACCTCTACTCTGCTCCACTGTACTCTACCTCTGCTTTGCTCCACTGTACTCTACCTCTACTGTGCTCTACTGTACTCTATCTCTACTGTGCTCCACTGTACTCTACCTCTACTGTACTCCACTGTACTCTATCTCTACTGTGATCCACTGTACTCTACCTTTACTGTGCTCCACTGTACTCTATCTCTACTGTGCTCCACTGTACTCTACCTCTACTGTACTCCACTGTACACTACCTCTACTGTACTGTAATGTTCTCTACCTCTACTGTACTCCACCTCCACTGTGCTTCACTGTACTCTACTGTACTCCACCTCTACTCTGCTCCACTGTACTCTACCTCTACTGTGCTCCACTGTAATCTACCTCTACTGTGATCCACTGTACTCTACCTTTACTGTGCTCCACTGTACTCTACCTCTACTGTACTCCACTGTACTCTCACTCTACTGTGCTCCACTCTACTCTATCTCTACTGTACTCCACTGTACACTACCTCTACTGTACTGTAATGTTCTCTACCTCTACTGTACTCCACCTCCACTGTGCTTCACTGTACTCTACTGTACTCCACCTCTACTGTGCTCTACTGTACTCTACCTCTACTGTACTGTACAGTTCTCTATCTCTACTGTGATCCACTGTACTCTACCTTTACTGTGCTCCACTGTAATCTACCTCTACTGTGCTCTACTGTACTCTACCTCTACTCTACTGTTCTCTATCTCTACTGTGCTCCACTCCACTCTACTCTATATCTACTGTACTCCACTGTACACTACCTCTACTGTACTCTAATGTTCTCTACCTCTACTGTACTCCACCTCCACTATGCTTCACTGTACTCTACTGTACTCCACCTCTACTGTGTTCCACTGTACTCTACCTCTACTGTACTCCACTGTACTCTATCTCTACTGTGCTCCACTGTATTCTATCTCTACTGTACTCCACTGTACTCTACCTCTACTGTACTGTACTGTTCTCTACCTCTACTGTACTCTACTGTACTCCACCTCTACTGTGCTCCACTGTACACCACTGTTCTACCTCTACTGTACTCCACTGTACTCTACCTCTACTGCACTCCACTGTACTCTATCTCTACTGTACTCCACTGTGCTCTACCTCTACTGTGCTCCACTGTACTCTATCTCTACTGTGCTCCACTGTACTCTACCTCTACTGTGCTCCACTGTACTCTACCTCTACTGTGCTCTACTGTACTCTACTCTACTGTTCTCCACTGTACTCTACCTCTACTGTACTCCACTGTACTCTAGCTCTACTGTGCTCTACCTCTACTGTGCTCCACTGTACTCTACTTCTACTGTTCTCCACTGTACTCTACCTCTACTGTGCTCCACTGTACTCTACCTCTACTGTGCTCTACTGTACTCTACTCTATTGTTCTCCACTGTACTCTACCTCTACTGTACTCCACTGTACTCTACCTCTTCTGTGCTCTACTGTACTCTACTCTATTGTTCTCCACTGTACTCCACCTCTACTGTGTTCCACTGTACTCTACCTCTACTGTGCTCTACTGTACTCTACTCTATTGTTCTCCACTGTACTCTACCTCTACTGTGCTCCACTGTACTCTACCTCTACTGTGCTCTACTGTACTCCACCTCTACTGTGCTCCACTGTACACCACTGTTCTACCTCTACTGTACTCCACTGTACTCTACCTCTACTGCACTCCACTGTACTCTATCTCTACTGTACTCCACTGTGCTCTACCTCTACTGTGCTCCACTGTACTCTATCTCTACTGTGCTCCACTGTACTCTACCTCTGCTTTGCTCCACTGTACTCTACCTCTACTGTGCTCTACTGTACTCTATCTCTACTGTGCTCCACTGTACTCTACCTCTACTGTACTCCACTGTACTCTATCTCTACTGTGATCCACTGTACTCTACCTTTACTGTGCTCCAATGTACTCTATCTCTACTGTGCTCCACTGTACTCTACCTCTACTGTACTCCACTGTACTCTATCTCTACTGTGCTCCACTCTACTCTATCTCTACTGTACTCCACTCTACACTACCTCTACTGTACTGTAATGTCCTCTACCTCTACTGTACTCCACCTCCACTGTGCTTCACTGCACTCTACTGTACTCCACCTCTACTGTGCTCCACTGTACTCTACCTCTACTGTGCTCCACTGTAATCTACCTCTACTGTGATCCACTGTACTCTACCTCTACTGTGCTCTACTGTACTCTACCTCTACTGTACTGTACTGTTCTCTATCTCTACTGTAATCCACTGTACTCTACCTTTACTGTGCTCCACTGTAATCTACCTCTACTGTGCTCTACTGTACTCTACCTCTACTGTACTGTTCTCTATCTCTACTGTGCTCCACTCTACTCTATCTCTACTGTACTCCATTGTACACTACCTCTACTGTACTGTAATGTTCTCTACCTCTACTGTACTCCACCTCCACTGTGCTTCACTGTACTCTACTGTACTCCACCTCTACTGTGTTCCACTGTACTCTACCTCTACTGTACTCCACTGTACTCTATCTCTACTGTGCTCCACTGTACTCTACCTCTACTGTACTCCACTGTACTCTACCTCTACTGTACTGTACTGTTCTCTACCTCTACTGTACTCTACTGTACTCCACCTCTACTGTGCTCCACTGTATACCACTGTTCTACCTCTACTGTACTCCACTGTACTCTACCTCTACTGCACTTCACTGTACTCTATCTCTACTGTACTCCACTGTGCTCTACCTCTACTGTGCTCCACTGTACTCTATCTCTACTGTGCTCCACTGTACTCTTCCTCTACTGTACTCCACTGTACTGTACCTCTAATATACTCCACTGTACTCTATCTCTACTGTGCTCCACTGTACTCTTTTCTACTGTACTCCACTGTACTCTATCTCTACTGTATTCCACTGTACTCTACCTCCACTGTGCTCCACTGTACTCTATCTCTACTGTACTCTCTCTCTACTGTACTCCACTGTACTCTACCTCTACTGTGCCCCACTGTACTCTACCTCTACTGTGCTCTACTGTACTCTACTCTACTGTACTCCACTGTACTCTACCTCTACTGTACTCCACTGTACTCTACCTCTACTGTACTCCACTGTACTCTTCCTCTACTGTACTCCACTGTACTGTACCTCTAATATACTCCACTGTACTCTATCTCTACTGTGCTCCACTGTACTCTTTTCTACTGTACTCCACTGTACTCTATCTCTACTGTAGTCCACTGTACTCTACCTCCACTGTGCTCCACTGTACTCTATCTCTACTGTACTCTCTCTCTACTGTACTCCACTGTACTCTACCTCTACTGTGCCCCACTGTACTCTACCTCTACTGTGCTCTACTGTACTCTACTCTACTGTACTCCACTGTACTCTACCTCTACTGTACTCCACTGTACTCTACCTCTACTGTACTCCACTGTACTCTACCTCTACTCTGCTCCACTGTACTCTACCTCTGCTTTGCTCCACTGTACTCTACCTCTACTGTGCTCTACTGTACTCTATCTCTACTGTGCTCCACTGTACTCTACCTCTACTGTACTCCACTGTACTCTATCTCTACTGTGATCCACTGTACTCTACCTTTACTGTGCTCCACTGTACTCTATCTCTACTGTGCTCCACTGTACTCTACCTCTACTGTACTCCACTGTACTCTATCTCTACTGTGCTCCACTCTACTCTATCTCTACTGTACTCCACTGTACACTACCTCTACTGTACTGTAATGTTCTCTACCTCTACTGTACTCCACCTCCACTGTGCTTCACTGTACTCTACTGTACTCCACCTCTACTGTGCTCCACTGTACTCTACCTCTACTGTGCTCCACTGTAATCTACCTCTACTGTGATCCACTGTACTCTACCTTTACTGTGCTCCACTGTACTCTACCTCTACTGTACTCCACTGTACTCTATCTCTACTGTGCTCCACTCTACTCTATCTCTACTGTACTCCACTGTACACTACCTCTACTGTACTGTAATGTTCTCTACCTCTACTGTACTCCACCTCCACTGTGCTTCACTGTACTCTACTGTACTCCACCTGTACTGTGCTCTACTGTACTCTACCTCTACTGTACTGTACTGTTCTCTATCTCTACTGTGATCCACTGTACTCTACCTTTACTGTGCTCCACTGTAATCTACCTCTACTGTGCTCTACTGTACACTACCTCTACTCTACTGTTCTCTATCTCTACTGTGCTCCACTCCACTCTACTCTATATCTAGTGTACTCCACTGTACACTACCTCTACTGTACTCTAATGTTCTCTACCTCTACTGTACTCCACCTCCACTATGCTTCACTGTACTCTACTGTACTTCACCTCTACTGTGTTCCACTGTACTCTACCTCTACTGTACTCCACTGTACTCTATCTCTACTGTGCTCCACTGTATTCTATCTCTACTGTACTCCACTGTACTCTACCTCTACTGTACTGTACTGTTCTCTACCTCTACTGTACTCTACTGTACTCCACCTCTACTGTGCTCCACTGTACACCACTGTTCTACCTCTACTGTACTCCACTGTACTCTACCTCTACTGCACTCCACTGTACTCTATCTCTACTGTACTCCACTGTGCTCTACCTCTACTGTGCTCCACTGTACTCTATCTCTACTGTGCTCCACTGTACTCTACCTCTACTGTGCTCCACTGTACTCTACCTCTACTGTGCTCTACTGTACTCTACTCTACTGTTCTCCACTGTACTCTACCTCTACTGTACTCCACTGTACTCTAGCTCTACTGTGCTCTACCTCTACTGTGCTCCACTGTACTCTACTTCTACTGTTCTCCACTGTACTCTACCTCTACTGTGCTCCACTGTACTCTACCTCTACTGTGCTCTACTGTACTCTACTCTATTGTTCTCCACTGTACTCTACCTCTACTGTACTCCACTGTACTCTACCTCTACTGTGCTCTACTGTACTCTACTCTATTGTTCTCCACTGTACTCCACCTCTACTGTGTTCCACTGTACTCTACCTCTACTGTGCTCTACTGTACTCTACTCTATTGTTCTCCACTGTACTCTACCTCTACTGTGCTCCACTGTACTCTACCTCTACTGTGCTCTACTGTACTCTACTCTATTGTTCTCCACTGTACTCCACCTCTACTGTGTTCCACTGTACTCTACCTCTACTGTACTCCACTGTACTCTATCTCTACTGTGCTCCACTGTATTCTATCTCTACTGTACTCCACTGTGCTCTACCTCTACTGTGCTCCACTGTACTCTATCTCTACTGTGCTCCACTGTACTCTACCTCTACTGTGCTCCACTGTACTCTACCTCTACTGTGCTCTACTGTACTCTACTCTACTGTTCTCCACTGTACTCTACCTCTACTGTACTCCACTGTACTCTAGCTCTACTGTGCTCTACCTCTACTGTGCTCCACTGTACTCTACTTCTACTGTTCTCCACTTTACTCTACCTCTACTGTGCTCCACTGTACTCTACCTCTACTGTGCTCTACTGTACTCTACTCTATTGTTCTCCACTGTACTCTACCTCTACTGTACTCCACTGTACTCTACCTCTACTGTGCTCTACTGTACTCTACTCTATTGTTCTCCACTGTACTCCACCTCTACTGTGTTCCACTGTACTCTACCTCTACTGTGCTCTACTGTACTCTACTCTATTGTTCTCCACTGTACTCTACCTCTACTGTGCTCCACTGTACTCTACCTCTACTGTGCTCTACTGTACTCTACTCTATTGTTCTCCACTGTACTCCACCTCTACTGTGTTCCACTGTACTCTACCTCTACTGTACTCCACTGTACTCTATCTCTACTGTGCTCCACTGTATTCTATCTCTACTGTACTCCACTGTACTCTACCTCTACTGTACTGTACTGTTCTCTACCTCTACTGTACTCTACTGTACTCCACCTCTACTGTGCTCCACTGTATACCACTGTTCTACCTCTACTGTACTCCACTGTACTCTACCTCTACTGCACTCCACTGTACTCTATCTCTACTGTACTCCACTGTGCTCTACCTCTACTGTGCTCCACTGTACTCTATCTCTACTGTGCTCCACTGTACTCTTCCTCTACTGTACTCCACTGTACTGTACCTCTAATATACTCCACTGTACTCTATCTCTACTGTGCTCCACTGTACTCTTTTCTACTGTACTCCACTGTACTCTATCTCTACTGTAGTCCACTGTACTCTACCTCCACTGTGCTCCACTGTACTCTATCTCTACTGTACTCTCTCTCTACTGTACTCCACTGTACTCTACCTCTACTTTGCCCCACTGTACTCTACCTCTACTGTGCTCTACTGTACTCTACTCTACTGTACTCCACTGTACTCTACCTCTACTGTACTCCACTGTACTCTACCTCTACTGTACTCCACTGTACTCTTCCTCTACTGTACTCCACTGTACTGTACCTCTAATATACTCCACTGTACTCTATCTCTACTGTGCTCCACTGTACTCTTTTCTACTGTACTCCACTGTACTCTATCTCTACTGTAGTCCACTGTACTCTACCTCCAATGTGCTCCACTGTACTCTATCTCTACTGTACTCTCTCTCTACTGTACTCCACTGTACTCTACCTCTACTGTGCCCCACTGTACTCTACCTCTACTGTACTCTACTGTACTCTACTCTACTGTACTCCACTGTACTCTACCTCTACTGTACTCCACTGTACTCTACCTCTACTGTACTCCACTGTACTCTACCTCTACTCTGCTCCACTGTACTCTACCTCTGCTTTGCTCCACTGTACTCTACCTCTACTGTGCTCTACTGTACTCTATCTCTACTGTGCTCCACTGTACTCTACCTCTACTGTACTCCACTGTACTCTATCTCTACTGTGATCCACTGTACTCTACCTTTACTGTGCTCCACTGTACTCTATCTCTACTGTGCTCCACTGTACTCTACCTCTACTGTACTCCACTGTACTCTATCTCTACTGTGCTCCACTCTACTCTATCTCTACTGTACTCCACTCTACACTACCTCTACTGTACTGTAATGTTCTCTACCTCTACTGTACTCCACCTCCACTGTGCTTCACTGTACTCTACTGTACTCCACCTCTACTGTGCTCCACTGTACTCTACCTCTACTGTGCTCCACTGTAATCTACCTCTACTGTGATCCACTGTACTCTACCTTTACTGTGCTCCACTGTACTCTACCTCTACTGTACTCCACTGTACTCTATCTCTACTGTGCTCCACACTACTCTATCTCTACTGTACTCCACTGTACACTACCTCTACTGTACTGTAATGTTCTCTACCTCTACTGTACTCCACCTCCACTGTGCTTCACTGTACTCTACTGTACTCCACCTCTACTGTGCTCTACTGTACTCTACCTCTACTGTACTGTACTGTTCTCTATCTCTACTGTGATCCACTGTACTCTACCTTTACTGTGCTCCACTGTAATCTACCTCTACTGTGCTCTACTGTACTCTACCTCTACTCTACTGTTCTCTATCTCTACTGTGCTCCACTCCACTCTACTCTATATCTACTGTACTCCACTGTACACTACCTCTACTGTACTCTAATGTTCTCTACCTCTACTGTACTCCACCTCCACTATGCTTCACTGTACTCTACTGTACTCCACCTCTACTGTGTTCCACTGTACTCTACCTCTACTGTACTCCACTGTACTCTATCTCTACTGTGCTCCACTGTATTCTATCTCTACTGTACTCCACTGTACTCTACCTCTACTGTACTGTACTGTTCTCTACCTCTACTGTACTCTACTGTACTCCACCTCTACTGTGCTCCACTGTACACCACTGTTCTACCTCTACTGTACTCCACTGTACTCTACCTCTACTGCACTCCACTGTACTCTATCTCTACTGTACTCCACTGTGCTCTACCTCTACTGTGCTCCACTGTACTCTATCTCTACTGTGCTCCACTGTACTCTACCTCTACTGTGCTCCACTGTACTCTACCTCTACTGTGCTCTACTGTACTCTACTCTACTGTTCTCCACTGTACCCTACCTCTACTGTACTCCACTGTACTCTAGCTCTACTGTGCTCTACCTCTACTGTGCTCCACTGTACTCTACTTCTACTGTTCTCCACTGTACTCTACCTCTACTGTGCTCCACTGTACTCTACCTCTACTGTGCTCTACTGTACTCTACTCTATTGTTCTCCACTGTACTCTACCTCTACTGTACTCCACTGTACTCTACCTCTACTGTGCTCTACCTCTACTGTGCTCCACTGTACTCTATCTCTACTGTGTTCCAATGTACTCTACCTCTACTGTGCTCCACTGTAATCTACCTCTACTGTGCTCCACTGTACTCTACCTCTACTGTACTCCACTGTACTTTACATCTACTGTGCTCCACTGTACTCTACCTCTACTGTGCTCCACTGTACTCTACCTCTACTGTGCTCCACTGTAATCTACCTCTACTGTGCTCTACTGTACTCTATCTCTACTGTACTCCACTGTACTCTACCTCTACTGTACTCCACTGTACTCCACCTCTAATTTCCTCCACTGTACTCTACCTATACTGTACTCCACTGTACTTCTATCTCTACTGTACTCCACTATACTCTTTTCTACTGTACTCCACTGTACTCTACCTTTACTGTGCTCCACTGTACTCTCTCTCTACTGTGATCCACTGTACTCTACCTCTACTGTACTCCACCTCCACTGTGCTCCACTGTAATCTACCTCTACTGTGATCCACTGTACTCTACCTCTACTGTGCTCCACTCTACTCTACCTCTACTGTGCTCTACTGTACTCTACTCTACTGTTCTCCACTGTACTCTACCTCTACTGTACTCCACTGTACTCTACCTCTACTGTGCTCTACCTCTACTGTTCTCCACTGTACTCTACTTCTACTGTTCTCCACTGTACTCTACCTCTACTGTGCTCCACTGTACTCTACCTCTACTGTACTCTACTCTATTGTTCTCCACTGTACTCTACCTCTACTGTACTCCACTGTACTCTACCTCTACTGTGCTCCACTGTACTCTATCTCTACTGTGTTCCAATGTACTCTACCTCTACTGTGCTCCACTGTAATCTACCTCTACTGTGCTCCACTGTACTCTACCTCTACTGTGCTCCACTGTACTCTACCTCTACTGTGCTCTACTGTACTCTACTCTACTTTTCTTCACTGTACTCTACCTCTACTGTACTCCACTGTACTTTACATCTACTGTGCTCCACTGTACTCTACCTCTACTGTGTTCCACTGTACTCTACCTCTACTGTGCTCCACTGTAATCTACCTCTACTGTGCTCTACTGTACTCTATCTCTACTGTGTTCCACTGTACTCTACCTCTACTGTACTCCACTGTACTCTATCTCTACTGTGCTCCACTGTACTCTATCTCTACTGTACTCCACTGTACTCTACCTCTACTGTACTCTACTGTACTCCACCTCTACTGTGCTCCACTGTACACCACTGTTCTACCTCTACTGTACTCCACTGTACTCTACCTCTACTGCAGTCCACTGTACTCTTTCTCTACTGTACTCCACTGTGCTCTACCTCTACTGTGCTCCACTGTAATCTACCTCTACTGTGCTCCACTGTACTCTACCTCTACTGTTCTCCACAGTACTCTACCTTTACAGTGCTCTACTGTACTCTATGTCTACTGTACTCCACTGTACTCTACCTCTACTGTACTCCACTGTACTCCACCTCTAATGTCCTCCACTGTACCTCTACTGTGCTCTACTGTACTCCACTGTACTTCTCTCTCTACTGTACTCCACTGTACTCTACCTCTACTGTGCTCTACTGTACTCTATCTCTACTGTGCTCCACTGTACAATTCCTCTACTGTACTCCACTGTGCTGTACCTCTAATATACTCCACTGTACTCTATCTCTACTGTGCTCCACTGTACTCTTTTCTACTGTACTCCACTGTACTCTATCTCTACTGTAGTCCACTGTACTCTACCTCCACTGTGCTCCACTGTACTCTATCTCTACTGTACTCTCTCTCTACTGTACTCCACTGTACTCTACTTCTACTGTGCCCCACTGTACTCTACCTCTACTGTGCTCCACTGTACTCTATCTCTACTGTGTTCCAATGTACTCTACCTCTACTGTGCTCCACTGTAATCTACCTCTACTGTGCTCCACTGTACTCTACCTCTACTGTGCTCCACTGTACTCTACCTCTACTGTGCTCTACTGTACTCTACTCTACTTTTCTTCACTGTACTCTACCTCTACTGTACTCCACTGTACTTTACATCTACTGTGCTCCACTGTACTCTACCTCTACTGTGTTCCACTGTACACTACCTCTACTGTGCTCCACTGTAATCTACCTCTACTGTGCTCTACTGTACTCTATCTCTACTGTGTTCCACTGTACTCTACCTCTACTGTACTCCACTGTACTCTATCTCTACTGTGCTCCACTGTACTCTATCTCTACTGTACTCCACTGTACTCTACCTCTACTGTACTGTACTGTTCTCTACCTCTACTGTACTCTACTGTACTCCACCTCTACTGTGCTCCACTGTACACCACTGTTCTACCTCTACTGTACTCCACTGTACTCTACCTCTACTGCAGTCCACTGTACTCTTTCTCTACTGTACTCCACTGTGCTCTACCTCTACTGTGCTCCACTGTAATCTACCTCTACTGTGCTCCACTGTACTCTACCTCTACTGTTCTCCACAGTACTCTACCTTTACTGTGCTCCACTGTACCCTACCTCTACTGTACTCCACTGTACTTCTCTCTCTACTGTACTCCACTGTACTCTACCTCTACTGTGCTCTACTGTACTCTATCTCTACTGTGCTCCACTGTACTCTTCCTCTACTGTACTCCACTGTGCTGTACCTCTAATATACTCCACTGTACTCTATCTCTACTGTGCTCCACTGTACTCTTTTCTACTGTACTCCACTGTACTCTATCTCTACTGTAGTCCACTGTACTCTACCTCCACTGTGCTCCACTGTACTCTATCTCTACTGTACTCTCTCTACTGTACTCCACTGTACTCTACTTCTACTGTGCCCCACTGTACTCTACCTCTACTGTGCTCTACTGTACTCTACTCTACTGTACTCCACTGTACTCTACCTCTACTGTACTCCACTGTACTCTACCTCTACTGTATTCCACTGTACTCTACCTCTACTCTGCTCCACTGTACTCTACCTCTGCTTTGCTCCACTGTACTCTACCTCTACTGTGCTCTACTGTACTCTATCTCTACTGTGCTCCACTGTACTCTACCTCTACTGTACTCCACTGTACTCTATCTCTACTGTGCTCCACTGTACTCTACCTCTACTGTACTCCACTGTACTCTATCTCTACTGTGCTCCACTCTACTCTATCTCTACTGTACTCCACTGTACACTACCTCTACTGTACTGTAATGTTCTCTACCTCTACTGTACTCCACCTCCACTGTGCTTCACTGTACTCTACTGTACTCCACATCTACTGTGCTCCACTGTACTCTACCTCTACTGTGCTCCACTGTAATCTACCTCTACTGTGATCCACTGTACTCTACCTTTACTGTGCTCCACTGTACTCTACCTCTACTGTACTCCACTGTACTCTATCTCTACTGTGCTCCACTCTACTCTATCTCTACTGTACTCCACTGTACACTACCTCTACTGTACTGTAATGTTCTCTACCTCTACTGTACTCCACCTCCACTGTGCTTCACTGTACTCTACTGTACTCCACTGTACTCCACCTCTACTGTGCTCTACTGTACTCTACCTCTACTGTACTGTACTGTTCTCTATCTCTACTGTGCTCCACTCTACTCTATATCTACTGTACTCCACTGTACACTACCTCTACTGTACTGTAATGTTCTCTACCTCTACTGTACTCCACCTCCACTGTGCTTCACTGTACTCTACTGTACTCCACCTCTACTGTGTTCCACTGTACTCTACCTCTACTGTACTCCACTGTACTCTATCTCTACTGTGCTCCACTGTATTCTATCTCTACTGTACTCCACTGTACTCTACCTCTACTGTACTGTACTGTTCTCTACCTCTACTGTACTCTACTGTACTCCACCTCTACTGTGCTCCACTGTACACCACTGTTCTACCTCTACTGTACTCCACTGTACTCTACCTCTACTGCACTCCACTGTACTTTACATCTACTGTGCTCCACTGTACTCTACCTCTACTGTGTTCCACTGTACTCTACCTCTACTGTGCTCCACTGTAATCTACCTCTACTGTGCTCTACTGTACTCTATCTCTACTGTGTTCCACTGTACTCTACCTCTACTGTACTCCACTGTACTCTATCTCTACTGTGCTCCACTGTACTCTATCTCTACTGTACTCCACTGTACTCTACCTCTACTGTACTGTACTGTTCTCTACCTCTACTGTACTCTACTGTACTCCACCTCTACTGTGCTCCACTGTACACCACTGTTCTACCTCTACTGTACTCCACTGTACTCTACCTCTACTGCAGTCCACTGTACTCTTTCTCTACTGTACTCCACTGTGCTCTACCTCTACTGTGCTCCACTGTAATCTACCTCTACTGTGCTCCACTGTACTCTACCTCTACTGTTCTCCACAGTACTCTACCTTTACTGTGCTCTACTGTACTCTATCTCTACTGTACTCCACTGTACTCTACCTCTACTGTACTCCACTGTACTCCACCTCTAATGTCCTCCACTGTACCCTACCTCTACTGTACTCCACTGTACTTCTCTCTCTACTGTACTCCACTGTACTCTACCTCTACTGTGCTCTACTGTACTCTATCTCTACTGTGCTCCACTGTACTCTTCCTCTACTGTACTCCACTGTGCTGTACCTCTAATATACTCTACTGTACTCCACATCTACTGTGCTCCACTGTACTCTACCTCTACTGTGCTCCACTCTAATCTACCTCTACTGTGATCCACTGTACTCTACCTTTACTGTGCTCCACTGTACTCTACCTCTACTGTACTCCACTGTACTCTATCTCTACTGTGCTCCACTCTACTCTATCTCTACTGTACTCCACTGTACACTACCTCTACTGTACTGTAATGTTCTCTACCTCTACTGTACTCCACCTCCACTGTGCTTCACTGTACTCTACTGTACTCCACCTCTACTGTGCTCTACTGTACTCTACCTCTACTGTACTGTACTGTTCTCTATCTCTACTGTGATCCACTGTACTCTACCTTTACTGTGCTCCACTGTAATCTACCTCTACTGTGCTCTACTGTACTCTACCTCTACTCTACTGTTCTCTATCTCTACTGTGCTCCACTCCACTCTACTCTATATCTACTGTACTCCACTGTACACTACCTCTACTGTACTGTAATGTTCTCTACCTCTACTGTACTCCACCTCCACTATGCTTCACTGTACTCTACTGTACTCCACCTCTACTGTGTTCCACTGTACTCTACCTCTACTGTACTCCACTGTACTCTATCTCTACTGTGCTCCACTGTATTCTATCTCTACTGTACTCCACTGTACTCTACCTCTACTGTACTGTACTGTTCTCTACCTCTACTGTACTCTACTGTACTCCACCTCTACTGTGCTCCACTGTACACCACTGTTCTACCTCTACTGTACTCCACTGTACTCTACCTCTACTGCACTCCACTGTACTCTATCTCTACTGTACTCCACTGTGCTCTACCTCTACTGTGCTCCACTGTACTCTATCTCTACTGTACTCCACTGTACTCTACCTCTACTGCACGCCACTGTACTCTATCTCTGCTGTGATCCACTGTACTCTACCACTACCGGGCTCCACTGCACTCTATCTCTACTGTGCTCCACTGTACTCTACCTCTACTGTAATCTATCTCTACTGTACTCCACTGTACAATACCTCTACTGTACTGTAATGTTCTCTACCTCTACTGTACTCCACCTCCACTGTGCTCCACTGTAATCTACCTCTACTGTGCTCCACTGTACTCTACCTCTACTGTGCTCCACTGTACTCTACCTCTACTGTGCACTACTGTACTCTACTCTACTGTTCTCCACTGTACTCTACCTCTACTGTACTCCACTGTACTCTAGCTCTACTGTGCTCTACCTCTACTGTGCTCCACTGTACTCTACTTCTACTGTTCTCCACTGTACTCTACCTCTACTGTGCTCCACTGTACTCTACCTCTACTGTGCTCTACTGTACTCTACTCTATTGTTCTCCACTGTACTCTACCTCTACTGTACTCCACTCTACTCTACCTCTACTGTGCTCTACCTCTACTGTGCTCCACTGTACTCTATCTCTACTGTGTTCCAATGTACTCTACCTCTACTGTGCTCCACTGTAATCTACCTCTACTGTGCTCCACTGTACTCTACCTCTACTGTGCTCCACTGTACTCTACCTCTACTATGCTCTACTGTACTCTGCTCTACTTTTCTTCACTGTACTCTACCTCTACTGTACTCCACTGTACTTTACATCTACTGTGCTCCACTGTACTCTACCTCTACTGTGCTCCACTGTACTCTACCTCTACTGTGCTCCACTGTAATCTACCTCTACTGTGCTCTACTGTACTCTATCTCTACTGTACTCCACTGTACTCTACCTCTACTGTACTCCACTGTACTCCACCTCTAATTTCCTCCACTGTACTCTACCTATACTGTACTCCACTGTACTTCTATCTCTACTGTACTCCACTGTACTCTTTTCTACTGTACTCCACTGTACTCTACCTTTACTGTGCTCCACTGTACTCTCTCTCTACTGTGATCCACTGTACTCTACCTCTACTGTACTCCACCTCCACTGTGCTCCACTGTAATCTACCTCTACTGTGCTCCACTGTACTCTACCTCTACTGTGCTCCACTGTACTCTACCTCTACTGTGCTCTACTGTACTCTACTCTACTGTTCTCCACTGTACTCTACCTCTACTGTACTCCACTGTACTCTACCTCTACTGTGCTCTACCTCTACTGTGCTCCACTGTACTCTACTTCTACTGTTCTCCACTGTACTCTACCTCTACTCTGCTCCACTGTACTCTACCTCTACTGTGCTCTACTGTACTCTACTCTATTGTTCTCCACTGTACTCTACCTCTACTGTACTCCACTGTACTCTACCTCTACTGTGCTCCACTGTACTCTATCTCTACTGTGTTCCAATGTACTCTACCTCTACTGTGCTCCACTGTAATCTACCTCTACTGTGCTCCACTGTACTCTACCTCTACTGTGCTCCACTGTACTCTACCTCTACTGTGCTCTACTGTACTCTACTCTACTTTTCTTCACTGTACTCTACCTCTACTGTACTCCACTGTACTTTATATCTACTGTGCTCCACTGTACTCTACCTCTACTGTGTTCCACTGTACTCTACCTCTACTGTGCTCCACTGTAATCTACCTCTACTGTGCTCTACTGTACTCTATCTCTACTGTGTTCCACTGTACTCTACCTCTACTGTACTCCACTGTACTCTATCTCTACTGTGCTCCACTGTACTCTATCTCTACTGTACTCCACTGTACTCTACCTCTACTGTACTGTACTGGTCTCTACCTCTACTGTACTCTACTGTACTCCACCTCTACTGTGCTCCACTGTACACCACTGTTCTACCTCTACTGTACTCCACTGTACTCTACCTCTACTGCAGTCCACTGTACTCTTTCTCTACTGTACTCCACTGTGCTCTACCTCTACTGTGCTCCACTGTAATCTACCTCTACTGTGCTCCACTGTACTCTACCTCTACTGTTCTCCACAGTACTCTACCTTTACTGTGCTCTACTGTACTCTATCTCTACTGTACTCCACTGTACTCTACCCCTACTGTACTCCACTGTACTCCACCTCTAATGTCCTCCACTGTACCCTACCTCTACTGTACTCCACTGTACTTCTCTCTCTACTGTACTCCACTGTACTCTACCTCTACTGTGCTCTACTGTACTCTATCTCTACTGTGCTCCACTGTACTCTTCCTCTACTGTACTCCACTGTGCTGTACCTCTAATATACTCCACTGTACTCTATCTCTACTGTGCTCCACTGTACTCTTTTCTACTGTACTCCACTGTACTCTATCTCTACTGTAGTCCACTGTACTCTACCGCCACTGTGCTCCACTGTACTCTATCTCTACTGTACTCTCTCTCTACTGTACTCCACTGTACTCTACCTCTACTGTGCCCCACTGTACTCTACCTCTACTGTGCTCTACTGTACTCTACTCTACTGTACTCCACTGTACTCTACCTCTACTGTACTCCACTGTACTCTACCTCTACTGTACTCCACTGTACTCTACCTCTACTCTGCTCCACTGTACTCTACCTCTGCTTTGCTCCACTGTACTCTACCTCTACTGTGCTCTACTGTACTCTATCTCTACTGTGCTCCACTGTACTCTACCTCTACTGTACTCCACTGTACTCTGTCTCTACTGTGATCCACTGTACTCTACCTTTACTGTGCTCCAATGTACTCTATCTCTACTGTGCTCCACTGTACTCTACCTCTACTGTACTCCACTGTACTCTACCTCTACTGTGCTCCACTGTACTCTACCTCTACTGTGCTCCACTGTACTCTACCTCTACTGTGCTCTACTGTACTCTATCTCTACTGTGTTCCACTGTACTCTACCTCTACTGTACTACACTGTACTCTATCTCTACTGTGCTCCACTGTACTCTACCTCTACTGTACTGTACTGTTCTCTACCTCTACTGTACTCTTCTGTACTCCACCTCTACTGTGCTCCACTGTACACCACTGTTCTACCTCTACTGTACTCCACTGTACTCTACGTCTACTGCACTCCACTGTACTCTATCTCTACTGTACTCCACTGTGCTCTACCTCTACTGTGCTCCACTGTACTCTATCTCTACTGTGCTCCACTGTACTCTAACTCTACTGTGCTCTACTGTACTCTATCTCTACTGTACTCTATCTCTACTGTACTCCACTGTACTCTACCTCTACTGTGCCCCACTGTACTCTACCTCTACTGTACTCCACTGTACTCTACCTTACTGTGCACCACTGTGCTCTACCTCTACTGTGCTCCACTATACTCTACCTCTACTGTGCTCCACTGTATTCTACCTCTACTCTAATCCACGGTACTCTACCTCTACTGTGCTCCACTGTACTCTATCTCTACTGTGCCCCACTGTACTCTACCTCTACTGTGCTCTACTGTACTCTACTCTACTGTACTCCACTATACTCTACCTCTACTGTACTCCACTTTACTCTACCTCTACTGTGCTCCACTGTACTCTACCTCTGTTGTGCTCCACTGTACTCTACCTCTACTGTGCTCTAATATACTCTATCTCTACTGTGCTCCACTGTACTCTACCTCTACTGTACTCCACTGTACTCTATCTATACTGTGATCCACTGTACTCTATCTCTATTATACTCTACTGTACTCCACCTCTAATGTCCTCCACTATACTCTACCTCTACTGTACTCCACTGTACTCTACCTCTACTGTGCTCTACTGTACTCTACTCTACTGTACTCTATCTCTACTGTACTCCACTGTACTCTACCTCTACTGTGCTCCACTGTACTCTAACTCTAGTGTGCTCTACTTTACTCTATCTCCACTGTGCTCCACTGTACTCTATCTCTACTGTACTCCACTGTGCTCTACCTCTACTGCACTCCACTGTACTCTATCTCTACTGTGCTCTACTGTACTCTACTCTACTGTACTCCACTGTACTCTACCTCTACTGTACTCCACTCTACTCTACCTCTACTGTGCTCCACTGTATTCTACCTCTGCTGTACTCCACTGTACTCTAACTCTACTGTGCTCTACTGTACTCTATCTCCACTGTGCTCCACTGTACTCTACCTCTACTGTACTCCACTGTACTCTATCTCTCTACTGTGATCCACTCTACTCTACCTTTACTGTGCTCCACTGTACTCTACCTCTAATGTACTCCACTGTACTCTATCTCTACTGTGCTCCACTGTACTCTATCTCTACTCTACTCCACTGTAAACTACCTCTAATGTACTGTAATGTTCTCTACCTCTACTGTACTCCACCTCTACTGTGCTTCACTGTACTCCACTGTACTCTACCTTACTGTGCTCCACTGTGCTCTACCTCTACTGTGCTCCACTATACTCTACCTCTACTGTGCTCCACTGTACTCTATCTCTACTGTGCTCCACTGTACTCTACCTCTACTGTGCTCTAATGTACTCTACTCTACTGTGCTCCACTGTACTCTATCTCTACTGTGCCCCACTGTACTCTACCTCTACTGTGCTCTAATGTACTCTACTCTACTGTACTCCACTGTACTCTACCTCTACTGTACTCCACTGTACTCTACCTCTACTGTGCTCCACTGTACTTTACCTCTGCTGTGCTCCACTGTACTCTACCTCTACTGTGCTCTACTGTACTCTATCTCTACTGTACTCCACTGTACTCTACCTCTACTGTGCTCTACTGTACTCTATCTCTACTGTGCTCCACTGTACTCTACCTCTACTGTACTCCACTGTACTCCACCTCTAATGTCCTCCACTGTACTCTACCTCTACTGTACTCCACTGTACTTCTCTTTCTACTGTACTCCACTTTAATCTACCTCTACTGTGCTCTACTGTACTCTATCTCTACTGTGCTCCACTGTACTCTACCTCTACTGTACTCCACTGTACTCTATCTATACTGTGATCCACTGTGCTCTACCTCTACTGTACTCTACTGTACTCCACCTCTAATGTCCTCCACTATACTGTACCTCTACTGTACTCCACTGTACTCTACCTCTACTGTGCTCTACTGAACTCTACTCTACTGTACTCTATCTCTACTGTACTCCACTGTACTCTACCTCTGCTGTGCTCCACTGTACTCTAACTCTAGTGTGCTCTACTGTACTCTATCTCTACTGTGCTCCACTGTACTCTACCTCTACTGTACTCCACTGTACTCTATCTCTACTGTGATCCACTGTACTCTACCTTTACTGTGCTCCACTGTACTCTATCTCTACTGTGCTCCACTGTACTCTACCTCTAATGTACTCCACTGTACTCTATCTCTACTGTGCTCCACTGTACTCTATCTCTACTGTACTCCACTGTACACTACCTCTACTGTACTGTAATGTTCTCTACCTCTACTGTACTCCACCTCTACTGTGCTCCACTGTACACCACTGTTCTACCTCTACTGTACTCCACTGTACTCTACCTCTACTGCACTCCACTGTACTCTATCTCTATTGTACTCCACTATGCTCTACCTCTACTGTGCTCCACTGTAATCTACCTCTACTGTACTCCACTGTACTCTACCTCTACTGTGCTCTACTGTACTCTATCTCTACTGTACTCCACTCTACTCTACCCTTTACTGTGCTCTACTGTACTCTATCTCTACTGTGCTCCACTGTTCTCTACCTCTACTGTACTCCACTGTACTCCACCTCTAATGTCCTCCACTGTACTCTACCTCTACTGACTCCACTGTACTTCTCTCTCTACTGTACTCCACTTTACTCTACCTCTACTGTGCTCTACTGTACTCTATCTCTACTGTACCTCTAATATACTCCACTGTGCTCTATCTCTACTGTGCTCCACTGTACTTTTTTCTACTGTACTCCACTGTACTCTATCTCTACTGTAGTCCACTGTACTCTACCTCCACTGTGCTCCACTGTACTCTATCTCTACTGTACTCTCTCTCTACTGTACTCCACTGTACTCTACCTCTACTGTGCCCCACTGTACTCTACCTCTACTGTGCTCTACTGTACTCTACTCTACTGTACTCCACTGTACTCTACCTCTACTGTACTCCACTCTACTCTACCTCTACTGTGCTCCACTGTATTCTACCTCTGCTGTGCTCCACTGTACTCTAACTCTAGTGTGCTCTACTGTACTATATCTCTACTGTGCTCCACTGTACTCTATCTCTACTGTACTCCACTGTAATATATCTCTACTGTGATCCACTGTACTCTACCTTTACTGTGCTCCACTGTACTCTATCTCTACTGTGCTCCACTGTACTCTACCTCTAATGTACTCCACTGTACTCTATCTCTACTGTACTCCACTGTACACTACCTCTACTGTACTGTAATGTTCTCTACCTCTACTGTACTCCACCTCTACTGTGCTTCACTGTACTCCACTGTACTCTACCTTACTGTGCTCCACTGTGCTCTACCTCTACTGTGCTCCACTGTACTCTACCTCTACTGTGCTCCACTGTACTCTACCTCTACTCTAATCCACGGTACTCTACCTCTACTGTACTCCACTGTACTCTATCTCTACTGTGCCCCACTGTACTCTACCTCTACTGTGCTCTACTGTACTCTACTCTACTGCACTCCACTGTACTCTACCTCTACTGTACTCCACTGTACTCTACCTCTACTGTGCTCCACTGTACTCTACCTCTGCTGTGCTCCACTGTACTCTACCTCTACTGTGCTCTAGTGTACTCCATCTCTACTGTGCTCCACTGTACTCTACCTCTACTGTACTCCACTGTACTCTACCTCTACTGTACTCCACTGTACTCTACCTCTACTGTGCTCCACTGTACTCTACCTCTGCTGTGCTCCACTGTACTCTACCTCTACTGTGCTCTAGTGTACTCCATCTCTACTGTGCTCCACTGTACTCTACCTCTACTGTACTCCACTGTACTGTACCTCTAATGTACTCCACTGTACTCTATCTCTACTGTGCTCCACTGTACTCTACCTCTACTGTACTCCACTGTACTCTATCTATACTGTGATCCACTGTACTCTACCTCTATTGTACTCTACTGTACTCCACCTCTAATGTCCTCCACTATACTCTACCTCTACTGTACTCCACTGTACTCTACCTCTACTGTGTTCTACTGTACTCTACTCTACTGTACTCTATCTCTACTGTACTCCACTGTACTCTACCTCTACTGTGCTCCACTGTACTCTAACTCTAGTGTGCTCTACTGTACTCTATCTCTACTGTGCTCCACTGTACTCTATCTCTACTGTACTCCACTGTGCTCTACCTCTACTGCACTCCACTGTACTCTATCTCTACTGTGCTCTACTGTACTCTACTCTACTGTACTCCACTGTACTCTACCTCTACTGTACTCCACTCTACTCTACCTCTACTGTGCTCCACTGTATTCTACCTCTGCTGTACTCCACTGTACTCTAACTCTACTGTGCTCTACTGTACTCTATCTCTACTGTGCTCCACTGTACTCTACCTCTACTGTACTCCACTGTACTCTATCTCTCTACTGTGATCCACTCTACTCTACCTTTACTGTGCTCCACTGTACTCTACCTCTAATGTACTCCACTGTACTCTATCTCTACTGTGCTCCACTGTACTCTATCTCTACTCTACTCCACTGTACACTACCTCTACTGTACTGTAATGTTCTCTACCTCTACTGTACTCCACCTCTACTGTGCTTCACTGTACTCCACTGTACTCTACCTTACTGTGCTCCACTGTGCTCTACCTCTACTGTGCTCCACTATACTCTACCTCTACTGTGCTCCACTGTACTCTACCTCTACTCTAATCCACGGTACTCTACCTCTACTGTGCTCCACTGTACTCTATCTCTACTGTGCCCCACTGTACTCTACCTCTACTGTGCTCTAATGTACTCTACTCTACTGTACTCCACTGTACTCTACCTCTACTGTACTCCACTGTACTCTACCTCTACTGTGCTCCACTGTACTTTACCTCTGCTGTGCTCCACTGTACTCTACCTCTACTGTGCTCTACTATACTCTATCTCTACTGTGCTCCACTGTACTCTACCTCTACTGTACTCCACTGTACTCTATCTATACTATGATCCACTGTACTCTACCTCTATTGTACTCTACTGTACTCCACCTCTAATGTCCTCCACTATACTCTACCTCTACTGTACTCCACTGTACTCTACCTCTACTGTGCTCTACTGTACTCTACTCTACTGTACTCTATATCTACTGTACTCCACTGTACGCTACCTCTGCTGTGCTCCACTGTACTCTAACTCTAGTGTGCTCTACTGTACTCTATCTCTACTGTGCTCCACTTTACTCTACCTCTACTGTACTCCACTGTACTCTATCTCTACTGTGATCCACTGTACTCTACCTTTACTGTGCTCCACTGTACTCTATCTCTACTGTGCTCCACTTTACTCTACCTCTAATGTACTCCACTGTACTCTATCTCTACTGTGCTCCACTGTACTCTATCTCTACTGTACTCCACTGTACACTACCTCTACTGTACTGTAATGTTCTCTACCTCTACTGTACTCCACCTCTACTGTGCTTCACTGTACTCCACTGTACTCTACCTTACTGTGCTCCACTGTGCTCTACCTCTACTGTGCTCCACTGTGCTCTACCTCTACTGTGCTCTACTGTACTCTACTCTACTGTTCTCCACTGTACTCTACCTCTACTGTGCTCCACTGTACTCTACCTCTACTGTGCTCCACTGTACTCTACCTCTACTGTGCTCCACTGTACTCTACCTCTACTGTGCTCTACTGTACTCTATCTCTACTGTGTTCCACTGTACTCTACCTCTACTGTACTCCACTGTACTCTATCTGTACTGTGCTCCACTGTACTCTACCTCTACTGTACTGTACTGTTCTCTACCTCTACTGTACTCTACTGTACTCCACCTCTACTGTGCTCCACTGTACACCACTGTTCTACCTCTACTGTACTCCACTGTACTCTACCTCTACTGTGCTCCACTGTACTCTACCTCTACTGTACTCCACTGTGCTCTACCTCTACTGTGCTCCACTGTACTCTATCTCTACTGTGCTCCACTGTACTCTACCTCTACTGTGCTCTACTGTACTCTATCTCTACTGTACTCCACTGTACTCTATCTCTACTGTGATCCACTGTACTCTACCTCTACTCTGCTCCACTGTACTCTATCTCTACTGTGCTCCACTGTACTCTACCTCTACTGTACTCCACTGTACTCTATCTCTACTGTGCTCTACTGTACTCTATCTCTACTGTACTCCACTGTACTCTACCTCTACTGTGCTCCACTGTACTCCACTGTACTCTATCTCTACTGTGCTCCACTGTACTCTATCTCTACTGTACTCCACTGTACTCTACCTCTACTGTGCTCCACTGTACTCCACTGTACTCTATCTCTACTGTGCTCCACTGTACTCTACCTCTACTGTACTCCACTCTACTCTACCTCTACTGTGCTCCACTGTACTCTACCTCTACTGTACTCCACTCTACTCTACCTCTACTGGGCTCCACTGTACTCTACCTCTACTGTACTCCACTGTACTCTATCTCTACCGTGCTCCACTGTACTCTATCTCTACTGTACTCCACTGTACTCTACCTCTACTCTACTGTACTGTTCTCTACCTCTACTGTACTCTACTGTACTCCACCTCTACTGTGCTCCACTGTACTCTACCTCTACTGTACTCCACTGTACTCTACCTCTACTGTACTCCACTGTACTCTACCTCTACTTTACTCCACTGTACTTTACCTCTACTCTACTCCACTGTACTCTACCTCTACTGTACTCTATTGTACTCCTATTCTAATGTGCTCCACTGTAATCCACTGTACTCTACCACTACTGTACTCCACTGTACTCTACCTCTATTGTGCTCTACTGTACTCTATCTCTACTGTGCTCCACTGTACTCTACCTCTACTGTACTCCACTGTACTCTATCTCTACTGTACTCCACTGTACTCTATCTCTACTGTACTCTCTCTCTACTGTACTCCACTGTACTCTACCTCTACTGTGCTCCACTGTACTCTACCTCTACTGTGCTCCACTGTACTCTACCTCTACTGTGCTCCACTGTACTCTACCTCTACTGTGCTCTACTGTACTCTATCTCTACTGTGTTCCACTGTACTCTACCTCTACTGTACTCTACTGTACTCTATCTCTACTGTGCTCCACTGTACTCTACCTCTACTGTACTGTACTGTTCCCTACCTCTACTGTACTCTACTGTACTCCACCTCTACTGTGCTCCACTGTACACCACTGTTCTACCTCTACTGTACTCCACTGTACTCTACCTCTACTGCACTCCACTGTACTCTATCTCTACTGTAATCCACTGTGCTCTACCTCTACTGTACTCTACTGTACTCTATCTCTACTGTGCTCTACTGTACTCTATCTCTACTGTGCTCCACTGTACTCTACCTCTACTGTACTCCACTGTACTCTATCTCTACTGTACTCCACTGTACTCTATCTCTACTGTACTCTCTCTCTACTGTACTCCACTGTACTCTACCTCTACTGTGCTCCACTGTACTCTACCTCTACTGTGTTCCACTGTACTCTACCTCTACTGTACTCTACTGTACTCTATCTCTACTGTGCTCCACTGTACTCTACCTCTACTGTACTGTACTGTTCCCTACCTCTACTGTACTCTACTGTACTCCACCTCTACTTTGCTCCACTGTACACCACTGTTCTACCTCTACTGTACTCCACTGTACTCTACCTCTACTGCACTCCACTGTACTCTATCTCTACTGTAATCCACTGTGCTCTACCTCTACTGTACTCCACTGTACTCTATCTCTACTGTGCTCCACTGTACTCTACCTCTACTGTACTGTACTGTTCTCTACCTCTACTGTACTCTACTGTACTCCACCTCTACTGTGCTCCACTGTACACCACTGTTCTACCTCTACTGTACTCCACTGTACTCTACCTCTACTGCACACCACTGTACTCTATCTCTACTGTACTCCACTGTGCTCTACCTCTACTGTGCTCCACTGTACTCTATCTCTACTGTGCTCCACTGTACTCTACCTCTACTGTACTGTACTGTTCTCTACCTCTACTGTACTCTACTGTACTCCACCTCTACTGTGCTCCACTGTACACCACTGTTCTACCTCTACTGTACTCCACTGTACTCTACCTCTACTGTGCTCCACTGTACTCTACCTCTACTGTACTCCACTGTGCTCTACCTCTACTGTGCTCCACTGTACTCTATCTCTACTGTGCTCCACTGTACTCTACCTCTACTGTGCTCCACTGTACTCTACCTCTACTGTACTCTACTGTACTCCACCTCTACTGTGCTCCACTGTACACCACTGTTCTACCTCTACTGTACTCCACTGTACTCTACCTCTACTGTGCTCTACTGTACTCTATCTCTACTGTACTCCACTGTACTCTATCTCTACTGTGATCCACTGTACTCTACCTCTACTCTGCTCCACTGTACTCTATCTCTACTGTGCTCCACTGTACTCTACCTCTACTGTACTCCACTGTACTCTATCTCTACTGTGCTCTACTGTACTCTATCTCTACTGTACTCCACTGTACTCTACCTCTACTGTGCTCCACTGTACTCCACTGTACTCTATCTCTACTGTGCTCCACTGTACTCTATCTCTACTGTACTCCACTGTACTCTACCTCTACTGTGCTCCACTGTACTCCACTGTACTCTATCTCTACTGTGCTCCACTGTACTCTACCTCTACTGTACTCCACTCTACTCTACCTCTACTGTGCTCCACTGTACTCTACCTCTACTGTACTCCACTCTACTCTACCTCTACTGGGCTCCACTGTACTCTACCTCTACTGTACTCCACTGTACTCTATCTCTACCGTGCTCCACTGTACTCTATCTCTACTGTACTCCACTGTACTCTACCTCTACTCTACTGTACTGTTCTCTACCTCTACTGTACTCTACTGTACTCCACCTCTACTGTGCTCCACTGTACTCTACCTCTACTGTACTCCACTGTACTCTACCTCTACTGTACTCCACTGTACTCTACCTCTACTTTACTCCACTGTACTTTACCTCTACTCTACTCCACTGTACTCTACCTCTACTGTACTCTATTGTACTCCTATTCTAATGTGCTCCACTGTAATCCACTGTACTCTACCACTACTGTACTCCACTGTACTCTACCTCTATTGTGCTCTACTGTACTCTATCTCTACTGTGCTCCACTGTACTCTACCTCTACTGTACTCCACTGTACTCTATCTCTACTGTACTCCACTGTACTCTATCTCTACTGTACTCTCTCTCTACTGTACTCCACTGTACTCTACCTCTACTGTGCTCCACTGTACTCTACCTCTACTGTGCTCCACTGTACTCTACCTCTACTGTGCTCCACTGTACTCTACCTCTACTGTGCTCTACTGTACTCTATCTCTACTGTGTTCCACTGTACTCTACCTCTACTGTACTCTACTGTACTCTATCTCTACTGTGCTCCACTGTACTCTACCTCTACTGTACTGTACTGTTCCCTACCTCTACTGTACTCTACTGTACTCCACCTCTACTGTGCTCCACTGTACACCACTGTTCTACCTCTACTGTACTCCACTGTACTCTACCTCTACTGCACTCCACTGTACTCTATCTCTACTGTAATCCACTGTGCTCTACCTCTACTGTACTCTACTGTACTCTATCTCTACTGTGCTCTACTGTACTCTATCTCTACTGTGCTCCACTGTACTCTACCTCTACTGTACTCCACTGTACTCTATCTCTACTGTACTCCACTGTACTCTATCTCTACTGTACTCTCTCTCTACTGTACTCCACTGTACTCTACCTCTACTGTGCTCCACTGTACTCTACCTCTACTGTGTTCCACTGTACTCTACCTCTACTGTACTCTACTGTACTCTATCTCTACTGTGCTCCACTGTACTCTACCTCTACTGTACTGTACTGTTCCCTACCTCTACTGTACTCTACTGTACTCCACCTCTACTTTGCTCCACTGTACACCACTGTTCTACCTCTACTGTACTCCACTGTACTCTACCTCTACTGCACTCCACTGTACTCTATCTCTACTGTAATCCACTGTGCTCTACCTCTACTGTACTCCACTGTACTCTATCTCTACTGTGCTCCACTGTACTCTACCTCTACTGTACTCCACTGTGCTCTACCTCTACTCTGCTCCACTGTACTCTATCTCTACTGTGCTCCACTGTACTCTACCTCTACTGTGCTCTACTGTACTCTATCTCTACTGTACTCCACTGTACTCTATCTCTACTGTGATCCACTGTACTCTACCTCTACTGTGCTCTACTGTACTCTATCTCTACTGTACTCCACTGTACTCTATCTCTACTGTGATCCACTGTACTCTACCTCTACTCTGCTCCACTGTACTCTATCTCTACTGTGCTCCACTGTACTCTACCTCTACTGTACTCCACTGTACTCTATCTCTACTGTGCTCTACTGTACTCTATCTCTACTGTACTCCACTGTACTCTACCTCTACTGTGCTCCACTGTACTCCACTGTACTCTATCTCTACTGTGCTCCACTGTACTCTATCTCTACTGTACTCCACTGTACTCTACCTCTACTGTGCTCCACTGTACTCCACTGTACTCTATCTCTACTGTGCTCCACTGTACTCTACCTCTACTGTACTCCACTCTACTCTACCTCTACTGTGCTCCACTGTACTCTACCTCTACTGTACTCCACTCTACTCTACCTCTACTGGGCTCCACTGTACTCTACCTCTACTGTACTCAACTGTACTCTATCTCTACCGTGCTCCACTGTACTCTATCTCTACTGTACTCCACTGTACTCTACCTCTACTCTACTGTACTGTTCTCTACCTCTACTGTACTCTACTGTACTCCACCTCTACTGTGCTCCACTGTACTCTACCTCTACTGTACTCCACTGTACTCTACCTCTACTGTACTCCACTGTACTCTACCTCTACTTTACTCCACTGTACTTTACCTCTACTCTACTCCACTGTACTCTACCTCTACTGTACTCTATTGTACTCCTATTCTAATGTGCTCCACTGTAATCCACTGTACTCTACCACTACTGTACTCCACTGTACTCTACCTCTATTGTGCTCTACTGTACTCTATCTCTACTGTGCTCCACTGTACTCTACCTCTACTGTACTCCACTGTACTCTATCTCTACTGTACTCCACTGTACTCTATCTCTACTGTACTCTCTCTCTACTGTACTCCACTGTACTCTACCTCTACTGTGCTCCACTGTACTCTACCTCTACTGTGCTCCACTGTACTCTACCTCTACTGTGCTCCACTGTACTCTACCTCTACTGTGCTCTACTGTACTCTATCTCTACTGTGTTCCACTGTACTCTACCTCTACTGTACTCTACTGTACTCTATCTCTACTGTGCTCCACTGTACTCTACCTCTACTGTACTGTACTGTTCCCTACCTCTACTGTACTCTACTGTACTCCACCTCTACTGTGCTCCACTGTACACCACTGTTCTACCTCTACTGTACTCCACTGTACTCTACCTCTACTGCACTCCACTGTACTCTATCTCTACTGTAATCCACTGTGCTCTACCTCTACTGTACTCCACTGTACTCTATCTCTACTGTGCTCCACTGTACTCTACCTCTACTGTACTGTACTGTTCTCTACCTCTACTGTACTCTACTGTACTCCACCTCTACTGTGCTCCACTGTACACCACTGTTCTACCTCTACTGTACTCCACTGTACTCTACCTCTACTGCACACCACTGTACTCTATCTCTACTGTACTCCACTGTGCTCTACCTCTACTGTGCTCCACTGTACTCTATCTCTACTGTGCTCCACTGTACTCTACCTCTACTGTGCTCTACTGTACTCTATCTCTACTGTACTCCACTGTGCTCTACCTCTACTGTGCTCCACTGTACTCTATCTCTACTGTGCTCCACTGTACTCTACCTCTACTGTACTCCACTCTACTCTACCTCTACTGTGCTCCACTGTACTCTACCTCTACTGTACTCCACTCTACTCTACCTCTACTGGGCTCCACTGTACTCTACCTCTACTGTACTCCACTGTACTCTATCTCTACCGTGCTCCACTGTACTCTATCTCTACTGTACTCCAATGTACTCTACCTCTACTCTACTGTACTGTTCTCTACCTCTACTGTACTCTACTGTACTCCACCTCTACTGTGCTCCACTGTACTCCACTGTACTCTACCTCTACTGTGCTCCACTGTAATCTACCTCTACTGTGCTCCACTGTACTCTACCTCTACTGTACTCCACTGTACTCTACCTCTACTGTACTCCACTGTACTCTACCTCTACTTTACTCCACTGTACTTTACCTCTACTCTACTCCACTGTACTCTACCTCTACTGTACTCTATTGTACTCCTATTCTAATGTGCTCCACTGTAATCCACTGTACTCTACCACTACTGTACTCCACTGTACTCTACCTCTATTGTGCTCTACTGTACTCTATCTCTACTGTGCTCCACTGTACTCTACCTCTACTGTACTCCACTGTACTCTATCTCTACTGTACTCCACTGTACTCTATCTCTACTGTACTCTATCTCTACTGTACTCCACTGTACTCTACCTCTACTGTGCTCCACTGTACTCTACCTCTACTGTGCTCCACTGTACTCTACCTCTACTGTGCTCCACTGTACTCTACCTCTACTGTGCTCTACTGTACTCTATCTCTACTGTGTTCCACTGTACTCTACCTCTACTGTACTCCACTGTACTCTGTCTCTACTTTGCTCCACTGTACTCTACCTCTACTGTACTGTACTGTTCTCTACATCTACTGTACTCTACTGTACTCCACCTCTAGTGTGCTCCACTGTACACCACTGTTCTACCTCTACTGTACTCCACTGTACTCTACCTCTACTGCACTCCACTGTACTCTATCTCTACTGTAATCCACTGTGCTCTACCTCTACTGTACTCCACTGTACTCTATCTCTACTGTGCTCCACTGTACTCTACCTCTACTGTACTGTTCTCTACCTCTACTGTACTCTACTGTACTCCACCTCTACTGTGCTCCACTGTACACCACTGTTCTACCTCTACTGTACTCCACTGTACTCTACCTCTACTGCACTCCACTGTACTCTACCTCTACTGCACTCCACTGTACTCTATCTCTACTGTACTCCACTGTGCTCTACCTCTACTGTGCTCCACTGTACTCTATCTCTTCTGTGCTCCACTGTACTCTATCTATACTGTACTCCACTGTACTCTACCTCTACTGTACTGTACTGTTCTCTACCTCTACTGTACTCTACTGTACTCCACCTCTACTGTGCTCCACTGTACTCCACTGTACTCTACCTCTACTGTGCTCCACTGTGATCTACCTCTACTGTGCTCCACTGTACTCTACCTCTACTGTACTGTACTGTTCCCTACCTCTACTGTACTCTACTGTACTCCACCTCTACTTTGCTCCACTGTACACCACTGTTCTACTTCTACTGTACTCCACTGTACTCTACCTCTACTGTGCTCTACTGTACTCTATCTCTACTGTGTTCCACTGTACTCTACCTCTACTGTACTCTACTGTACTCTATCTCTACTGTGCTCCACTGTACTCTACCTCTACTGTACTGTACTGTTCCCTACCTCTACTGTACTCCACCTCTACTGTGCTCCACTGTACACCACTGTTCTACCTCTACTGTACTCCACTGTACTCTACCTCTACTGCACTCCACTGTACTCTATCTCTACTGTAATCCACTGTGCTCTACCTCTACTGTACTCCACTGTACTCTATCTCTACTGTGCTCCACTGTACTCTACCTCTACTGTACTGTACTGTTCTCTACCTCTACTGTACTCTACTGTACTCCACCTCTACTGTGCTCCACTGAACACCACTGTTCTACCTCTACTGTACTCCACTGTACTCTACCTCTACTGCACACCACTGTACTCTATCTCTACTGTACTCCACTGTGCTCTACCTCTACTGTACTCCACTGTGCTCTACCTCTACTGTTCTCCACTGTACTCTATCTCTACTGTGCTCCACTCTACTCTACCTCTACTGTGCTCTACTGTACTCTATCTCTACTGTACTCCACTGTACTCTATCTCTACTGTGATCCACTTTACTCTACCTCTACTCTGCTCCACTGTACTCTATCTCTACTGTGTTCCACTGTACTCTACCTCTACTGTACTCCACTGTACTCTATCTCTACTGTGCTCCACTGTACTCTACCTCTACTGTACTCCACTGTACTCTATCTCTACTGTGCTCTACTGTACTCTATCTCTACTGTACTCCACTGTACTCTACCTCTACTGTGCTCCACTTTACTCCACTGTACTCTATCTCTACTGTGCTCCACTGTACTCTATCTCTACTGTACTCCACTGTACTCTACCTCTACTGTGCTCCACTGTACTCCACTGTACTCTATCTCTACTTTGCTCCACTGTACTCTACCTCTACTGTACTCCACTCTACTCTACCTCTACTGTGCTCCACTGTACTCTACCTCTACTGTACTCCACTCTACTCTACCTCTACTGGGCTCCACTGTACTCTACCTCTACTGTACTCCACTGTACTCTATCTCTACCGTGCTCCACTGTACTCTATCTCTACTGTACTCCACTGTACTCTACCTCTACTCTACTGTACTGTTCTCTACCTCTACTGTACTCTACTGTACTCCACCTCTACTGTGCTCCACTGTACTCTACCTCTACTGTGCTCCACTGTAATCTACCTCTACTGTGCTCCACTGTACTCTACCTCTACTGTGCTCCACTGTACTCTATCTCTACTGTGCTCTACTGTACTCTACTCTACTGTACTCCACTGTACTCTACCTCTACTGTACTCCACTGTACTCTACCTCTACTTTTCTCCACTGTACTCTACCTCTACTGTACTCCTATTCTAATGTGCTCCACTGTAATCCACTGTACTCTACCACTACTGTACTCCACTGTACTCTACCTCTATTGTACTCTACTGTACTCTATCTCTACTGTGCTCCACTTTACTCTACCTCTACTGTACTCCACTGTACTCTATCTCTACTGTACTCCACTGTACTCTATCTCTACTGTACTCTCTCTCTACTGTACTCCACTGTACTCTACCTCTACTGTGCTCCACTGTACTCTACCTCTACTGTGCTCCACTGTACTCTACCTCTACTGTGCTCCACTGTACTCTACCTCTACTGTGCTCTACTGTACTCTATCTCTACTGTGTTCCACTTTACTCTACCTCTACTGTACTCCACTGTACTCTATCTGTACTGTGCTCCACTGTACTCTACCTCTACTGTACTGTACTGTTCTCTACCTCTACTGTACTCTACTGTACTCCACCTCTACTGTGCTCCACTGTACACCACTGTTCTACCTCTACTGTACTCCACTGTACTCTACCTCTACTGTGCTCCACTGTACTCTACCTCTACTGTACTCCACTGTGCTCTACCTCTACTGTGCTCCACTGTACTCTATCTCTACTGTGCTCCACTGTACTCTACCTCTACTGTGCTCTACTGTACTCTATCTCTACTGTACTCCACTGTACTCTATCTCTACTGTGATCCACTGTACTCTACCTCTACTCTGCTCCACTGTACTCTATCTCTACTGTGCTCCACTGTACTCTACTTCTACTGTACTCCACTGTACTCTATCTCTACTGTGCTCTACTGTACTCTATCTCTACTGTACTCCACTGTACTCTACCTCTACTGTGCTCCACTGTACTCCACTGTACTCTATCTCTACTGTGCTCCACTGTACTCTATCTCTACTGTACTCCAATGTACTCTACCTCTACTGTGCTCCACTGTACTCCACTGTACTCTATCTCTACTGTGCTCCACTGTACTCTACCTCTACTGTACTCCACTCTACTCTACCTCTACTGTGCTCCACTGTACTCTACCTCTACTGTACTCCACTCTACTCTACCTCTACTGGGCTCCACTGTACTCTACCTCTACTGTACTCCACTGTACTCTACCTCTATTGTGCTCTACTGTACTCTATCTCTACTGTGCTCCACTGTACTCTACCTCTACTGTACTCCACTGTACTCTATCTCTACTGTACTCCACTGTACTCTATCTCTACTGTACTCTATCTCTACTGTACTCCACTGTACTCTACCTCTACTGTGCTCCACTGTACTCTACCTCTACTGTGCTCCACTGTCCTCTACCTCTACTGTGCTCCACTGTACTCTACCTCTACTGTGCTCTACTGTACTCTATCTCTACTGTGTTCCACTGTACTCTACCTCTACTGTACTCTACTGTACTCTATCTCTACTGTGCTCCACTGTACTCTACCTCTACTGTACTGTACTGTTCCCTACCTCTACTGTACTCTACTGTACTCCACCTCTACTGTGCTCCACTGTACACCACTGTTCTACCTCTACTGTACTCCACTGTACTCTACCTCTACTGCACTCCACTGTACTCTATCTCTACTGTAATCCACTGTGCTCTACCTCTACTGTACTCTACTGTACTCTATCTCTACTGTGCTCTACTGTACTCTATCTCTACTGTGCTCCACTGTACTCTACCTCTACTGTACTCCACTGTACTCTATCTCTACTGTACTCCACTGTACTCTATCTCTACTGTACTCTCTCTCTACTGTACTCCACTGTACTCTACCTCTACTGTGCTCCACTGTACTCTACCTCTACTTTGTTCCACTGTACTCTACCTCTACTGTACTCTACTGTACTCTATCTCTACTGTGCTCCACACAGTAGAGATAAACAAGCACTTTATATTTTTATATCATGGGAACTTATTCTCGATACTATTCCTTATACTATTCCGATACTATTCCTTATTCCTTATAAAAAAAAACAATCGGATTGCTTTGATATCGCTACTTAGACCCAACTTTGCGAATCTCGGCTACTAGCCTTTAGTCCGCTAGCATTTCACGCGTGGCCTCGCGCCTATTGACCGTCTGATTTTACACCCGTTTCACTAAAAGGATACAGGTTATATCCGGCATTTCAGTCCTAAATTACTAGTGATATTGGTAGTATCACTACTAATCTACTGTTCATCTGTTATGGCGAACATATCAGATGTGTGTCTAACGCTACCTCTGAGTGCAGGTGAGGACACATTCGAACTGATTTCGGTACGATTGGAGCTTGAATCGGTGGAGAAACAGATCCGTGGTCTGCTAGAGAGGCAAGCCGAGCTGCGGGATCGGCGATCAGCGCTTGAAACGTCACGCGCCGATGCACACAAGTCAGTGGTTAGTAACTTTTTGACTCCGACTTCGTCTACTCCGTGCGTTTCTCTGCCCAGGAGGACGCGATCATCTCTGGCATCATTCACTCCGGCACCAACCCAACACCATGGACCCTGGGTGATCCCACAGCGGAAGACACGAGCCAGGACCAGAGCAAGAACCTCTCCGCCCCTCCCGGTCTTCGAGATCTCCACCCGGAACCGCTTCTCCCCTCTTCGCGAGTCGGAACGCGACGACGCCGTGATCATCGGCACTTCCATGGTCCGTCATGTCCGTGCTACCTCAGGTAAGGGTAAGGTGCGCACTCACTGCCTTCCTGGTGCTCGTGTTCTTGATGTCGCCGCACAGGTTCCCGAGATCCTGAACGGTGAAGAGCGCGTCGGAGCTGTGGTGCTTCACGCTGGAACAAACGATATCAGGCTGCGGCAGACGGAGGTTCTGAAGAAGGACTACAGGAGCCTGATCGAGACGGTACGCAGCACAGCGCCTGAGGCAACGATCATCGTGTCTGGACCGCTTCCCACGTACCGACAAGGACAGGAAAGGTTCAGTAGATTATTTGCACTAAATGAATGGTTAATGTCATTGTGTAATGAACAAAAACTACCCTTTGTAAATAATTGGAATCTGTTCTGGGAGCGACCTAGGCTCTACCGTGCTGATGGCCTGCACCCCAGCAGATTCGGAGCGGCTGTTCTGTCGGACAACATCTCCAAGACGTTACACACCGTATGACTAGAAAATCAAATTCCAAATCACAGTCTTTGCTGTGCCAATTTAATTGATATAAGTAGTGTAGAATATTATATAGAAACTGTGTCTATCCCTCGTTTAGTGAGGCCAAATAATAAATCCACTGTAGGATCTAGGAAAAATCTTATTCTAATTAAACCTGAAAATCTAAATATCAGTGAACAAAAACAATTTCTAAAACTAGGTCTTCTAAACATTAGATCGCTCACACCTAAGGCGGTTATTGTAAATGAAATGGTCACAGATAATAGCTTCGATGTACTTTGCCTTACTGAAACCTGGCTTAAACCAAACGAGTATTTCGGTCTAAATGAGTCTACTCCGCCAGGATACTGTTATAAGCATGAGCCCCGTCTGATCGGTCGTGGCGGCGGTGTTGCAACAATCTATAGAGATATTATTAATGTTACTCAGAAAACAGGTCACAGGTTTAACTCGTTTGAAGTACTTGTGCTAAACGTTACGCTCTTAGATGTAAGAAATAAATCCCTATTATCTCTAGCCTTGGCTACTGTATATAGACCTCCAGGACCATATGCTGATTTCCTAAAAGAGTTTGCAGACTTTCTCTCAGATCTATTGGTCAATGCCGATAAAGCAATAATTGTTGGAGATTTTAACATACACGTAGATAACACAAATGATGCGTTAGGGACTGCGTCTACAGATTTATTAAACTCCTTTGGGGTCAAGCAGAATGTCAGTGGTCCCACTCATCGTCTAAATCATACACTAGATTTAATTATATCATATGGAACCAATCTAACCGATATAGATATTATACCGCAAAGTGACGATCTCACCGATCATCACATGGTAACTTGTATAATACGCACTGCTGAAATTTGTCATGTTGCGCCACGTTATAGACCAGGCAGAACAATCCTTCCGACCACTATAGATAGATTCTCAAATAGCTTACCTGATCTATCTCTGCTGCTCAGTGAACCCAAACAAACAGATGAACTAGAGGAAATGACCAGCAGTTTGAGCACCATTTTCTCTAGTACATTAGATATTGTTGCACCAATTAGATCAAAAAAGGTTAGAGAGAAAACTAAAGCACCATGGTACAACAGTGCTACGCATGCTATCAAGAGAGAAACTCGTAACCTAGAGCGTACATGGAAACAAACTAATTTAGAGGTCTTTAGAATCGCGTGGAAAGACAGTATGTCACGTTATAAAAAAGCTCTAAAAGCAGCCAGGGCTGAGCATCTCAGCAAACTAATAGAAAATAACCAAAATAATCCAAGGTTTTTATTTAACACCGTGGCTAGACTAACAAATAAACAGACATCACCCGAGCAAATTATTCCGTTACAGTATAGCTGTAATGATTTTATGAACTACTTCAATGAGAAAATAGAAAGCATCCGAAACACAATTGTAAATGTACAATCCTCTATGGTGTCTTATGATTCAGCCTCAATTATCGCCCCTCTCGAACAACTACACCGCTTTACAACTATAGGACAGGAAGAGCTAAATAAACTTATCATTGCATCTAAACCAACAACATGTTTATTAGATCCAATACCAACTAAATTTCTGAAAGAAGTGTTACCTATAGTGGAAGAGCCTCTTCTTAACATTATTAACTCGTCTTTATCTTTAGGTCATGTTCCAAAAATATTCAAGCTGGCAGTTATAAAACCTCTCATTAAGAAACCGCAATTAGATCCAAATAACTTAGCAAATTACAGACCGATTTCAAATCTTCCATTTATGTCTAAAATACTAGAAAAGACTGTGTCCGCTCAATTGTGCTCTTTCATGCAAGAAAATGAGATATATGAAAAATTTCAGTCAGGATTCAGACCGCATCATAGCACAGAAACTGCGCTAGTTAAAATTACAAATGATTTACTTTTAGCTTCTGACTAAGGCTGTATCTCAATATTAGTTCTACTCGATCTTAGTGCTGCGTTTGACACTATAGATCATAAAATACTCTTGGATCGACTACAAAACTACACTGGTGTTCAAGGACAAGCATTAAGCTGGTTCAGATCGTATTTATCAGACCGTTACCATTTTGTTTGTTTAAATGGGGAAAAATCGAAGATAACGTCAGTAGACTATGGAGTGCCGCAAGGATCGGTGTTAGGCCCTCTGCTATTCTCAATATATATGCTGCCACTTGGCAATATTATAAGAAAACATGGAATTAATTTCCACTGTTATGCTGATGACACTCAATTATATATTTCATCACGACCAGATGAAAACACTAACTCATCAAAATTGACAGAGTGTCTTAAAGATATAAAATGCTGGATGACGCATAATTTCCTGCTTCTAAATCCAGATAAAACGGAGGTATTACTTGTTGGTCCAAAAAACTATCCACAAAACCACTTACAATACAACTTTAATATAGAAGGATGTCCTGTTACTTTATCCTCTACAGTAAAAGACCTGGGAGTTATACTAGACCACAACTTGTCTTTCGAAAATCATATTTCATATGTTACAAGAACAGCCTTTTTCCATCTTAGAAACATTGCTAAATTACGTAACATGCTATCTGTTTCTGATGCAGAAAAGTTAGTTCATGCATTCATGACCTCGAGACTAGATTACTGTAATGCTTTATTAGCTGGTTGTCCTGCATCTTCAATAAACAAGCTACAGTTAGTCCAAAATGCAGCCGCTAGAGTTCTTACTAGGTCAAGAAAATATGACCATATAACACCAATTTTATCATCTCTACACTGGTTACCTATCAAGTTCCGTATCAATGACAAAGTACTACTACTGACCTATAAAGCCCTAAATGGTTTAGCTCCTGTGTATTTAATGGACCTTCTATCGCCCTACAATCCATCGCGTTCTTTAAGATCACTAAATTCGAGGCTTCTAGTCATTCCTAGGATATCTAAGTCCACTAAAGGAGGGAGGGCGTTCTCACATTTAGCTCCTAAACTCTGGAATAGCCTTCCTGATATTGTTCGAGGCTCTGACTCGCTGTCCCAGTTCAAAACTAGATTAAAGACGCATCTCTTCAGCCAAGCATTTACATAATGCTTACCTTTTATAATACTGCTGAATCAGATCAAATGTATTTAATACTATAAAACTTGAAGAGACTGTAGGTTATCTGTATAGGTTGCATAATATTTGCAGTCATTACGTTCCTGTGTATATTGCGTGAATGACGGGTGGTTGGGCAGATATTGTGTTGCGGTAGGTAGTATGCCATACGGAACCGTTGTCCACTGAAACTGCTTTAACGCACCAGTGGGGCTCGACAGCCTTAGTCAACGGGTCGGCGCGTATGGTTGGGTTGCGGAGAGATTGTGAGATTGTGGTTAGGTCTCAGCAGTAGTAGGGACGTATAGGTCAGTAAGCTGGGCTGAGTTGAGTGGGGGACGGAGGGGGGTGATTTTGGGACGCAAGAGTCACTGTCTTCATGTTTTGTCATTTACGCCTGTGTTATGGAAATCATCATTATGAACAGCAGCTACGCTAATTATTTTCCCTTTGCTTTTCTGCTGTTATCTCGGGACGCGAGTCCCGAGAAAATGGCGTTCGTCAGCTCCAGTTTGTATCCAGCCTCTCACGGAGACTTCAGATGCTCCAATCACAAAGCCTATGAAGTGACGATTCAACACGGGCGATATGGACTCTCTATGGTGGACGGCACTGATCCTCAACAACTCGTCTTAAGACCGGCGTGCATACTTGGACTTCCAAAAAATACTCTAAATGTTCCGATCCAATCTGACTTGTAATGCTGCCCGAATCATGCACTGTTCCTTCGTTGGCCAGAGGAGAACTGGCCCCCCGACTGAGCCTGGTTTCTCCCAAGGTTTTTTTCTCCATTCTGTCCCTGATGGAGTTTTGGTTCCTTGCCACTGTTGCCTTGGCTTTTTGCTTGCTTAGTTGGGGACATTTAATATTCAACAATATTATTGATCTGCCTTACTTAAGGTGGACGTTGACGCAATATCTTTTAGAAACAAACTTTGTTATATTGTTTTCATGTTATCACTGTGAAGCGCTTTGATACAATCTGTATTGTAAAAAGCGCTATATAAATAAAGGTGACTTGACTTGACTTGACTCCACTGTACTCTACCTCTACTGTACTGTACTGTTCCCTACCTCTACTGTACTCTACTGTACTCCACCTCTACTTTGTTCCACTGTACACCACTGTTCTACCTCTACTGTACTCCACTGTACTCTACCTCTACTGCACTCCACTGTACTCTATCTCTACTGTAATCCACTGTGCTCTACCTCTACTGTACTCCACTGTACTCTATCTCTACTGTGCTCCACTGTACTCTACCTCTACTGTACTGTACTGTTCTCTACCTCTACTGTACTCTACTGTACTCCACCTCTACTGTGCTCCACTGTACACCACTGTTCTACCTCTACTGTACTCCACTGTACTCTACCTCTACTGCACACCACTGTACTCTATCTCTACTGTACTCCACTGTGCTCCACTGTACTCTATCTCTACTGTGCTCCACTGTACTCTACCTCTACTGTGCTCTACTGTACTCTATCTCTACTGTACTCCACTCTACTCTATCTCTACTGTGATCCACTGTACTCTACCTCTACTCTGCTCCACTGTACTCTATCTCTACTGTGCTCCACTGTACTCTACCTCTACTGTACTCCACTGTACTCTATCTCTACTGTGCTCTACTGTACTCTATCTCTACTGTACTCCACTGTACTCTACCTCTACTGTGCTCCACTGTACTCCACTGTACTCTATCTCTACTGTGCTCCACTGTACTCTATCTCTACTGTACTCCACTGTACTCTACCTCTACTGTGCTCCACTGTACTCCACTGTACTCTATCTCTACTGTGCTCCACTGTACTCTACCTCTACTGTACTCCACTCTACTCTACCTCTACTGTGCTCCACTGTACTCTACCTCTACTGTACTCCACTCTACTCTACCTCTACTGGGCTCCACTGTACTCTACCTCTACTGTACTCCACTGTACTCTATCTCTACCGTGCTCCACTGTACTCTATCTCTACTGTACTCCAATGTACTCTACCTCTACTCTACTGTACTGTTCTCTACCTCTACTGTACTCTACTGTACTCCACCTCTACTGTGCTCCACTGTACTCCACTGTACTCTACCTCTACTGTGCTCCACTGTAATCTTCCTCTACTGTGCTCCACTGTACTCTACCTCTACTGTACTCCACTGTACTCTACCTCTACTGTACTCCACTGTACTCTACCTCTACTTTACTCCACTGTACTTTACCTCTACTCTACTCCACTGTACTCTAACCCTACTGTACTCTATTGTACTCCTATTCTAATGTGCTCCACTGTAATCCACTGTACTCTACCACTACTGTACTCCACTGTACTCTACCTCTATTGTGCTCTACTGTACTCTATCTCTACTCTGCTCCACTGTACTCTACCTCTACTGTACTCCTTTGTACTCTATCTCTACTGTACTCCACTGTACTCTATCTCTACTGTACTCTATCTCTACTGTACTCCACTGTACTCTACCTCTACTGTGCTCCACTGTACTCTACCTCTACTGTGCTCCACTGTACTCTACCTCTACTGTGCTCCACTGTACTCTACCTCTACTGTGCTCTACTGTACTCTATCTCTACTGTGTTCCACTGTACTCTACCTCTACTGTACTCCACTGTACTCTATCTCTACTGTGCTCCACTGTGCTCTACCTCTACTGTACTCCACTGTGCTCTACCTCTACTGTTCTCCACTGTACTCTATCTCTACTGTGCTCCACTCTACTCTACCTCTACTGTGATCTACTGTACTCTATCTCTACTGTACTCCACTGTACTCTATCTCTACTGTGATCCACTTTACTCTACCTCTACTCTGCTCCACTGTACTCTATCTCTACTGTGTTCCACTGTACTCTACCTCTACTGTACTCCACTGTACTCTATCTCTACTGTGCTCCACTGTACTCTACCTCTACTGTACTCCACTGTACTCTATCTCTACTGTGCTCTACTGTACTCTATCTCTACTGTACTCCACTGTACTCTACCTCTACTGTGCTCCACTTTACTCCACTGTAATCTATCTCTACTGTGCTCCACTGTACTCTATCTCTACTGTACTCCACTGTACTCTACCTCTACTGTGCTCCACTGTACTCCACTGTACTCTATCTCTACTTTGCTCCACTGTACTCTACCTCTACTGTACTCCACTCTACTCTACCTCTACTGTGCTCCACTGTACTCTACCTCTACTGTACTCCACTCTACTCTACCTTTACTGGGCTCCACTGTACTCTACCTCTACTGTACTCCACTGTACTCTATCTCTACCGTGCTCCACTGTACTCTATCTCTACTGTACTCCACTGTACTCTACCTCTACTCTACTGTACTGTTCTCTACCTCTACTGTACTCTACTGTACTCCACCTCTACTGTGCTCCACTGTACTCCACTGTACTCTACCTCTACTGTGCTCCACTGTAATCTACCTCTACTGTGCTCCACTGTACTCTACCTCTACTGTGCTCCACTGTACTCTATCTCTACTGTGCTCTACTGTACTCTACTCTACTGTACTCCACTGTACTCTACCTCTACTGTACTCCACTGTACTCTACCTCTACTTTTCTCCACTGTACTCTACCTCTACTGTACTCCTATTCTAATGTGCTCCACTGTAATCCACTGTACTCTACCACTACTGTACTCCACTGTACTCTACCTCTATTGTACTCTACTGTACTCGATCTCTACTGTGCTCTACTTTACTCTACCTCTACTGTACTCCACTGTACTCTATCTCTACTGTACTCCACTGTACTCTATCTCTACTGTACTCTCTCTCTACTGTACTCCACTGTACTCTACCTCTACTGTGCTCCACTGTACTCTACCTCTACTGTGCTCCACTGTACTCTACCTCTACTGTGCTCCACTGTACTCTACCTCTACTGTGCTCTACTGTACTCTATCTCTACTGTGTTCCACTGTACTCTACCTCTACTGTACTCCACTGTACTCTATCTGTACTGTGCTCCACTGTACTCTACCTCTACTGTACTGTACTGTTCTCTACCTCTACTGTACTCTACTGTACTCCACCTCTACTGTGCTCCACTGTACACCACTGTTCTACCTCTACTGTACTCCACTGTACTCTACCTCTACTGTGCTCCACTGTACTCTACCTCTACTGTACTCCACTGTGCTCTACCTCTACTGTGCTCCACTGTACTCTATCTCTACTGTGCTCCACTGTACTCTACCTCTACTGTGCTCTACTGTACTCTATCTCTACTGTACTCCACTGTACTCTATCTCTACTGTGATCCACTGTACTCTACCTCTACTCTGCTCCACTGTACTCTATCTCTACTGTGCTCCACTGTACTCTACCTCTACTGTACTCCACTGTACTCTATCTCTACTGTGCTCTACTGTACTCTATCTCTACTGTACTCCACTGTACTCTACCTCTACTGTGCTCCACTGTACTCCACTGTACTCTATCTCTACTGTGCTCCACTGTACTCTATCTCTACTGTACTCCACTGTACTCTACCTCTACTGTGCTCCACTGTACTCCACTGTACTCTATCTCTACTGTGCTCCACTGTACTCTACCTCTACTGTACTCCACTCTACTCTACCTCTACTGTGCTCCACTGTACTCTACCTCTACTGTACTCCACTCTACTCTACCTCTACTGGGCTCCACTGTACTCTACCTCTACTGTACTCCACTGTACTCTATCTCTACCGTGCTCCACTGTACTCTATCTCTACTGTACTCCACTGTACTCTACCTCTACTCTACTGTACTGTTCTCTACCTCTACTGTACTCTACTGTACTCCACCTCTACTGTGCTCCACTGTACTCTACCTCTACTGTACTCCACTGTACTCTACCTCTACTGTACTCCACTGTACTCTACCTCTACTTTACTCCACTGTACTTTACCTCTACTCTACTCCACTGTACTCTACCTCTACTGTACTCTATTGTACTCCTATTCTAATGTGCTCCACTGTAATCCACTGTACTCTACCACTACTGTACTCCACTGTACTCTACCTCTATTGTGCTCTACTGTACTCTATCTCTACTGTGCTCCACTGTACTCTACCTCTACTGTACTCCACTGTACTCTATCTCTACTGTACTCCACTGTACTCTATCTCTACTGTACTCTCTCTCTACTGTACTCCACTGTACTCTACCTCTACTGTGCTCCACTGTACTCTACCTCTACTGTGCTCCACTGTACTCTACCTCTACTGTGCTCCACTGTACTCTACCTCTACTGTGCTCTACTGTACTCTATCTCTACTGTGTTCCAGTGTACTCTACCTCTACTGTACTCTACTGTACTCTATCTCTACTGTGCTCCACTGTACTCTACCTCTACTGTACTGTACTGTTCCCTACCTCTACTGTACTCTACTGTACTCCACCTCTACTGTGCTCCACTGTACACCACTGTTCTACCTCTACTGTACTCCACTGTACTCTACCTCTACTGCACTCCACTGTACTCTATCTCTACTGTAATCCACTGTGCTCTACCTCTACTGTACTCTACTGTACTCTATCTCTACTGTGCTCTACTGTACTCTATCTCTACTGTGCTCCACTGTACTCTACCTCTACTGTACTCCACTGTACTCTATCTCTACTGTACTCCACTGTACTCTATCTCTACTGTACTCTCTCTCTACTGTACTCCACTGTACTCTACCTCTACTGTGCTCCACTGTACTCTACCTCTACTTTGTTCCACTGTACTCTACCTCTACTGTACTCTACTGTACTCTATCTCTACTGTGCTCCACTGTACTCTACCTCTACTGTACTGTACTGTTCCCTACCTCTACTGTACTCTACTGTACTCCACCTCTACTTTGTTCCACTGTACACCACTGTTCTACCTCTACTGTACTCCACTGTACTCTACCTCTACTGCACTCCACTGTACTCTATCTCTACTGTAATCCACTGTGCTCTACCTCTACTGTACTCCACTGTACTCTATCTCTACTGTGCTCCACTGTACTCTACCTCTACTGTACTGTACTGTTCTCTACCTCTACTGTACTCTACTGTACTCCACCTCTACTGTGCTCCACTGTACACCACTGTTCTACCTCTACTGTACTCCACTGTACTCTACCTCTACTGCACACCACTGTACTCTATCTCTACTGTACTCCACTGTGCTCTACCTCTACTGTGCTCCACTGTACTCTATCTCTACTATGCTCCACTGTACTCTACCTCTACTGTGCTCTACTGTACTCTATCTCTACTGTACTCCACTCTACTCTATCTCTACTGTGATCCACTGTACTCTACCTCTACTCTGCTCCACTGTACTCTATCTCTACTGTGCTCCACTGTACTCTACCTCTACTGTACTCCACTGTACTCTATCTCTACTGTGCTCTACTGTACTCTATCTCTACTGTACTCCACTGTACTCTACCTCTACTGTGCTCCACTGTACTCCACTGTACTCTATCTCTACTGTGCTCCACTGTACTCTATCTCTACTGTACTCCACTGTACTCTACCTCTACTGTGCTCCACTGTACTCCACTGTACTCTATCTCTACTGTGCTCCACTGTACTCTACCTCTACTGTACTCCACTCTACTCTACCTCTACTGTGCTCCACTGTACTCTACCTCTACTGTACTCCACTCTACTCTACCTCTACTGGGCTCCACTGTACTCTACCTCTACTGTACTCCACTGTACTCTATCTCTACCGTGCTCCACTGTACTCTATCTCTACTCTACTCCAATGTACTCTACCTCTACTCTACTGTACTGTTCTCTACCTCTACTGTACTCTACTGTACTCCACCTCTACTGTGCTCCACTGTACTCCACTGTACTCTACCTCTACTGTGCTCCACTGTAATCTACCTCTACTGTGCTCCACTGTACTCTACCTCTACTGTACTCCACTGTACTCTACCTCTACTGTACTCCACTGTACTCTACCTCTACTTTACTCCACTGTACTTTACCTCTACTCTACTCCACTGTACTCTACCTCTACTGTACTCTATTGTACTCCTATTCTAATGTGCTCCACTGTAATCCACTGTACTCTACCACTACTGTACTCCACTGTACTCTACCTCTATTGTGCTCTACTGTACTCTATCTCTACTGTGCTCCACTGTACTCTACCTCTACTGTACTCCACTGTACTCTATCTCTACTGTACTCCACTGTACTCTATCTCTACTGTACTCTATCTCTACTGTACTCCACTGTACTCTACCTCTACTGTGCTCCACTGTACTCTACCTCTACTGTGCTCCACTGTACTCTACCTCTACTGTGCTCCACTGTACTCTACCTCTACTGTGCTCTACTGTACTCTATCTCTACTGTGTTCCACTGTACTCTACCTCTACTGTACTCCACTGTACTCTATCTCTACTGTGCTCCACTGTACTCTACCTCTACTGTACTGTACTGTTCTCTACATCTACTGTACTCTACTGTACTCCACCTCTAGTGTGCTCCACTGTACACCACTGTTCTACCTCTACTGTACTCCACTGTACTATACCTCTACTGCACTCCACTGTACTCTATCTCTACTGTAATCCACTGTGCTCTACCTCTACTGTACTCCACTGTACTCTATCTCTACTGTGCTCCACTGTACTCTACCTCTACTGTACTGTACTGTTCTCTACCTCTACTGTACTCTACTGTACTCCACCTCTACTGTGCTCCACTGTACACCACTGTTCTACCTCTACTGTACTCCACTGTACTCTACCTCTACTGCACTCCACTGTACTCTACCTCTACTGCACTCCACTGTACTCTATCTCTACTGTACTCCACTGTGCTCTACCTCTACTGTGCTCCACTGTACTCTATCTCTACTGTGCTCCACTGTACTCTATCTATACTGTACTCCACTGTACTCTACCTCTACTGTGCTCCACTGTGATCTACCTCTACTGTGCTCCACTGTACTCTACCTCTACTGTACTCACCTGTAATCTATCTCTACTGTATTCCACTGTACTCTATCTCTACTGTGATCCACTGTACTCTACCTCTACTCTGCTCCACTGTACTCTATCTCTACTGTGCTCCACTGTACTCTACCTCTACTGTACTCCACTGTACTCTATCTCTACTGTGCTCTACTGTACTCTATCTCTACTGTACTCCACTGTACTCTACCTCTACTGTGCTCCACTGTACTCTATCTCTACTGTACTCCACTGTACTCTACCTCTACTGTGCTCCACTGTACTCCACTATACTCTATCTCTACTGTGCTCCACTGTACTCTACCTCTACTGTACTCCACTCTACTCTACCTCTACTGTGCTCCACTGTACTCTACCTCTACTGTACTCCACTCTACTCTACCTCTACTGGGCTCCACTGTACTCTACCTCTACTGTACTCCACTGTACTCTATCTCTACCGTGCTCCACTGTACTCTATCTCTACTGTACTCCACTGTACTCTACCTCTACTCTACTGTACTGTTCTCTACCTCTACTGTACTCTACTGTACTCCACCTCTACTGTGCTCCACTGTACTTCACTGTACTCTACCTCTACTGTGCTCCACTGTAATCTACCTCTACTGTGCTCCACTGTACTCTACCTCTACTGTGCTCCACTGTACTCTATCTCTACTGTGCTCTACTGTACTTTACTCTACTGTACTCCACTGTACTCTACCTCTACTGTACTCCACTGTACTCTACCTCTACTTTTCTCCAATGTACTCTACCTCTACTGTACTCTACTGTACTCCTATTCTAATGTGCTCCACTGTAATCCACTGTACTCTACCACTACTGTACTCCACTGTACTCTACCTCTATTGTGCTCTACTGTACTCTATCTCTACTGTGCTCCACTTTACTCTACCTCTACTGTACTCCACTGTACTCTATCTCTACTGTACTCCACTGTACTCTATCTCTACTGTACTCTCTCTCTACTGTACTCCACTGTACTCTACCTCTACTGTGCTCCACTGTACTCTACCTCTACTGTGCTCCACTGTACTCTACCTCTACTGTGCTCCACTGTACTCTACCTCTACTGTGCTCTACTGTACTATCTCTACTGTGTTCCACTGTACTCTACCTCTACTGTACTCCACTGTACTCTATCTGTACTGTGCTCCACTGTACTCTACCTCTACTGTACTGTACTGTTCTCTACCTCTACTGTACTCTACTGTACTCCACCTCTACTGTGCTCCACTGTACACCACTGTTCTACCTCTACTGTACTCCACTGTACTCTACCTCTACTGCACTCCACTGTACTCTATCTCTACTGTACTCCACTGTGCTCTACCTCTACTGTGCTCCACTTTACTCTATCTCTACTGTGCTCCACTGTACTCTACCTCTACTGTGCTCTACTGTACTCTATCTCTACTGTACTCCACTGTACTCTATCTCTACTGTGATCCACTGTACTCTACCTCTACTCTGCTCCACTGTACTCTATCTCTACTGTGCTCCACTGTACTCTACCTCTACTGTACTCCACTGTACTCTATCTCTACTGTGCTCTACTGTACTCTATCTCTACTGTACTCTACTGTACTCTACCTCTACTGTGCTCCACTGTACTCCACTGTACTCTATCTCTACTGTGCTCCACTGTACTCTATCTCTACTGTACTCCACTGTACTCTACCTCTACTGTGCTCCACTGTACTCCACTGTACTCTATCTCTACTGTGCTCTACTGTACTCTATCTCTACTGTACTCCACTGTACTCTACCTCTACTGTGCTCCACTGTACTCCACTGTACTCTACCTCTACTGTACTCCACTGTACTCTACCTCTACTGCACTCCACTGTACTCTATCTCTACTGTACTCCACTGTGCTCTACCTCTACTGTGCTCCACTGTACTCTATCTCTACTGTTCTCCACTGTACTCTATCTCTACTGTACTCCACTGTACTCTACCTCTACTGTGCTCCACTGTACTCTACCTCTACTGTGCTCTACTGTACTCCACTGTACTCTACCTCTACTGTACTCCACTGTACTCTACCTCTACTGCACTCCACTGTACTCTACCTCTACTGCACTCCACTGTACTCTATCTCTACTGTACTCCACTGTGCTCTACCTCTACTGTGCTCCACTGTACTCTATCTCTACTGTGCTCCACTGTACTCTATCTCTACTGTGTTCCACTGTACTCTACCTCTACTCTACTCCACTGTACTCTATCTCTACTGTGCTCCACTGTACTCAACCTCTACTGTACTCCACTGTACTCTACCTCTACTGTACTCCACTGTACTCTATCTCTACTGTACTCCACTGTACTCTACCTCTACTGTACTGTACTGTTCTCTACCTCTACTGTACTCTACTGTACTCCACCTCTACTGTGCTCCACTGTACTCCACTGTACTCTACCTCTACTGTGCTCCACTGTGATCTACCTCTACTGTGCTCCACTGTACTCTACCTCTACTGTACTCACCTGTAATCTATCTCTACTGTACTCCACTGTACTCTATCTCTACTGTGATCCACTGTACTCTACCTCTACTCTGCTCCACTGTACTCTATCTCTACTGTGCTCCACTGTACTCTACCTCTACTGTACTCCACTGTACTCTATCTCTACTGTGCTCTACTGTACTCTATCTCTACTGTACTCCACTGTACTCTACCTCTACTGTGCTCCACTGTACTCCACTGTACTCTATCTCTACTGTGCTCCACTGTACTCTATCTCTACTGTACTCCACTGTACTCTACCTCTACTGTGCTCCACTTTACTCCACTGTACTCTATCTCTACTGTGCTCCACTGTACTCTATCTCTACTGTACTCCACTCTACTCTACCTCTACTGTGCTCCACTGTACTCTACCTCTACTGTACTCCACTCTACTCTACCTCTACTGGGCTCCACTGTACTCTACCTCTACTGTACTCCACTGTACTCTATCTCTACCGTGCTCCACTGTACTCTATCTCTACTGTACTCCACTGTACTCTACCTCTACTCTACTGTACTGTTCTCTACCTCTACTGTACTCTACTGTACTCCACCTCTACTGTGCTCCACTGTACTCCACTGTACTCTACCTCTACTGTGCTCCACTGTAATCTACCTCTACTGTGCTCCACTGTACTCTACCTCTACTGTGCTCCACTGTACTCTATCTCTACTGTGCTCTACTGTACTCTACTCTACTGTACTCTACCTCTACTGTACTCCACTGTACTCTACCTCTACTTTTCTCCACTGTACTCTACCTCTACTGTACTCTACTGTACTCCTATTCTAATGTGCTCCACTGTTATCCACTGTACTCTACCACTACTGTACTCCACTGTACTCTACCTCTATTGTGCTCTACTGTACTCTATCTCTACTGTGCTCCACTGTACTCTACCTCTACTGTACTCCACTGTACTCTATCTCTACTGTACTCCACTGTACTCTATCTCTACTGTACTCTCTCTCTACTGTACTCCACTGTACTCTACCTCTACTGTGCTCCACTGTACTCCACCTCTACTGTGCTCCACTGTACTCTACCTCTACTGTGCTCCACTGTACTCTACCTCTACTGTGCTCTACTGTACTCTATCTCTACTGTGTTCCACTGTACTCTACCTCTACTGTGCTCCACTGTACTCTACCTCTACTGTGCTCTACTGTACTCTATCTCTACTGTGTTCCACTGTACTCTACCTCTACTGTACTCCACTGTACTCTATCTCTACTGTGCTCCACTGTACTCTACCTCTACTGTACTCTACTGTACTCCACCTCTACTGTGCTCCACTGTACACCACTGTTCTACCTCTACTGTACTCCACTGTACTCTACCTCTACTGCACTCCACTGTACTCTATCTCTACTGTACTCCACTGTGCTCTACCTCTACTGTGCTCCACTGTACTCTATCTCTACTGTGCTCCACTGTACTCTACCTCTACTGTGCTCTACTGTACTCTATCTCTACTGTACTCCACTGTACTCTATCTCTACTGTGATCCACTGTACTCTACCTCTACTCTGCTCCACTGTACTCTATCTCTACTGTGCTCCACTGTACTCTACCTCTACTGTACTCCACTGTACTCTATCTCTACTGTACTCCACTGTACTCTACCTCTACTGTGCTCCACTGTACTCCACTGTACTCTATCTCTACTGTGCTCCACTGTACTCTATCTCTACTGTACTCCACTGTACTCTACCTCTACTGTGCTCCACTGTACTCCACTGTACTCTATCTCTACTGTGCTCCACTGTACTCTACCTCTACTGTACTCCACTCTACTCTACCTCTACTGTGCTCCACTGTACTCTACCTCTACTGTACTCCACTCTACTCTACCTCTACTGGGCTCCACTGTACTCTACCTCTACTGTACTCCACTGTACTCTATCTCTACTGTACTCTCTCTCTACTGTACTCCACTGTACTCTACCTCTACTGTGCTCCACTGTACTCTACCTCTACTGTGCTCCACTGTACTCTACCTCTACTGTGCTCCACTGTACTCTACCTCTACTGTGCTCTACTGTACTCTATCTCTACTGTGTTCCACTGTACTCTATCTCTACTGTGTTCCACTGTACTCTACCTCTACTGTACTCCACTGTACTCTATCTCTACTGTGCTCCACTGTACTCTACCTCTACTGTACTGTACTGTTCTCTACCTCTACTGTACTCTACTGTACTCCACCTCTACTGTGCTCCACTGTACACCACTGTTCTACCTCTACTGTACTCCACTGTACTCTACCTCTACTGCACTCCACTGTACTCTATCTCTACTGTACTCCACTGTGCTCTACCTCTACTGTGCTCCACTGTACTCTATCTCTACTGTGCTCCACAGTACTCTACCTCTACTGTGCTCTACTGTACTCTATCTCTACTGTACTCCACTGTACTCTATCTCTACTGTGATCCACTGTACTCTACCTCTACTCTGCTCCACTGTACTCTATCTCTACTGTGCTCCACTGTACTCTACCTCTACTGTACTCCACTCTACTCTATCTCTACTGTGCTATACTGTACTCTATCTCTACTGTACTCCACTGTACTCTACCTCTACTGTGCTCCACTGTACTCCACTGTACTCTATCTCTACTGTGCTCCACTGTACTCTATCTCTACTGTACTCCACTGTACTCTACCTCTACTGTGCTCCACTGTACTCCACTGTACTCTATCTCTACTGTGCTCCACTGTACTCTACCTCTACTGTACTCCACTCTACTCTACCTCTACTGTGCTCCACTGTACTCTACCTCTACTGTACTCCACTCTACTCTACCTCTACTGGGCTCCACTGTACTCTACCTCTACTGTACTCCACTGTACTCTATCTCTACCGTGCTCCACTGTACCCTATCTCTACTGTACTCCAATGTACTCTACCTCTACTCTACTGTACTGTTCTCTACCTCTACTGTACTCTACTGTACTCTATCTCTACTGTACTCCACTGTGCTCTACCTCTACTGTGCTCCACTGTACTCTATCTCTACTGTGCTCCACTGTACTCTATCTCTACTGTGCTCCACTGTACTCTATCTCTACTGTGTTCCACTGTACTCTACCTCTACTCTACTCCACTGTACTCTATCTCTACTGTGCTCCACTGTACTCTACCTCTACTGTACTCCACTGTACTCTATCTCTACCGTGCTCCACTGTACTCTATCTCTACTGTACTCCAATGTACTCTACCTCTACTCTACTGTACTGTTCTCTACCTCTACTGTACTCTACTGTACTCCACCTCTACTGTGCTCCACTGTACTCCACTGTACTCTACCTCTACTGTGCTCCACTGTAATCTACCTCTACTGTGCTCCACTGTACTCTACCTCTACTGTACTCCACTGTACTCTACCTCTACTGTACTCCACTGTACTCTACCTCTACTTTACTCCACTATACTTTACCTCTACTCTACTCCACTGTACTCTACCTCTACTGTACTCTATTGTACTCCTATTCTAATGTGCTCCACTGTAATCCACTGTACTCTACCACTACTGTACTCCACTGTACTCTACCTCTATTGTGCTCTACTGTACTCTATCTCTACTGTGCTCCACTGTACTCTACCTCTACTGTACTCCACTGTACTCTATCTCTACTGTACTCCACTGTACTCTATCTCTACTGTACTCTATCTCTACTGTACTCCACTGTACTCTACCTCTACTGTGCTCCACTGTACTCTACCTCTACTGTGCTCCACTGTACTCTACCTCTACTGTACTCCACTGTACTCTATCTCTACTGTGCTCCACTGTACTCTACCTCTACTGTACTGTACTGTTCTCTACATCTACTGTACTCTACTGTACTCCACCTCTAGTGTGCTCCACTGTACACCACTGTTCTACCTCTACTGTACTCCACTGTACTCTACCTCTACTGCACTCGACTGTACTCTATCTCTACTGTAATCCACTGTGCTCTACCTCTACTGTACTCCACTGTTCTCTATCTCTACTGTGCTCCACTGTACTCTACCTCTACTGTACTGTACTGTTCTCTACCTCTACTGTACTCTACTGTACTCCACCTCTACTGTGCTCCACTGTACTCCACTGTTCTACCTCTACTGTACTCCACTGTACTCTACCTCTACTGCACTCCACTGTACTCTACCTCTACTGCACTCCACTGTACTCTATCTCTACTGTACTCCACTGTGCTCTACCTCTACTGTGCTCCACTGTACTCTATCTCTACTGTGCTCCACTGTACTCTATCTCTACTGTGCTCCACTGTACTCTATCTCTACTGTGTTCCACTGTACTCTACCTCTACTCTACTCCACTGTACTCTATCTCTACTGTGCTCCACTGTACTCTACCTCTACTGTACTCCACTGTACTCTACCTCTACTGTACTCCACTGTACTCTATCTCTACTGTACTCCACTGTACTCTACCTCTACTGTACTGTACTGTTCTCTACCTCTACTGTACTCTACTGTACTCCACCTCTACTGTGCTCCACTGTACTCCACTGTACTCTACCTCTACTGTGCTCCACTGTGATCTACCTCTACTGTGCTCCACTGTACTCTACCTCTACTGTACTCACCTGTAATCTATCTCTACTGTACTCCACTGTACTCTATTTCTACTGTGATCCACTGTACTCTACCTCTACTCTGCTCCACTGTACTCTATCTCTACTGTGCTCCACTGTACTCTACCTCTACTGTACTCCACTGTACTCTATCTCTACTGTGCTCTACTGTACTCTATCTCTACTGTACTCCACTGTACTCTACCTCTACTGTGCTCCACTGTACTCCACTGTACTCTATCTCTACTGTGCTCCACTGTACTCTATCTCTACTGTACTCCACTGTACTCTACCTCTACTGTGCTCCACTGTACTCCACTGTACTCTATCTCTACTGTGCTCCACTGTACTCTACCTCTACTGTACTCCACTCTACTCTACCTCTACTGTGCTCCACTGTACTCTACCTCTACTGTACTCCACTCTAATCTACCTCTACTGGGCTCCACTGTACTCTACCTCTACTGTACTCCACTGTACTCTATCTCTACCGTGCTCCACTGTACTCTATCTCTACTGTACTCCACTGTACTCTACCTCTACTCTACTGTACTGTTCTCTACCTCTACTGTACTCTACTGTACTCCACCTCTACTGTGCTCCACTGTACTCCACTGTACTCTACCTCTACTGTGCTCCACTGTAATCTACCTCTAATGTGCTCCACTGTACTCTACCTCTACTGTGCTCCACTGTACTCTATCTCTACTGTGCTCTACTGTACTCTACTCTACTGTACTCCACTGTACTCTACCTCTACTGTACTCCACTGTACTCTACCTCTAATTTTCTCCACTGTACTCTACCTCTACTGTACTCTACTGTACTCCTATTCTAATGTGCTCCACTGTAATCCACTGTACTCTACCACTACTGTACTCCACTGTACTCTATCTCTACTGTGCTCCACTGTACTCTACCTCTACTGTACTCCACTGTACTCTACCTCTACTGTACTCCACTGTACTCTATCTCTACTGTACTCCACTGTACTCTACCTCTACTGTACTGTACTGTTCTCTACCTCTACTGTACTCTACTGTACTCCACCTCTACTGTGCTCCACTGTACTCCACTGTACTCTACCTCTACTGTGCTCCACTGTGATCTACCTCTACTGTGCTCCACTGTACTCTACCTCTACTGTACTCACCTGTAATCTATCTCTACTGTACTCCACTGTACTCTATTTCTACTGTGATCCACTGTACTCTACCTCTACTCTGCTCCACTGTACTCTATCTCTACTGTGCTCCACTGTACTCTACCTCTACTGTACTCCACTGTACTCTATCTCTACTGTGCTCTACTGTACTCTATCTCTACTGTACTCCACTGTACTCTACCTCTACTGTGCTCCACTGTACTCCACTGTACTCTATCTCTACTGTGCTCCACTGTACTCTATCTCTACTGTACTCCACTGTACTCTACCTCTACTGTGCTCCACTTTACTCCACTGTACTCTATCTCTACTGTGCTCCACTGTACTCTACCTCTACTGTACTCCACTCTACTCTACCTCTACTGTGCTCCACTGTACTCTACCTCTACTGTACTCCACTCTACTCTACCTCTACTGGGCTCCACTGTACTCTACCTCTACTGTACTCCACTGTACTCTATCTCTACCGTGCTCCACTGTAATCTATCTCTACTGTACTCCACTGTACTCTACCTCTACTCTACTGTACTGTTCTCTACCTCTACTGTACTCTACTGTACTCCACCTCTACTGTGCTCCACTGTACTCTACCTCTACTGTGCTCCACTGTAATCTACCTCTACTGTGCTCCACTGTACTCTACCTCTACTGTGCTCCACTGTACTCTATCTCTACTGTGCTCTACTGTACTCTACTCTACTGTACTCCACTGTACTCTACCTCTACTGTACTCCACTGTACTCTACCTCTACTGTACTCCACTGTACTCTACCTCTACTTTTCTCCAATGTACTCTACCTCTACTGTACTCTACTGTACTCCTATTCTAATGTGCTCCACTGTAATCCACTGTACTCTACCACTACTGTACTCCACTGTACTCTACCTCTATTGTGCTCTACTGTACTCTATCTCTACTGTGCTCCACTTTACTCTACCTCTACTGTACTCCACTGTACTCTATCTCTACTGTACTCCACTGTACTCTATCTCTACTGTGCTCTACTGTACTCTATCTCTACTGTACTCCACTGTACTCTACCTCTACTGTGCTCCACTGTACTCCACTGTACTCTATCTCTACTGTGCTCCACTGTACTCTATCTCTACTGTACTCCACTGTACTCTACCTCTACTGTGCTCCACTGTACTCCACTGTACTCTATCTCTACTGTGCTCTACTGTACTCTATCTCTACTGTACTCCACTGTACTCTACCTCTACTGTGCTCCACTGTACTCTACCTCTACTGTACTCCACTCTACTCTACCTCTACTGGGCTCCACTGTACTCTACCTCTACTGTACTCCACTGTACTCTATCTCTACTGTACTCTCTCTCTACTGTACTTCACTGTACTCTACCTCTACTGTGCTCCACTGTACTCTACCTCTACTGTGCTCCACTGTACTCTACCTCTACCGTGCTCCACTGTACTCTACCTCTACTGTGCTCTACTGTACTCTATCTCTACTGTGTTCCACTGTACTCTATCTCTACTGTGTTCCACTGTACTCTACCTCTACTGTACTCCACTGTACTCTATCTCTACTGTGCTCCACTGTACTCTACCTCTACTGTACTGTACTGTTCTCTACCTCTACTGTACTCTACTGTACTCCACCTCTACTGTAATCCACTGTACACCACTGTTCTACCTCTACTGTACTCCACTGTACTCTACCTCTACTGCACTCCACTGTACTCTATCTCTACTGTACTCCACTGTGCTCTACCTCTACTGTGCTCCACTGTACTCTATCTCTACTGTGCTCCACTGTACTCTACCTCTACTGTGCTCTACTGTACTCTATCTCTACTGTACTCCACTGTACTCTATCTCTACTGTGATCCACTGTACTCTACCTCTACTCTGCTCCACTGTACTCTATCTCTACTGTGCTCCACTGTACTCTACCTCTACTGTACTCCACTCTACTCTATCTCTACTGTGCTATACTGTACTCTATCTCTACTGTACTCCACTGTACTCTACCTCTACTGTGCTCCACTGTACTCCACTGTACTCTATCTCTACTGTGCTCCACTGTACTCTATCTCTACTGTACTCCACTATACTCTACCTCTACTGTGCTCCACTGTACTCCACTGTACTCTATCTCTACTGTGCTCCACTGTACTCTACCTCTACTGTACTCCACTCTACTCTACCTCTACTGTGCTCCACTGTACTCTACCTCTACTGTACTCCACTCTACTCTACCTCTACTGGGCTCCACTGTACTCTACCTCTACTGTACTCCACTGTACTCTATCTCTACCGTGCTCCACTGTACTCTATCTCTACTGTACTCCAATGTACTCTACCTCTACTCTACTGTACTGTTCTCTACCTCTACTGTACTCTACTGTACTCTATCTCTACTGTACTCCACTGTGCTCTACCTCTACTGTGCTCCACTGTACTCTATCTCTACTGTGCTCCACTGTACTCTATCTCTACTGTGCTCCACTGTACTCTATCTCTACTGTGTTCCACTGTACTCTACCTCTACTCTACTCCACTGTACTCTATCTCTACTGTGCTCCACTGTACTCTACCTCTACTGTACTCCACTGTACTCTATCTCTACCGTGCTCCACTGTACTCTATCTCTACTGTACTCCAATGTACTCTACCTCTACTCTACTGTACTGTTCTCTACCTCTACTGTACTCTACTGTACTCCACCTCTACTGTGCTCTACTGTACTCCACTGTACTCTACCTCTACTGTGCTCCACTGTAATCTACCTCTACTGTGCTCCACTGTACTCTACCTCTACTGTACTCCACTGTACTCTACCTCTACTGTACTCCACTGTACTCTACCTCTACTTTACTCCACTGTACTTTACCTCTACTCTACTCCACTGTACTCTACCTCTACTGTACTCTATTGTACTCCTATTCTAATGTGCTCCACTGTAATCCACTGTACTCTACCACTACTGTACTCCACTGTACTCTACCTCTATTGTGCTCTACTGTACTCTATCTCTACTGTGCGCCACTGTACTCTACCTCTACTGTACTCCACTGTACTCTATCTCTACTGTACTCCACTGTACTCTATCTCTACTGTACTCTATCTCTACTGTACTCCACTGTACTCTACCTCTACTGTGCTCCACTTTACTCTACCTCTACTGTGCTCCACTGTACTCTACCTCTACTGTGCTCCACTGTACTCTACCTCTACTGTGCTCTACTGTACTCTATCTCTACTGTGTTCCACTGTACTCTACCTCTACTGTACTCCACTGTACTCTATCTCTACTGTGCTCCACTGTACTCTACCTCTACTGTACTGTACTGTTCTCTACATCTACTGTACTCTACTGTACTCCACCTCTAGTGTGCTCCACTGTACACCACTGTTCTACCTCTACTCTACTCCACTTTACTCTACCTCTACTGCACTCCACTGTACTCTATCTCTACTGTAATCCACTGTGCTCTACCTCTACTGTACTCCACTGTACTCTACCTCTACTGTACTCCACTCTACTCTATCTCTACTGTGCTATACTGTACTCTATCTCTACTGTACTCCACTGTACTCTACCTCTACTGTGCTCCACTGTACTCCAATGTACTCTATCTCTACTGTGCTCCACTGTACTCTATCTCTACTGTACTCCACTATACTCTACCTCTACTGTGCTCCACTGTACTCCACTGTACTCTATCTCTACTGTGCTCCACTGTACTCTACCTCTACTGTACTCCACTCTACTCTACCTCTACTGTGCTCCACTGTACTCTACCTCTACTGTACTCCACTCTACTCTACCTCTACTGGGCTCCACTGTACTCTACCTCTACTGTACTCCACTGTACTCTATCTCTACCGTGCTCCACTGTACTCTATCTCTACTGTACTCCAATGTACTCTACCTCTACTCTACTGTACTGTTCTCTACCTCTACTGTACTCTACTGTACTCTATCTCTACTGTACTCCACTGTGCTCTACCTCTACTGTGCTCCACTGTACTCTATCTCTACTGTGCTCCACTGTACTCTATCTCTACTGTGCTCCACTGTACTCTATCTCTACTGTGTTCCACTGTACTCTACCTCTACTCTACTCCACTGTACTCTATCTCTACTGTGCTCCACTGTACTCTACCTCTACTGTACTCCACTGTACTCTATCTCTACCGTGCTCCACTGTACTCTATCTCTACTGTACTCCAATGTACTCTACCTCTACTCTACTGTACTGTTCTCTACCTCTACTGTACTCTACTGTACTCCACCTCTACTGTGCTCTACTGTACTCCACTGTACTCTACCTCTACTGTGCTCCACTGTAATCTACCTCTACTGTGCTCCACTGTACTCTACCTCTACTGTACTCCACTGTACTCTACCTCTACTGTACTCCACTGTACTCTACCTCTACTTTACTCCACTGTACTTTACCTCTACTCTACTCCACTGTACTCTACCTCTACTGTACTCTATTGTACTCCTATTCTAATGTGCTCCACTGTAATCCACTGTACTCTACCACTACTGTACTCCACTGTACTCTACCTCTATTGTGCTCTACTGTACTCTATCTCTACTGTGCGCCACTGTACTCTACCTCTACTGTACTCCACTGTACTCTATCTCTACTGTACTCCACTGTACTCTATCTCTACTGTACTCTATCTCTACTGTACTCCACTGTACTCTACCTCTACTGTGCTCCACTTTACTCTACCTCTACTGTGCTCCACTGTACTCTACCTCTACTGTGCTCCACTGTACTCTACCTCTACTGTGCTCTACTGTACTCTATCTCTACTGTGTTCCACTGTACTCTACCTCTACTGTACTCCACTGTACTCTATCTCTACTGTGCTCCACTGTACTCTACCTCTACTGTACTGTACTGTTCTCTACATCTACTGTACTCTACTGTACTCCACCTCTAGTGTGCTCCACTGTACACCACTGTTCTACCTCTACTCTACTCCACTTTACTCTACCTCTACTGCACTCCACTGTACTCTATCTCTACTGTAATCCACTGTGCTCTACCTCTACTGTACTCCACTGTACTCTATCTCTACTGTGCTCCACTGTACTCTATCTCTACTGTACTGTACTGTTCTCTACCTCTACTGTACTCTACTGTACTCCACCTCTACTGTGCTCCACTGTACACCACTGTTCTACCTCTACTGTACTCCACTGTACTCTACCTCTACTGCACTCCACTGTACTCTACCTCTACTGCACTCCACTGTACTCTATCTCTACTGTACTCCACTGTGCTCTACCTCTACTGTGCTCCACTGTACTCTATCTTGACTGTGCTCCACTGTACTCTATCTCTACTGTGCTCCACTGTACTCTATCTCTACTGTGTTCCACTGTACTCTACCTCTACTCTACTCCACTGTACTCTATCTCTACTGTGCTCCACTGTACTCTACCTCTACTGTACTCCACTGTACTCTACCTCTACTGTACTCCACTGTACTCTATCTCTACTGTACTCCACTGTACTCTACCTCTACTGTACTGTACTGTTCTCTACCTCTACTGTACTCTACTGTACTCCACCTCTACTGTACTCTACTGTACTCCACCTCTACTGTGCTCCACTGTACTCCACTGTACTCTACCTCTACTGTGCTCCATTGTGATCTACCTCTACTGTGCTCCACTGTACTCTACCTCTACTGTACTCACCTGTAATCTATCTCTACTGTACTCCACTGTACTCTATTTCTACTGTGATCCACTGTACTCTACCTCTACTCTGCTCCACTGTACTCTATCTCTATTGTGCTCCACTGTACTCTACCTCTACTGTACTCCACTGTACTCTATCTCTACTGTGCTCTACTGTACTCTATCTCTACTGTACTCCACTGTACTCTACCTCTACTGTGCTCCACTGTACTCCACTGTACTCTATCTCTACTGTGCTCCACTGTACTCTATCTCTACTGTACTCCACTGTACTCTACCTCTACTGTGCTCCAATGTACTCCACTGTACTCTATCTCTACTGTGCTCCACTGTACTCTACCTCTACTGTACTCCACTCTACTCCACCTCTACTGTGCTCCACTGTACTCCACTGTACTCTACCTCTACTGTGCTCCACTGTGATCTACCTCTACTGTGCTCCACTGTACTCTACCTCTACTGTACTCACCTGTAATCTATCTCTACTGTATTCCACTGTACTCTATCTCTACTGTGATCCACTGTACTCTACCTCTACTCTGCTCCACTGTACTCTATCTCTACTGTGCTCCACTGTACTCTACCTCTACTGTACTCCACTGTACTCTATCTCTACTGTGCTCTACTGTACTCTATCTCTACTGTACTCCACTGTACTCTACCTCTACTGTGCTCCACTGTACTCCACTGTACTCTATCTCTACTGTGCTCCACTGTACTCTATCTCTACTGTACTCCACTGTACTCTACCTCTACTGTGCTCCACTGTACTCCACTATACTCTATCTCTACTGTGCTCCACTGTACTCTACCTCTACTGTACTCCACTCTACTCTACCTCTACTGTGCTCCACTGTACTCTACCTCTACTGTACTCCACTCTACTCTACCTCTACTGGGCTCCACTGTACTCTACCTCTACTGTACTCCACTGTACTCTATCTCTACCGTGCTCCACTGTACTCTATCTCTACTGTACTCCACTGTACTCTACCTCTACTCTACTGTACTGTTCTCTACCTCTACTGTACTCTACTGTACTCCACCTCTACTGTGCTCCACTGTACTTCACTGTACTCTACCTCTACTGTGCTCCACTGTAATCTACCTCTACTGTGCTCCACTGTACTCTACCTCTACTGTGCTCCACTGTACTCTATCTCTACTGTGCTCTACTGTACTCTACTCTACTGTACTCCACTGTACTCTACCTCTACTGTACTCCACTGTACTCTACCTCTACTTTTCTCCAATGTACTCTACCTCTACTGTACTCTACTGTACTCCTATTCTAATGTGCTCCACTGTAATCCACTGTACTCTACCACTACTGTACTCCACTGTACTCTACCTCTATTGTGCTCTACTGTACTCTATCTCTACTGTGTTCCACTGTACTCTACCTCTACTGTACTCCACTGTACTCTATCTCTACTGTGCTCCACTGTACTCTACCTCTACTGTACTGTACTGTTCTCTACATCTACTGTACTCTACTGTACTCCACCTCTAGTGTGCTCCACTGTACACCACTGTTCTACCTCTACTCTACTCCACTTTACTCTACCTCTACTGCACTCCACTGTACTCTATCTCTACTGTAATCCACTGTGCTCTACCTCTACTGTACTCCACTGTACTCTATCTCTACTGTGCTCCACTGTACTCTATCTCTACTGTACTGTACTGTTCTCTACCTCTACTGTACTCTACTGTACTCCACCTCTACTGTGCTCCACTGTACACCACTGTTCTACCTCTACTGTACTCCACTGTACTCTACCTCTACTGCACTCCACTGTACTCTACCTGTACTGCACTCCACTGTACTCTATCTCTACTGTACTCCACTGTGCTCTACCTCTACTGTGCTCCACTGTACTCTATCTTGACTGTGCTCCACTGTACTCTATCTCTACTGTGCTCCACTGTACTCTATCTCTACTGTGTTCCACTGTACTCTACCTCTACTCTACTCCACTGTACTCTATCTCTACTGTGCTCCACTGTACTCTACCTCTACTGTACTCCACTGTACTCTACCTCTACTGTACTCCACTGTACTCTATCTCTACTGTACTCCACTGTACTCTACCTCTACTGTACTGTACTGTTCTCTACCTCTACTGTACTCTACTGTACTCCACCTCTACTGTACTCTACTGTACTCCACCTCTACTGTGCTCCACTGTACTCCACTGTACTCTACCTCTACTGTGCTCCACTGTGATCTACCTCTACTGTGCTCCACTGTACTCTACCTCTACTGTACTCACCTGTAATCTATCTCTACTGTACTCCACTGTACTCTATTTCTACTGTGATCCACTGTACTCTACCTCTACTCTGCTCCACTGTACTCTATCTCTATTGTGCTCCACTGTACTCTACCTCTACTGTACTCCACTGTACTCTATCTCTACTGTGCTCTACTGTACTCTATCTCTACTGTACTCCACTGTACTCTACCTCTACTGTGCTCCACTGTACTCCACTGTACTCTATCTCTACTGTGCTCCACTGTACTCTATCTCTACTGTACTCCACTGTACTCTACCTCTACTGTGCTCCAATGTACTCCACTGTACTCTATCTCTACTGTGCTCCACTGTACTCTACCTCTACTGTACTCCACTCTACTCCACCTCTACTGTGCTCCACTGTACTCCACTGTACTCTACCTCTACTGTGCTCCACTGTGATCTACCTCTACTGTGCTCCACTGTACTCTACCTCTACTGTACTCACCTGTAATCTATCTCTACTGTATTCCACTGTACTCTATCTCTACTGTGATCCACTGTACTCTACCTCTACTCTGCTCCACTGTACTCTATCTCTACTGTGCTCCACTGTACTCTACCTCTACTGTACTCCACTGTACTCTATCTCTACTGTGCTCTACTGTACTCTATCTCTACTGTACTCCACTGTACTCTACCTCTACTGTGCTCCACTGTACTCCACTGTACTCTATCTCTACTGTGCTCCACTGTACTCTATCTCTACTGTACTCCACTGTACTCTACCTCTACTGTGCTCCACTGTACTCCACTATACTCTATCTCTACTGTGCTCCACTGTACTCTACCTCTACTGTACTCCACTCTACTCTACCTCTACTGTGCTCCACTGTACTCTACCTCTACTGTACTCCACTCTACTCTACCTCTACTGGGCTCCACTGTACTCTACCTCTACTGTACTCCACTGTACTCTATCTCTACCGTGCTCCACTGTACTCTATCTCTACTGTACTCCACTGTACTCTACCTCTACTCTACTGTACTGTTCTCTACCTCTACTGTACTCTACTGTACTCCACCTCTACTGTGCTCCACTGTACTTCACTGTACTCTACCTCTACTGTGCTCCACTGTAATCTACCTCTACTGTGCTCCACTGTACTCTACCTCTACTGTGCTCCACTGTACTCTATCTCTACTGTGCTCTACTGTACTCTACTCTACTGTACTCCACTGTACTCTACCTCTACTGTACTCCACTGTACTCTACCTCTACTTTTCTCCAATGTACTCTACCTCTACTGTACTCTACTGTACTCCTATTCTAATGTGCTCCACTGTAATCCACTGTACTCTACCACTACTGTACTCCACTGTACTCTACCTCTATTGTGCTCTACTGTACTCTATCTCTACTGTGCTCCACTTTACTCTACCTCTACTGTACTCCACTGTACTCTATCTCTACTGTACTCCACTGTACTCTATCTCTACTGTACTCTCTCTCTACTGTACTCCACTGTACTCTACCTCTACTGTGCTCCACTGTACTCTACCTCTACTGTGCTCCACTGTACTCTACCTCTACTGTGCTCCACTGTACTCTACCTCTACTGTGCTCTACTGTACTATCTCTACTGTGTTCCACTGTACTCTACCTCTACTGTACTCCACTGTACTCTATCTGTACTGTGCTCCACTGTACTCTACCTCTACTGTACTGTACTGTTCTCTACCTCTACTGTACTCTACTGTACTCCACCTCTACTGTGCTCCACTGTACACCACTGTTCTACCTCTACTGTACTCCACTGTACTCTACCTCTACTGCACTCCACTGTACTCTATCTCTACTGTACTCCACTGTGCTCTACCTCTACTGTGCTCCACTTTACTCTATCTCTACTGTGCTCCACTGTACTCTACCTCTACTGTGCTCTACTGTACTCTATCTCTACTGTACTCCACTGTACTCTATCTCTACTGTGATCCACTGTACTCTACCTCTACTCTGCTCCACTGTACTCTATCTCTACTGTGCTCCACTGTACTCTACCTCTACTGTACTCCACTGTACTCTATCTCTACTGTGCTCTACTGTACTCTATCTCTACTGTACTCCACTGTACTCTACCTCTACTGTGCTCCACTGTACTCCACTGTACTCTATCTCTAATGTGCTCCACTGTACTCTACCTCTACTGTACTCTACCTCTACTGTGCTCCACTGTACTCCACTGTACTCTATCTCTACTGTGCTCCACTGTACTCTATCTCTACTGTACTCCACTGTACTCTACCTCTACTGTGCTCCACTGTACTCCACTGTACTCTATCTCTACTGTGCTCTACTGTACTCTATCTCTACTGTACTCCACTGTACTCTACCTCTACTGTGCTCCACTGTACTCCACTGTACTCTACCTCTACTGTACTCCACTGTACTCTACCTCTACTGCACTCCACTGTACTCTATCTCTACTGTACTCCACTGTGCTCTACCTCTACTGTGCTCCACTGTACTCTATCTCTACTGTTCTCCACTGTACTCTATCTCTACTGTACTCCACTGTACTCTACCTCTACTGTGCTCCACTGTACTCTACCTCTACTGTGCTCTACTGTACTCCACTGTACTCTACCTCTACTGTACTCCACTGTACTCTACCTCTACTGCACTCCACTGTACTCTACCTCTACTGCACTCCACTGTACTCTATCTCTACTGTACTCCACTGTGCTCTACCTCTACTGTGCTCCACTGTACTCTATCTCTACTGTGCTCCACTGTACTCTATCTCTACTGTGTTCCACTGTACTCTACCTCTACTCTACTCCACTGTACTCTATCTCTACTGTGCTCCACTGTACTCAACCTCTACTGTACTCCACTGTACTCTACCTCTACTGTACTCCACTGTACTCTATCTCTACTGTACTCCACTGTACTCTACCTCTACTGTACTGTACTGTTCTCTACCTCTACTGTACTCTACTGTACTCCACCTCTACTGTGCTCCACTGTACTCCACTGTACTCTACCTCTACTGTGCTCCACTGTGATCTACCTCTACTGTGCTCCACTGTACTCTACCTCTACTGTACTCACCTGTAATCTATCTCTACTGTACTCCACTGTACTCTATCTCTACTGTGATCCACTGTACTCTACCTCTACTCTGCTCCACTGTACTCTATCTCTACTGTGCTCCACTGTACTCTACCTCTACTGTACTCCACTGTACTCTATCTCTACTGTGCTCTACTGTACTCTATCTCTACTGTACTCCACTGTACTCTACCTCTACTGTGCTCCACTGTACTCCACTGTACTCTATCTCTACTGTGCTCCACTGTACTCTATCTCTACTGTACTCCACTGTACTCTACCTCTACTGTGCTCCACTTTACTCCACTGTACTCTATCTCTACTGTGCTCCACTGTACTCTATCTCTACTGTACTCCACTCTACTCTACCTCTACTGTGCTCCACTGTACTCTACCTCTACTGTACTCCACTCTACTCTACCTCTACTGGGCTCCACTGTACTCTACCTCTACTGTACTCCACTGTACTCTATCTCTACCGTGCTCCACTGTACTCTATCTCTACTGTACTCCACTGTACTCTACCTCTACTCTACTGTACTGTTCTCTACCTCTACTGTACTCTACTGTACTCCACCTCTACTGTGCTCCACTGTACTCCACTGTACTCTACCTCTACTGTGCTCCACTGTAATCTACCTCTACTGTGCTCCACTGTACTCTACCTCTACTGTGCTCCACTGTACTCTATCTCTACTGTGCTCTACTGTACTCTACTCTACTGTACTCTACCTCTACTGTACTCCACTGTACTCTACCTCTACTTTTCTCCACTGTACTCTACCTCTACTGTACTCTACTGTACTCCTATTCTAATGTGCTCCACTGTTATCCACTGTACTCTACCACTACTGTACTCCACTGTACTCTACCTCTATTGTGCTCTACTGTACTCTATCTCTACTGTGCTCCACTGTACTCTACCTCTACTGTACTCCACTGTACTCTATCTCTACTGTACTCCACTGTACTCTATCTCTACTGTACTCTCTCTCTACTGTACTCCACTGTACTCTACCTCTACTGTGCTCCACTGTACTCCACCTCTACTGTGCTCCACTGTACTCTACCTCTACTGTGCTCCACTGTACTCTACCTCTACTGTGCTCTACTGTACTCTATCTCTACTGTGTTCCACTGTACTCTACCTCTACTGTGCTCCACTGTACTCTACCTCTACTGTGCTCTACTGTACTCTATCTCTACTGTGTTCCACTGTACTCTACCTCTACTGTACTCCACTGTACTCTATCTCTACTGTGCTCCACTGTACTCTACCTCTACTGTACTCTACTGTACTCCACCTCTACTGTGCTCCACTGTACACCACTGTTCTACCTCTACTGTACTCCACTGTACTCTACCTCTACTGCACTCCACTGTACTCTATCTCTACTGTACTCCACTGTGCTCTACCTCTACTGTGCTCCACTGTACTCTATCTCTACTGTGCTCCACTGTACTCTACCTCTACTGTGCTCTACTGTACTCTATCTCTACTGTACTCCACTGTACTCTATCTCTACTGTGATCCACTGTACTCTACCTCTACTCTGCTCCACTGTACTCTATCTCTACTGTGCTCCACTGTACTCTACCTCTACTGTACTCCACTGTACTCTATCTCTACTGTACTCCACTGTACTCTACCTCTACTGTGCTCCACTGTACTCCACTGTACTCTATCTCTACTGTGCTCCACTGTACTCTATCTCTACTGTACTCCACTGTACTCTACCTCTACTGTGCTCCACTGTACTCCACTGTACTCTATCTCTACTGTGCTCCACTGTACTCTACCTCTACTGTACTCCACTCTACTCTACCTCTACTGTGCTCCACTGTACTCTACCTCTACTGTACTCCACTCTACTCTACCTCTACTGGGCTCCACTGTACTCTACCTCTACTGTACTCCACTGTACTCTATCTCTACTGTACTCTCTCTCTACTGTACTCCACTGTACTCTACCTCTACTGTGCTCCACTGTACTCTACCTCTACTGTGCTCCACTGTACTCTACCTCTACTGTGCTCCACTGTACTCTACCTCTACTGTGCTCTACTGTACTCTATCTCTACTGTGTTCCACTGTACTCTATCTCTACTGTGTTCCACTGTACTCTACCTCTACTGTACTCCACTGTACTCTATCTCTACTGTGCTCCACTGTACTCTACCTCTACTGTACTGTACTGTTCTCTACCTCTACTGTACTCTACTGTACTCCACCTCTACTGTGCTCCACTGTACACCACTGTTCTACCTCTACTGTACTCCACTGTACTCTACCTCTACTGCACTCCACTGTACTCTATCTCTACTGTACTCCACTGTGCTCTACCTCTACTGTGCTCCACTGTACTCTATCTCTACTGTGCTCCACAGTACTCTACCTCTACTGTGCTCTACTGTACTCTATCTCTACTGTACTCCACTGTACTCTATCTCTACTGTGATCCACTGTACTCTACCTCTACTCTGCTCCACTGTACTCTATCTCTACTGTGCTCCACTGTACTCTACCTCTACTGTACTCCACTCTACTCTATCTCTACTGTGCTATACTGTACTCTATCTCTACTGTACTCCACTGTACTCTACCTCTACTGTGCTCCACTGTACTCCACTGTACTCTATCTCTACTGTGCTCCACTGTACTCTATCTCTACTGTACTCCACTGTACTCTACCTCTACTGTGCTCCACTGTACTCCACTGTACTCTATCTCTACTGTGCTCCACTGTACTCTACCTCTACTGTACTCCACTCTACTCTACCTCTACTGTGCTCCACTGTACTCTACCTCTACTGTACTCCACTCTACTCTACCTCTACTGGGCTCCACTGTACTCTACCTCTACTGTACTCCACTGTACTCTATCTCTACCGTGCTCCACTGTACCCTATCTCTACTGTACTCCAATGTACTCTACCTCTACTCTACTGTACTGTTCTCTACCTCTACTGTACTCTACTGTACTCTATCTCTACTGTACTCCACTGTGCTCTACCTCTACTGTGCTCCACTGTACTCTATCTCTACTGTGCTCCACTGTACTCTATCTCTACTGTGCTCCACTGTACTCTATCTCTACTGTGTTCCACTGTACTCTACCTCTACTCTACTCCACTGTACTCTATCTCTACTGTGCTCCACTGTACTCTACCTCTACTGTACTCCACTGTACTCTATCTCTACCGTGCTCCACTGTACTCTATCTCTACTGTACTCCAATGTACTCTACCTCTACTCTACTGTACTGTTCTCTACCTCTACTGTACTCTACTGTACTCCACCTCTACTGTGCTCCACTGTACTCCACTGTACTCTACCTCTACTGTGCTCCACTGTAATCTACCTCTACTGTGCTCCACTGTACTCTACCTCTACTGTACTCCACTGTACTCTACCTCTACTGTACTCCACTGTACTCTACCTCTACTTTACTCCACTATACTTTACCTCTACTCTACTCCACTGTACTCTACCTCTACTGTACTCTATTGTACTCCTATTCTAATGTGCTCCACTGTAATCCACTGTACTCTACCACTACTGTACTCCACTGTACTCTACCTCTATTGTGCTCTACTGTACTCTATCTCTACTGTGCTCCACTGTACTCTACCTCTACTGTACTCCACTGTACTCTATCTCTACTGTACTCCACTGTACTCTATCTCTACTGTACTCTATCTCTACTGTACTCCACTGTACTCTACCTCTACTGTGCTCCACTGTACTCTACCTCTACTGTGCTCCACTGTACTCTACCTCTACTGTACTCCACTGTACTCTATCTCTACTGTGCTCCACTGTACTCTACCTCTACTGTACTGTACTGTTCTCTACATCTACTGTACTCTACTGTACTCCACCTCTAGTGTGCTCCACTGTACACCACTGTTCTACCTCTACTGTACTCCACTGTACTCTACCTCTACTGCACTCGACTGTACTCTATCTCTACTGTAATCCACTGTGCTCTACCTCTACTGTACTCCACTGTTCTCTATCTCTACTGTGCTCCACTGTACTCTACCTCTACTGTACTGTACTGTTCTCTACCTCTACTGTACTCTACTGTACTCCACCTCTACTGTGCTCCACTGTACACCACTGTTCTACCTCTACTGTACTCCACTGTACTCTACCTCTACTGCACTCCACTGTACTCTACCTCTACTGCACTCCACTGTACTCTATCTCTACTGTACTCCACTGTGCTCTACCTCTACTGTGCTCCACTGTACTCTATCTCTACTGTGCTCCACTGTACTCTATCTCTACTGTGCTCCACTGTACTCTATCTCTACTGTGTTCCACTGTACTCTACCTCTACTCTACTCCACTGTACTCTATCTCTACTGTGCTCCACTGTACTCTACCTCTACTGTACTCCACTGTACTCTACCTCTACTGTACTCCACTGTACTCTATCTCTACTGTACTCCACTGTACTCTACCTCTACTGTACTGTACTGTTCTCTACCTCTACTGTACTCTACTGTACTCCACCTCTACTGTGCTCCACTGTACTCCACTGTACTCTACCTCTACTGTGCTCCACTGTGATCTACCTCTACTGTGCTCCACTGTACTCTACCTCTACTGTACTCACCTGTAATCTATCTCTACTGTACTCCACTGTACTCTATTTCTACTGTGATCCACTGTACTCTACCTCTACTCTGCTCCACTGTACTCTATCTCTACTGTGCTCCACTGTACTCTACCTCTACTGTACTCCACTGTACTCTATCTCTACTGTGCTCTACTGTACTCTATCTCTACTGTACTCCACTGTACTCTACCTCTACTGTGCTCCACTGTACTCCACTGTACTCTATCTCTACTGTGCTCCACTGTACTCTATCTCTACTGTACTCCACTGTACTCTACCTCTACTGTGCTCCACTGTACTCCACTGTACTCTATCTCTACTGTGCTCCACTGTACTCTACCTCTACTGTACTCCACTCTACTCTACCTCTACTGTGCTCCACTGTACTCTACCTCTACTGTACTCCACTCTAATCTACCTCTACTGGGCTCCACTGTACTCTACCTCTACTGTACTCCACTGTACTCTATCTCTACCGTGCTCCACTGTACTCTATCTCTACTGTACTCCACTGTACTCTACCTCTACTCTACTGTACTGTTCTCTACCTCTACTGTACTCTACTGTACTCCACCTCTACTGTGCTCCACTGTACTCCACTGTACTCTACCTCTACTGTGCTCCACTGTAATCTACCTCTAATGTGCTCCACTGTACTCTACCTCTACTGTGCTCCACTGTACTCTATCTCTACTGTGCTCTACTGTACTCTACTCTACTGTACTCCACTGTACTCTACCTCTACTGTACTCCACTGTACTCTACCTCTAATTTTCTCCACTGTACTCTACCTCTACTGTACTCTACTGTACTCCTATTCTAATGTGCTCCACTGTAATCCACTGTACTCTACCACTACTGTACTCCACTGTACTCTATCTCTACTGTACTCCACTGTACTCTACCTCTACTGTACTCCACTGTACTCTACCTCTACTGTACTCCACTGTACTCTATCTCTACTGTACTCCACTGTACTCTACCTCTACTGTACTGTACTGTTCTCTACCTCTACTGTACTCTACTGTACTCCACCTCTACTGTGCTCCACTGTACTCCACTGTACTCTACCTCTACTGTGCTCCACTGTGATCTACCTCTACTGTGCTCCACTGTACTCTACCTCTACTGTACTCACCTGTAATCTATCTCTACTGTACTCCACTGTACTCTATTTCTACTGTGATCCACTGTACTCTACCTCTACTCTGCTCCACTGTACTCTATCTCTACTGTGCTCCACTGTACTCTACCTCTACTGTACTCCACTGTACTCTATCTCTACTGTGCTCTACTGTACTCTATCTCTACTGTACTCCACTGTACTCTACCTCTACTGTGCTCCACTGTACTCCACTGTACTCTATCTCTACTGTGCTCCACTGTACTCTATCTCTACTGTACTCCACTGTACTCTACCTCTACTGTGCTCCACTTTACTCCACTGTACTCTATCTCTACTGTGCTCCACTGTACTCTACCTCTACTGTACTCCACTCTACTCTACCTCTACTGTGCTCCACTGTACTCTACCTCTACTGTACTCCACTCTACTCTACCTCTACTGGGCTCCACTGTACTCTACCTCTACTGTACTCCACTGTACTCTATCTCTACCGTGCTCCACTGTAATCTATCTCTACTGTACTCCACTGTACTCTACCTCTACTCTACTGTACTGTTCTCTACCTCTACTGTACTCTACTGTACTCCACCTCTACTGTGCTCCACTGTACTCTACCTCTACTGTGCTCCACTGTAATCTACCTCTACTGTGCTCCACTGTACTCTACCTCTACTGTGCTCCACTGTACTCTATCTCTACTGTGCTCTACTGTACTCTACTCTACTGTACTCCACTGTACTCTACCTCTACTGTACTCCACTGTACTCTACCTCTACTGTACTCCACTGTACTCTACCTCTACTTTTCTCCAATGTACTCTACCTCTACTGTACTCTACTGTACTCCTATTCTAATGTGCTCCACTGTAATCCACTGTACTCTACCACTACTGTACTCCACTGTACTCTACCTCTATTGTGCTCTACTGTACTCTATCTCTACTGTGCTCCACTTTACTCTACCTCTACTGTACTCCACTGTACTCTATCTCTACTGTACTCCACTGTACTCTATCTCTACTGTGCTCTACTGTACTCTATCTCTACTGTACTCCACTGTACTCTACCTCTACTGTGCTCCACTGTACTCCACTGTACTCTATCTCTACTGTGCTCCACTGTACTCTATCTCTACTGTACTCCACTGTACTCTACCTCTACTGTGCTCCACTGTACTCCACTGTACTCTATCTCTACTGTGCTCTACTGTACTCTATCTCTACTGTACTCCACTGTACTCTACCTCTACTGTGCTCCACTGTACTCTACCTCTACTGTACTCCACTCTACTCTACCTCTACTGGGCTCCACTGTACTCTACCTCTACTGTACTCCACTGTACTCTATCTCTACTGTACTCTCTCTCTACTGTACTTCACTGTACTCTACCTCTACTGTGCTCCACTGTACTCTACCTCTACTGTGCTCCACTGTACTCTACCTCTACCGTGCTCCACTGTACTCTACCTCTACTGTGCTCTACTGTACTCTATCTCTACTGTGTTCCACTGTACTCTATCTCTACTGTGTTCCACTGTACTCTACCTCTACTGTACTCCACTGTACTCTATCTCTACTGTGCTCCACTGTACTCTACCTCTACTGTACTGTACTGTTCTCTACCTCTACTGTACTCTACTGTACTCCACCTCTACTGTAATCCACTGTACACCACTGTTCTACCTCTACTGTACTCCACTGTACTCTACCTCTACTGCACTCCACTGTACTCTATCTCTACTGTACTCCACTGTGCTCTACCTCTACTGTGCTCCACTGTACTCTATCTCTACTGTGCTCCACTGTACTCTACCTCTACTGTGCTCTACTGTACTCTATCTCTACTGTACTCCACTGTACTCTATCTCTACTGTGATCCACTGTACTCTACCTCTACTCTGCTCCACTGTACTCTATCTCTACTGTGCTCCACTGTACTCTACCTCTACTGTACTCCACTCTACTCTATCTCTACTGTGCTATACTGTACTCTATCTCTACTGTACTCCACTGTACTCTACCTCTACTGTGCTCCACTGTACTCCACTGTACTCTATCTCTACTGTGCTCCACTGTACTCTATCTCTACTGTACTCCACTATACTCTACCTCTACTGTGCTCCACTGTACTCCACTGTACTCTATCTCTACTGTGCTCCACTGTACTCTACCTCTACTGTACTCCACTCTACTCTACCTCTACTGTGCTCCACTGTACTCTACCTCTACTGTACTCCACTCTACTCTACCTCTACTGGGCTCCACTGTACTCTACCTCTACTGTACTCCACTGTACTCTATCTCTACCGTGCTCCACTGTACTCTATCTCTACTGTACTCCAATGTACTCTACCTCTACTCTACTGTACTGTTCTCTACCTCTACTGTACTCTACTGTACTCTATCTCTACTGTACTCCACTGTGCTCTACCTCTACTGTGCTCCACTGTACTCTATCTCTACTGTGCTCCACTGTACTCTATCTCTACTGTGCTCCACTGTACTCTATCTCTACTGTGTTCCACTGTACTCTACCTCTACTCTACTCCACTGTACTCTATCTCTACTGTGCTCCACTGTACTCTACCTCTACTGTACTCCACTGTACTCTATCTCTACCGTGCTCCACTGTACTCTATCTCTACTGTACTCCAATGTACTCTACCTCTACTCTACTGTACTGTTCTCTACCTCTACTGTACTCTACTGTACTCCACCTCTACTGTGCTCTACTGTACTCCACTGTACTCTACCTCTACTGTGCTCCACTGTAATCTACCTCTACTGTGCTCCACTGTACTCTACCTCTACTGTACTCCACTGTACTCTACCTCTACTGTACTCCACTGTACTCTACCTCTACTTTACTCCACTGTACTTTACCTCTACTCTACTCCACTGTACTCTACCTCTACTGTACTCTATTGTACTCCTATTCTAATGTGCTCCACTGTAATCCACTGTACTCTACCACTACTGTACTCCACTGTACTCTACCTCTATTGTGCTCTACTGTACTCTATCTCTACTGTGCGCCACTGTACTCTACCTCTACTGTACTCCACTGTACTCTATCTCTACTGTACTCCACTGTACTCTATCTCTACTGTACTCTATCTCTACTGTACTCCACTGTACTCTACCTCTACTGTGCTCCACTTTACTCTACCTCTACTGTGCTCCACTGTACTCTACCTCTACTGTGCTCCACTGTACTCTACCTCTACTGTGCTCTACTGTACTCTATCTCTACTGTGTTCCACTGTACTCTACCTCTACTGTACTCCACTGTACTCTATCTCTACTGTGCTCCACTGTACTCTACCTCTACTGTACTGTACTGTTCTCTACATCTACTGTACTCTACTGTACTCCACCTCTAGTGTGCTCCACTGTACACCACTGTTCTACCTCTACTCTACTCCACTTTACTCTACCTCTACTGCACTCCACTGTACTCTATCTCTACTGTAATCCACTGTGCTCTACCTCTACTGTACTCCACTGTACTCTATCTCTACTGTGCTCCACTGTACTCTATCTCTACTGTACTGTACTGTTCTCTACCTCTACTGTACTCTACTGTACTCCACCTCTACTGTGCTCCACTGTACTCCACTGTACTCTACCTCTACTGTGCTCCACTGTGATCTACCTCTACTGTGCTCCACTGTACTCTACCTCTACTGTACTCACCTGTAATCTATCTCTACTGTACTCCACTGTACTCTATCTCTACTGTGATCCACTGTACTCTACCTCTACTCTGCTCCACTGTACTCTATCTCTACTGTGCTCCACTGTACTCTACCTCTACTGTACTCCACTGTACTCTATCTCTACTGTGCTCTACTGTACTCTATCTCTACTGTACTCCACTGTACTCTACCTCTACTGTGCTCCACTGTACTCCACTGTACTCTATCTCTACTGTGCTCCACTGTACTCTATCTCTACTGTACTCCACTGTACTCTACCTCTACTGTGCTCCACTTTACTCCACTGTACTCTATCTCTACTGTGCTCCACTGTACTCTATCTCTACTGTACTCCACTCTACTCTACCTCTACTGTGCTCCACTGTACTCTACCTCTACTGTACTCCACTCTACTCTACCTCTACTGGGCTCCACTGTACTCTACCTCTACTGTACTCCACTGTACTCTATCTCTACCGTGCTCCACTGTACTCTATCTCTACTGTACTCCACTGTACTCTACCTCTACTCTACTGTACTGTTCTCTACCTCTACTGTACTCTACTGTACTCCACCTCTACTGTGCTCCACTGTACTCCACTGTACTCTACCTCTACTGTGCTCCACTGTAATCTACCTCTACTGTGCTCCACTGTACTCTACCTCTACTGTGCTCCACTGTACTCTATCTCTACTGTGCTCTACTGTACTCTACTCTACTGTACTCTACCTCTACTGTACTCCACTGTACTCTACCTCTACTTTTCTCCACTGTACTCTACCTCTACTGTACTCTACTGTACTCCTATTCTAATGTGCTCCACTGTTATCCACTGTACTCTACCACTACTGTACTCCACTGTACTCTACCTCTATTGTGCTCTACTGTACTCTATCTCTACTGTGCTCCACTGTACTCTACCTCTACTGTACTCCACTGTACTCTATCTCTACTGTACTCCACTGTACTCTATCTCTACTGTACTCTCTCTCTACTGTACTCCACTGTACTCTACCTCTACTGTGCTCCACTGTACTCCACCTCTACTGTGCTCCACTGTACTCTACCTCTACTGTGCTCCACTGTACTCTACCTCTACTGTGCTCTACTGTACTCTATCTCTACTGTGTTCCACTGTACTCTACCTCTACTGTGCTCCACTGTACTCTACCTCTACTGTGCTCTACTGTACTCTATCTCTACTGTGTTCCACTGTACTCTACCTCTACTGTACTCCACTGTACTCTATCTCTACTGTGCTCCACTGTACTCTACCTCTACTGTACTCTACTGTACTCCACCTCTACTGTGCTCCACTGTACACCACTGTTCTACCTCTACTGTACTCCACTGTACTCTACCTCTACTGCACTCCACTGTACTCTATCTCTACTGTACTCCACTTTGCTCTACCTCTACTGTGCTCCACTGTACTCTATCTCTACTGTGCTCCACTGTACTCTACCTCTACTGTGCTCTACTGTACTCTATCTCTACTGTACTCCACTGTACTCTATCTCTACTGTGATCCACTGTACTCTACCTCTACTCTGCTCCACTGTACTCTATCTCTACTGTGCTCCACTGTACTCTACCTCTACTGTACTCCACTGTACTCTATCTCTACTGTACTCCACTGTACTCTACCTCTACTGTGCTCCACTGTACTCCACTGTACTCTATCTCTACTGTGCTCCACTGTACTCTATCTCTACTGTACTCCACTGTACTCTACCTCTACTGTGCTCCACTGTACTCCACTGTACTCTATCTCTACTGTGCTCCACTGTACTCTACCTCTACTGTACTCCACTCTACTCTACCTCTACTGTGCTCCACTGTACTCTACCTCTACTGTACTCCACTCTACTCTACCTCTACTGGGCTCCACTGTACTCTACCTCTACTGTACTCCACTGTACTCTATCTCTACTGTACTCTCTCTCTACTGTACTCCACTGTACTCTACCTCTACTGTGCTCCACTGTACTCTACCTCTACTGTGCTCCACTGTACTCTACCTCTACTGTGCTCCACTGTACTCTACCTCTACTGTGCTCTACTGTACTCTATCTCTACTGTGTTCCACTGTACTCTATCTCTACTGTGTTCCACTGTACTCTACCTCTACTGTACTCCACTGTACTCTATCTCTACTGTGCTCCACTGTACTCTACCTCTACTGTACTGTACTGTTCTCTACCTCTACTGTACTCTACTGTACTCCACCTCTACTGTGCTCCACTGTACACCACTGTTCTACCTCTACTGTACTCCACTGTACTCTACCTCTACTGCACTCCACTGTACTCTATCTCTACTGTACTCCACTGTGCTCTACCTCTACTGTGCTCCACTGTACTCTATCTCTACTGTGCTCCACAGTACTCTACCTCTACTGTGCTCTACTGTACTCTATCTCTACTGTACTCCACTGTACTCTATCTCTACTGTGATCCACTGTACTCTACCTCTACTCTGCTCCACTGTACTCTATCTCTACTGTGCTCCACTGTACTCTACCTCTACTGTACTCCACTCTACTCTATCTCTACTGTGCTATACTGTACTCTATCTCTACTGTACTCCACTGTACTCTACCTCTACTGTGCTCCACTGTACTCCACTGTACTCTATCTCTACTGTGCTCCACTGTACTCTATCTCTACTGTACTCCACTGTACTCTACCTCTACTGTGCTCCACTGTACTCCACTGTACTCTATCTCTACTGTGCTCCACTGTACTCTACCTCTACTGTACTCCACTCTACTCTACCTCTACTGTGCTCCACTGTACTCTACCTCTACTGTACTCCACTCTACTCTACCTCTACTGGGCTCCACTGTACTCTACCTCTACTGTACTCCACTGTACTCTATCTCTACCGTGCTCCACTGTACCCTATCTCTACTGTACTCCAATGTACTCTACCTCTACTCTACTGTACTGTTCTCTACCTCTACTGTACTCTACTGTACTCTATCTCTACTGTACTCCACTGTGCTCTACCTCTACTGTGCTCCACTGTACTCTATCTCTACTGTGCTCCACTGTACTCTATCTCTACTGTGCTCCACTGTACTCTATCTCTACTGTGTTCCACTGTACTCTACCTCTACTCTACTCCACTGTACTCTATCTCTACTGTGCTCCACTGTACTCTACCTCTACTGTACTCCACTGTACTCTATCTCTACCGTGCTCCACTGTACTCTATCTCTACTGTACTCCAATGTACTCTACCTCTACTCTACTGTACTGTTCTCTACCTCTACTGTACTCTACTGTACTCCACCTCTACTGTGCTCCACTGTACTCCACTGTACTCTACCTCTACTGTGCTCCACTGTAATCTACCTCTACTGTGCTCCACTGTACTCTACCTCTACTGTACTCCACTGTACTCTACCTCTACTGTACTCCACTGTACTCTACCTCTACTTTACTCCACTATACTTTACCTCTACTCTACTCCACTGTACTCTACCTCTACTGTACTCTATTGTACTCCTATTCTAATGTGCTCCACTGTAATCCACTGTACTCTACCACTACTGTACTCCACTGTACTCTACCTCTATTGTGCTCTACTGTACTCTATCTCTACTGTGCTCCACTGTACTCTACCTCTACTGTACTCCACTGTACTCTATCTCTACTGTACTCCACTGTACTCTATCTCTACTGTACTCTATCTCTACTGTACTCCACTGTACTCTACCTCTACTGTGCTCCACTGTACTCTACCTCTACTGTGCTCCACTGTACTCTACCTCTACTGTACTCCACTGTACTCTATCTCTACTGTGCTCCACTGTACTCTACCTCTACTGTACTGTACTGTTCTCTACATCTACTGTACTCTACTGTACTCCACCTCTAGTGTGCTCCACTGTACACCACTGTTCTACCTCTACTGTACTCCACTGTACTCTACCTCTACTGCACTCGACTGTACTCTATCTCTACTGTAATCCACTGTGCTCTACCTCTACTGTACTCCACTGTTCTCTATCTCTACTGTGCTCCACTGTACTCTACCTCTACTGTACTGTACTGTTCTCTACCTCTACTGTACTCTACTGTACTCCACCTCTACTGTGCTCCACTGTACACCACTGTTCTACCTCTACTGTACTCCACTGTACTCTACCTCTACTGCACTCCACTGTACTCTACCTCTACTGCACTCCACTGTACTCTATCTCTACTGTACTCCACTGTGCTCTACCTCTACTGTGCTCCACTGTACTCTATCTCTACTGTGCTCCACTGTACTCTATCTCTACTGTGCTCCACTGTACTCTATCTCTACTGTGTTCCACTGTACTCTACCTCTACTCTACTCCACTGTACTCTATCTCTACTGTGCTCCACTGTACTCTACCTCTACTGTACTCCACTGTACTCTACCTCTACTGTACTCCACTGTACTCTATCTCTACTGTACTCCACTGTACTCTACCTCTACTGTACTGTACTGTTCTCTACCTCTACTGTACTCTACTGTACTCCACCTCTACTGTGCTCCACTGTACTCCACTGTACTCTACCTCTACTGTGCTCCACTGTGATCTACCTCTACTGTGCTCCACTGTACTCTACCTCTACTGTACTCACCTGTAATCTATCTCTACTGTACTCCACTGTACTCTATTTCTACTGTGATCCACTGTACTCTACCTCTACTCTGCTCCACTGTACTCTATCTCTACTGTGCTCCACTGTACTCTACCTCTACTGTACTCCACTGTACTCTATCTCTACTGTGCTCTACTGTACTCTATCTCTACTGTACTCCACTGTACTCTACCTCTACTGTGCTCCACTGTACTCCACTGTACTCTATCTCTACTGTGCTCCACTGTACTCTATCTCTACTGTACTCCACTGTACTCTACCTCTACTGTGCTCCACTGTACTCCACTGTACTCTATCTCTACTGTGCTCCACTGTACTCTACCTCTACTGTACTCCACTCTACTCTACCTCTACTGTGCTCCACTGTACTCTACCTCTACTGTACTCCACTCTAATCTACCTCTACTGGGCTCCACTGTACTCTACCTCTACTGTACTCCACTGTACTCTATCTCTACCGTGCTCCACTGTACTCTATCTCTACTGTACTCCACTGTACTCTACCTCTACTCTACTGTACTGTTCTCTACCTCTACTGTACTCTACTGTACTCCACCTCTACTGTGCTCCACTGTACTCCACTGTACTCTACCTCTACTGTGCTCCACTGTAATCTACCTCTAATGTGCTCCACTGTACTCTACCTCTACTGTGCTCCACTGTACTCTATCTCTACTGTGCTCTACTGTACTCTACTCTACTGTACTCCACTGTACTCTACCTCTACTGTACTCCACTGTACTCTACCTCTAATTTTCTCCACTGTACTCTACCTCTACTGTACTCTACTGTACTCCTATTCTAATGTGCTCCACTGTAATCCACTGTACTCTACCACTACTGTACTCCACTGTACTCTATCTCTACTGTACTCCACTGTACTCTACCTCTACTGTACTCCACTGTACTCTACCTCTACTGTACTCCACTGTACTCTATCTCTACTGTACTCCACTGTACTCTACCTCTACTGTACTGTACTGTTCTCTACCTCTACTGTACTCTACTGTACTCCACCTCTACTGTGCTCCACTGTACTCCACTGTACTCTACCTCTACTGTGCTCCACTGTGATCTACCTCTACTGTGCTCCACTGTACTCTACCTCTACTGTACTCACCTGTAATCTATCTCTACTGTACTCCACTGTACTCTATTTCTACTGTGATCCACTGTACTCTACCTCTACTCTGCTCCACTGTACTCTATCTCTACTGTGCTCCACTGTACTCTACCTCTACTGTACTCCACTGTACTCTATCTCTACTGTGCTCTACTGTACTCTATCTCTACTGTACTCCACTGTACTCTACCTCTACTGTGCTCCACTGTACTCCACTGTACTCTATCTCTACTGTGCTCCACTGTACTCTATCTCTACTGTACTCCACTGTACTCTACCTCTACTGTGCTCCACTTTACTCCACTGTACTCTATCTCTACTGTGCTCCACTGTACTCTACCTCTACTGTACTCCACTCTACTCTACCTCTACTGTGCTCCACTGTACTCTACCTCTACTGTACTCCACTCTACTCTACCTCTACTGGGCTCCACTGTACTCTACCTCTACTGTACTCCACTGTACTCTATCTCTACCGTGCTCCACTGTAATCTATCTCTACTGTACTCCACTGTACTCTACCTCTACTCTACTGTACTGTTCTCTACCTCTACTGTACTCTACTGTACTCCACCTCTACTGTGCTCCACTGTACTCTACCTCTACTGTGCTCCACTGTAATCTACCTCTACTGTGCTCCACTGTACTCTACCTCTACTGTGCTCCACTGTACTCTATCTCTACTGTGCTCTACTGTACTCTACTCTACTGTACTCCACTGTACTCTACCTCTACTGTACTCCACTGTACTCTACCTCTACTGTACTCCACTGTACTCTACCTCTACTTTTCTCCAATGTACTCTACCTCTACTGTACTCTACTGTACTCCTATTCTAATGTGCTCCACTGTAATCCACTGTACTCTACCACTACTGTACTCCACTGTACTCTACCTCTATTGTGCTCTACTGTACTCTATCTCTACTGTGCTCCACTTTACTCTACCTCTACTGTACTCCACTGTACTCTATCTCTACTGTACTCCACTGTACTCTATCTCTACTGTGCTCTACTGTACTCTATCTCTACTGTACTCCACTGTACTCTACCTCTACTGTGCTCCACTGTACTCCACTGTACTCTATCTCTACTGTGCTCCACTGTACTCTATCTCTACTGTACTCCACTGTACTCTACCTCTACTGTGCTCCACTGTACTCCACTGTACTCTATCTCTACTGTGCTCTACTGTACTCTATCTCTACTGTACTCCACTGTACTCTACCTCTACTGTGCTCCACTGTACTCTACCTCTACTGTACTCCACTCTACTCTACCTCTACTGGGCTCCACTGTACTCTACCTCTACTGTACTCCACTGTACTCTATCTCTACTGTACTCTCTCTCTACTGTACTTCACTGTACTCTACCTCTACTGTGCTCCACTGTACTCTACCTCTACTGTGCTCCACTGTACTCTACCTCTACCGTGCTCCACTGTACTCTACCTCTACTGTGCTCTACTGTACTCTATCTCTACTGTGTTCCACTGTACTCTATCTCTACTGTGTTCCACTGTACTCTACCTCTACTGTACTCCACTGTACTCTATCTCTACTGTGCTCCACTGTACTCTACCTCTACTGTACTGTACTGTTCTCTACCTCTACTGTACTCTACTGTACTCCACCTCTACTGTAATCCACTGTACACCACTGTTCTACCTCTACTGTACTCCACTGTACTCTACCTCTACTGCACTCCACTGTACTCTATCTCTACTGTACTCCACTGTGCTCTACCTCTACTGTGCTCCACTGTACTCTATCTCTACTGTGCTCCACTGTACTCTACCTCTACTGTGCTCTACTGTACTCTATCTCTACTGTACTCCACTGTACTCTATCTCTACTGTGATCCACTGTACTCTACCTCTACTCTGCTCCACTGTACTCTATCTCTACTGTGCTCCACTGTACTCTACCTCTACTGTACTCCACTCTACTCTATCTCTACTGTGCTATACTGTACTCTATCTCTACTGTACTCCACTGTACTCTACCTCTACTGTGCTCCACTGTACTCCACTGTACTCTATCTCTACTGTGCTCCACTGTACTCTATCTCTACTGTACTCCACTATACTCTACCTCTACTGTGCTCCACTGTACTCCACTGTACTCTATCTCTACTGTGCTCCACTGTACTCTACCTCTACTGTACTCCACTCTACTCTACCTCTACTGTGCTCCACTGTACTCTACCTCTACTGTACTCCACTCTACTCTACCTCTACTGGGCTCCACTGTACTCTACCTCTACTGTACTCCACTGTACTCTATCTCTACCGTGCTCCACTGTACTCTATCTCTACTGTACTCCAATGTACTCTACCTCTACTCTACTGTACTGTTCTCTACCTCTACTGTACTCTACTGTACTCTATCTCTACTGTACTCCACTGTGCTCTACCTCTACTGTGCTCCACTGTACTCTATCTCTACTGTGCTCCACTGTACTCTATCTCTACTGTGCTCCACTGTACTCTATCTCTACTGTGTTCCACTGTACTCTACCTCTACTCTACTCCACTGTACTCTATCTCTACTGTGCTCCACTGTACTCTACCTCTACTGTACTCCACTGTACTCTATCTCTACCGTGCTCCACTGTACTCTATCTCTACTGTACTCCAATGTACTCTACCTCTACTCTACTGTACTGTTCTCTACCTCTACTGTACTCTACTGTACTCCACCTCTACTGTGCTCTACTGTACTCCACTGTACTCTACCTCTACTGTGCTCCACTGTAATCTACCTCTACTGTGCTCCACTGTACTCTACCTCTACTGTACTCCACTGTACTCTACCTCTACTGTACTCCACTGTACTCTACCTCTACTTTACTCCACTGTACTTTACCTCTACTCTACTCCACTGTACTCTACCTCTACTGTACTCTATTGTACTCCTATTCTAATGTGCTCCACTGTAATCCACTGTACTCTACCACTACTGTACTCCACTGTACTCTACCTCTATTGTGCTCTACTGTACTCTATCTCTACTGTGCGCCACTGTACTCTACCTCTACTGTACTCCACTGTACTCTATCTCTACTGTACTCCACTGTACTCTATCTCTACTGTACTCTATCTCTACTGTACTCCACTGTACTCTACCTCTACTGTGCTCCACTTTACTCTACCTCTACTGTGCTCCACTGTACTCTACCTCTATTGTGCTCCACTGTACTCTACCTCTACTGTGCTCTACTGTACTCTATCTCTACTGTGTTCCACTGTACTCTACCTCTACTGTACTCCACTGTACTCTATCTCTACTGTGCTCCACTGTACTCTACCTCTACTGTACTGTACTGTTCTCTACATCTACTGTACTCTACTGTACTCCACCTCTAGTGTGCTCCACTGTACACCACTGTTCTACCTCTACTCTACTCCACTTTACTCTACCTCTACTGCACTCCACTGTACTCTATCTCTACTGTAATCCACTGTGCTCTACCTCTACTGTACTCCACTGTACTCTATCTCTACTGTGCTCCACTGTACTCTATCTCTACTGTACTGTACTGTTCTCTACCTCTACTGTACTCTACTGTACTCCACCTCTACTGTGCTCCACTGTACACCACTGTTCTACCTCTACTGTACTCCACTGTACTCTACCTCTACTGCACTCCACTGTACTCTACCTCTACTGCACTCCACTGTACTCTATCTCTACTGTACTCCACTGTGCTCTACCTCTACTGTGCTCCACTGTACTCTATCTTGACTGTGCTCCACTGTACTCTATCTCTACTGTGCTCCACTGTACTCTATCTCTACTGTGTTCCACTGTACTCTACCTCTACTCTACTCCACTGTACTCTATCTCTACTGTGCTCCACTGTACTCTACCTCTACTGTACTCCACTGTACTCTACCTCTACTGTACTCCACTGTACTCTATCTCTACTGTACTCCACTGTACTCTACCTCTACTGTACTGTACTGTTCTCTACCTCTACTGTACTCTACTGTACTCCACCTCTACTGTACTCTACTGTACTCCACCTCTACTGTGCTCCACTGTACTCCACTGTACTCTACCTCTACTGTGCTCCATTGTGATCTACCTCTACTGTGCTCCACTGTACTCTACCTCTACTGTACTCACCTGTAATCTATCTCTACTGTACTCCACTGTACTCTATTTCTACTGTGATCCACTGTACACTACCTCTACTCTGCTCCACTGTACTCTATCTCTATTGTGCTCCACTGTACTCTACCTCTACTGTACTCCACTGTACTCTATCTCTACTGTGCTCTACTGTACTCTATCTCTACTGTACTCCACTGTACTCTACCTCTACTGTGCTCCACTGTACTCCACTGTACTCTATCTCTACTGTGCTCCACTGTACTCTATCTCTACTGTACTCCACTGTACTCTACCTCTACTGTGCTCCAATGTACTCCACTGTACTCTATCTCTACTGTGCTCCACTGTACTCTACCTCTACTGTACTCCACTCTACTCCACCTCTACTGTGCTCCACTGTACTCCACTGTACTCTACCTCTACTGTGCTCCACTGTGATCTACCTCTACTGTGCTCCACTGTACTCTACCTCTACTGTACTCACCTGTAATCTATCTCTACTGTATTCCACTGTACTCTATCTCTACTGTGATCCACTGTACTCTACCTCTACTCTGCTCCACTGTACTCTATCTCTACTGTGCTCCACTGTACTCTACCTCTACTGTACTCCACTGTACTCTATCTCTACTGTGCTCTACTGTACTCTATCTCTACTGTACTCCACTGTACTCTACCTCTACTGTGCTCCACTGTACTCCACTGTACTCTATCTCTACTGTGCTCCACTGTACTCTATCTCTACTGTACTCCACTGTACTCTACCTCTACTGTGCTCCACTGTACTCCACTATACTCTATCTCTACTGTGCTCCACTGTACTCTACCTCTACTGTACTCCACTCTACTCTACCTCTACTGTGCTCCACTGTACTCTACCTCTACTGTACTCCACTCTACTCTACCTCTACTGGGCTCCACTGTACTCTACCTCTACTGTACTCCACTGTACTCTATCTCTACCGTGCTCCACTGTACTCTATCTCTACTGTACTCCACTGTACTCTACCTCTACTCTACTGTACTGTTCTCTACCTCTACTGTACTCTACTGTACTCCACCTCTACTGTGCTCCACTGTACTTCACTGTACTCTACCTCTACTGTGCTCCACTGTAATCTACCTCTACTGTGCTCCACTGTACTCTACCTCTACTGTGCTCCACTGTACTCTATCTCTACTGTGCTCTACTGTACTCTACTCTACTGTACTCCACTGTACTCTACCTCTACTGTACTCCACTGTACTCTACCTCTACTTTTCTCCAATGTACTCTACCTCTACTGTACTCTACTGTACTCCTATTCTAATGTGCTCCACTGTAATCCACTGTACTCTACCACTACTGTACTCCACTGTACTCTACCTCTATTGTGCTCTACTGTACTCTATCTCTACTGTGTTCCACTGTACTCTACCTCTACTGTACTCCACTGTACTCTATCTCTACTGTGCTCCACTGTACTCTACCTCTACTGTACTGTACTGTTCTCTACATCTACTGTACTCTACTGTACTCCACCTCTAGTGTGCTCCACTGTACACCACTGTTCTACCTCTACTCTACTCCACTTTACTCTACCTCTACTGCACTCCACTGTACTCTATCTCTACTGTAATCCACTGTGCTCTACCTCTACTGTACTCCACTGTACTCTATCTCTACTGTGCTCCACTGTACTCTATCTCTACTGTACTGTACTGTTCTCTACCTCTACTGTACTCTACTGTACTCCACCTCTACTGTGCTCCACTGTACACCACTGTTCTACCTCTACTGTACTCCACTGTACTCTACCTCTACTGCACTCCACTGTACTCTACCTCTACTGCACTCCACTGTACTCTATCTCTACTGTACTCCACTGTGCTCTACCTCTACTGTGCTCCACTGTACTCTATCTTGACTGTGCTCCACTGTACTCTATCTCTACTGTGCTCCACTGTACTCTATCTCTACTGTGTTCCACTGTACTCTACCTCTACTCTACTCCACTGTACTCTATCTCTACTGTGCTCCACTGTACTCTACCTCTACTGTACTCCACTGTACTCTACCTCTACTGTACTCCACTGTACTCTATCTCTACTGTACTCCACTGTACTCTACCTCTACTGTACTGTACTGTTCTCTACCTCTACTGTACTCTACTGTACTCCACCTCTACTGTACTCTACTGTACTCCACCTCTACTGTGCTCCACTGTACTCCACTGTACTCTACCTCTACTGTGCTCCACTGTGATCTACCTCTACTGTGCTCCACTGTACTCTACCTCTACTGTACTCACCTGTAATCTATCTCTACTGTACTCCACTGTACTCTATTTCTACTGTGATCCACTGTACTCTACCTCTACTCTGCTCCACTGTACTCTATCTCTATTGTGCTCCACTGTACTCTACCTCTACTGTACTCCACTGTACTCTATCTCTACTGTGCTCTACTGTACTCTATCTCTACTGTACTCCACTGTACTCTACCTCTACTGTGCTCCACTGTACTCCACTGTACTCTATCTCTACTGTGCTCCACTGTACTCTATCTCTACTGTACTCCACTGTACTCTACCTCTACTGTGCTCCAATGTACTCCACTGTACTCTATCTCTACTGTGCTCCACTGTACTCTACCTCTACTGTACTCCACTCTACTCCACCTCTACTGTGCTCCACTGTACTCCACTGTACTCTACCTCTACTGTGCTCCACTGTGATCTACCTCTACTGTGCTCCACTGTACTCTACCTCTACTGTACTCACCTGTAATCTATCTCTACTGTATTCCACTGTACTCTATCTCTACTGTGATCCACTGTACTCTACCTCTACTCTGCTCCACTGTACTCTATCTCTACTGTGCTCCACTGTACTCTACCTCTACTGTACTCCACTGTACTCTATCTCTACTGTGCTCTACTGTACTCTATCTCTACTGTACTCCACTGTACTCTACCTCTACTGTGCTCCACTGTACTCCACTGTACTCTATCTCTACTGTGCTCCACTGTACTCTATCTCTACTGTACTCCACTGTACTCTACCTCTACTGTGCTCCACTGTACTCCACTATACTCTATCTCTACTGTGCTCCACTGTACTCTACCTCTACTGTACTCCACTCTACTCTACCTCTACTGTGCTCCACTGTACTCTACCTCTACTGTACTCCACTCTACTCTACCTCTACTGGGCTCCACTGTACTCTACCTCTACTGTACTCCACTGTACTCTATCTCTACCGTGCTCCACTGTACTCTATCTCTACTGTACTCCACTGTACTCTACCTCTACTCTACTGTACTGTTCTCTACCTCTACTGTACTCTACTGTACTCCACCTCTACTGTGCTCCACTGTACTTCACTGTACTCTACCTCTACTGTGCTCCACTGTAATCTACCTCTACTGTGCTCCACTGTACTCTACCTCTACTGTGCTCCACTGTACTCTATCTCTACTGTGCTCTACTGTACTCTACTCTACTGTACTCCACTGTACTCTACCTCTACTGTACTCCACTGTACTCTACCTCTACTTTTCTCCAATGTACTCTACCTCTACTGTACTCTACTGTACTCCTATTCTAATGTGCTCCACTGTAATCCACTGTACTCTACCACTACTGTACTCCACTGTACTCTACCTCTATTGTGCTCTACTGTACTCTATCTCTACTGTGCTCCACTTTACTCTACCTCTACTGTACTCCACTGTACTCTATCTCTACTGTACTCCACTGTACTCTATCTCTACTGTACTCTCTCTCTACTGTACTCCACTGTACTCTACCTCTACTGTGCTCCACTGTACTCTACCTCTACTGTGCTCCACTGTACTCTACCTCTACTGTGCTCCACTGTACTCTACCTCTACTGTGCTCTACTGTACTATCTCTACTGTGTTCCACTGTACTCTACCTCTACTGTACTCCACTGTACTCTATCTGTACTGTGCTCCACTGTACTCTACCTCTACTGTACTGTACTGTTCTCTACCTCTACTGTACTCTACTGTACTCCACCTCTACTGTGCTCCACTGTACACCACTGTTCTACCTCTACTGTACTCCACTGTACTCTACCTCTACTGCACTCCACTGTACTCTATCTCTACTGTACTCCACTGTGCTCTACCTCTACTGTGCTCCACTTTACTCTATCTCTACTGTGCTCCACTGTACTCTACCTCTACTGTGCTCTACTGTACTCTATCTCTACTGTACTCCACTGTACTCTATCTCTACTGTGATCCACTGTACTCTACCTCTACTCTGCTCCACTGTACTCTATCTCTACTGTGCTCCACTGTACTCTACCTCTACTGTACTCCACTGTACTCTATCTCTACTGTGCTCTACTGTACTCTATCTCTACTGTACTCCACTGTACTCTACCTCTACTGTGCTCCACTGTACTCCACTGTACTCTATCTCTACTGTGCTCCACTGTACTCTATCTCTACTGTACTCCACTGTACTCTACCTCTACTGTGCTCCACTGTACTCCACTGTACTCTATCTCTACTGTGCTCTACTGTACTCTATCTCTACTGTACTCCACTGTACTCTACCTCTACTGTGCTCCAGTGTACTCCACTGTACTCTACCTCTACTGTACTCCACTGTACTCTACCTCTACTGCACTCCACTGTACTCTATCTCTACTGTACTCCACTGTGCTCTACCTCTACTCTGCTCCACTGTACTCTATCTCTACTGTTCTCCACTGTACTCTATCTCTACTGTACTCCACTGTACTCTACCTCTACTGTGCTCCACTGTACTCTACCTCTACTGTGCTCTACTGTACTCCACTGTACTCTACCTCTACTGTACTCCACTGTACTCTACCTCTACTGCACTCCACTGTACTCTACCTCTACTGCACTCCACTGTACTCTATCTCTACTGTACTCCACTGTGCTCTACCTCTACTGTGCTCCACTGTACTCTATCTCTACTGTGCTCCACTGTACTCTATCTCTACTGTGTTCCACTGTACTCTACCTCTACTCTACTCCACTGTACTCTATCTCTACTGTGCTCCACTGTACTCTACCTCTACTGTACTCCACTGTACTCTACCTCTACTGTACTCCACTGTACTCTATCTCTACTGTACTCCACTGTACTCTACCTCTACTGTACTGTACTGTTCTCTACCTCTACTGTACTCTACTGTACTCCACCTCTACTGTGCTCCACTGTACTCCACTGTACTCTACCTCTACTGTGCTCCACTGTGATCTACCTCTACTGTGCTCCACTGTACTCTACCTCTACTGTACTCACCTGTAATCTATATCTACTGTACTCCACTGTACTCTATCTCTACTGTGATCCACTGTACTCTACCTCTACTCTGCTCCACTGTACTCTATCTCTACTGTGCTCCACTGTACTCTACCTCTACTGTACTCCACTGTACTCTATCTCTACTGTGCTCTACTGTACTCTATCTCTACTGTACTCCACTGTACTCTACCTCTACTGTGCTCCACTGTACTCCACTGTACTCTATCTCTACTGTGCTCCACTGTACTCTATCTCTACTGTACTCCACTGTACTCTACCTCTACTGTGCTCCACTTTACTCCACTGTACTCTATCTCTACTGTGCTCCACTGTACTCTATCTCTACTGTACTCCACTCTACTCTACCTCTACTGTGCTCCACTGTACTCTACCTCTACTGTACTCCACTCTACTCTACCTCTACTGGGCTCCACTGTACTCTACCTCTACTGTACTCCACTGTACTCTATCTCTACCGTGCTCCACTGTACTCTATCTCTACTGTACTCCACTGTACTCTACCTCTACTCTACTGTACTGTTCTCTACCTCTACTGTACTCTACTGTACTCCACCTCTACTGTGCTCCACTGTACTCCACTGTACTCTACCTCTACTGTGCTCCACTGTAATCTACCTCTACTGTGCTCCACTGTACTCTACCTCTACTGTGCTCCACTGTACTCTATCTCTACTGTGCTCTACTGTACTCTACTCTACTGTACTCTACCTCTACTGTACTCCACTGTACTCTACCTCTACTTTTCTCCACTGTACTCTACCTCTACTGTACTCTACTGTACTCCTATTCTAATGTGCTCCACTGTAATCCACTGTACTCTACCACTACTGTACTCCACTGTACTCTACCTCTATTGTGCTCTACTGTACTCTATCTCTACTGTGCTCCACTGTACTCTACCTCTACTGTACTCCACTGTACTCTATCTCTACTGTACTCCACTGTACTCTATCTCTACTGTACTCTCTCTCTACTGTACTCCACTGTACTCTACCTCTACTGTGCTCCACTGTACTCCACCTCTACTGTGCTCCACTGTACTCTACCTCTACTCTGCTCCACTGTACTCTACCTCTACTGTGCTCTACTGTACTCTATCTCTACTGTGTTCCACTGTACTCTACCTCTACTGTGCTCCACTGTACTCTACCTCTACTGTGCTCTACTGTACTCTATCTCTACTGTGTTCCACTGTACTCTACCTCTACTGTACTCCACTGTACTCTATCTCTACTGTGCTCCACTGTACTCTACCTCTACTGTACTCTACTGTACTCCACCTCTACTGTGCTCCACTGTACACCACTGTTCTACCTCTACTGTACTCCACTGTACTCTACCTCTACTGCACTCCACTGTACTCTATCTCTACTGTACTCCACTGTGCTCTACCTCTACTGTGCTCCACTGTACTCTATCTCTACTGTGCTCCACTGTACTCTACCTCTACTGTGCTCTACTGTACTCTATCTCTACTGTACTCCACTGTACTCTATCTCTACTGTGATCCACTGTACTCTACCTCTACTCTGCTCCACTGTACTCTATCTCTACTGTGCTCCACTGTACTCTACCTCTACTGTACTCCACTGTACTCTATCTCTACTGTACTCCACTGTACTCTACCTCTACTGTGCTCCACTGTACTCCACTGTACTCTACCTCTACTGTGCTCCACTGTACTCTACCTCTACTGTGCTCTACTGTACTCTATCTCTACTGTGTTCCACTGTACTCTACCTCTACTGTGCTCCACTGTACTCTACCTCTACTGTGCTCTACTGTACTCTATCTCTACTGTGTTCCACTGTACTCTACCTCTACTGTACTCCACTGTACTCTATCTCTACTGTGCTTCACTGTACTCTACCTCTACTGTACTCTACTGTACTCCACCTCTACTGTGCTCCACTGTACACCACTGTTCTACCTCTACTGTACTCCACTGTACTCTACCTCTACTGCACTCCACTGTACTCTATCTCTACTGTACTCCACTGTGCTCTACCTCTACTGTGCTCCACTGTACTCTATCTCTACTGTGCTCCACTGTACTCTACCTCTACTGTGCTCTACTGTACTCTATCTCTACTGTACTCCACTGTACTCTATCTCTACTGTGATCCACTGTACTCTACCTCTACTCTGCTCCACTGTACTCTATCTCTACTGTGCTCCACTGTACTCTACCTCTACTGTACTCCACTGTACTCTATCTCTACTGTACTCCACTGTACTCTACCTCTACTGTGCTCCACTGTACTCCACTGTACTCTATCACTACTGTGCTCCACTGTACTCTATCTCTACTGTACTCCACTGTACTCTACCTCTACTGTGCTCCACTGTACTCCACTGTACTCTATCTCTACTGTGCTCCACTGTACTCTACCTCTACTGTACTCCACTCTACTCTACCTCTACTGTGCTCCACTGTACTCTACCTCTACTGTACTCCACTCTACTCTACCTCTACTGGGCTCCACTGTACTCTACCTCTACTGTACTCCACTGTACTCTATCTCTACTGTACTCTCTCTCTACTGTACTCCACTGTACTCTACCTCTACTGTGCTCCACTGTACTCTACCTCTACTGTGCTCCACTGTACTCTACCTCTACTGTGCTCCACTGTACTCTACCTCTACTGTGCTCTACTGTACTCTATCTCTACTGTGTTCCACTGTACTCTATCTCTACTGTGTTCCACTGTACTCTACCTCTACTGTACTCCACTGTACTCTATCTCTACTGTGCTCCACTGTACTCTACCTCTACTGTACTGTACTGTTCTCTACCTCTACTGTACTCTACTGTACTCCACCTCTACTGTGCTCCACTGTACACCACTGTTCTACCTCTACTGTACTCCACTGTACTCTACCTCTACTGCACTCCACTGTACTCTATCTCTACTGTACTCCACTGTGCTCTACCTCTACTGTGCTCCACTGTACTCTATCTCTACTGTGCTCCACAGTACTCTACCTCTACTGTGCTCTACTGTACTCTATCTCTACTGTACTCCACTGTACTCTATCTCTACTGTGATCCACTGTACTCTACCTCTACTCTGCTCCACTGTACTCTATCTCTACTGTGCTCCACTGTACTCTACCTCTACTGTACTCCACTCTACTCTATCTCTACTGTGCTATACTGTACTCTATCTCTACTGTACTCCACTGTACTCTACCTCTACTGTGCTCCACTGTACTCCACTGTACTCTATCTCTACTGTGCTCCACTGTACTCTATCTCTACTGTACTCCACTGTACTCTACCTCTACTGTGCTCCACTGTACTCCACTGTACTCTATCTCTACTGTGCTCCACTGTACTCTACCTCTACTGTACTCCACTCTACTCTACCTCTACTGTGCTCCACTGTACTCTACCTCTACTGTACTCCACTCTACTCTACCTCTACTGGGCTCCACTGTACTCTACCTCTACTGTACTCCACTGTACTCTATCTCTACCGTGCTCCACTGTACCCTATCTCTACTGTACTCCAATGTACTCTACCTCTACTCTACTGTACTGTTCTCTACCTCTACTGTACTCTACTGTACTCTATCTCTACTGTACTCCACTGTGCTCTACCTCTACTGTGCTCCACTGTACTCTATCTCTACTGTGCTCCACTGTACTCTATCTCTACTGTGCTCCACTGTACTCTATCTCTACTGTGTTCCACTGTACTCTACCTCTACTCTACTCCACTGTACTCTATCTCTACTGTGCTCCACTGTACTCTACCTCTACTGTACTCCACTGTACTCTATCTCTACCGTGCTCCACTGTACTCTATCTCTACTGTACTCCAATGTACTCTACCTCTACTCTACTGTACTGTTCTCTACCTCTACTGTACTCTACTGTACTCCACCTCTACTGTGCTCCACTGTACTCCACTGTACTCTACCTCTACTGTGCTCCACTGTAATCTACCTCTACTGTGCTCCACTGTACTCTACCTCTACTGTACTCCACTGTACTCTACCTCTACTGTACTCCACTGTACTCTACCTCTACTTTACTCCACTGTACTTTACCTCTACTCTACTCCACTGTACTCTACCTCTACTGTACTCTATTGTACTCCTATTCTAATGTGCTCCACTGTAATCCACTGTACTCTACCACTACTGTACTCCACTGTACTCTACCTCTATTGTGCTCTACTGTACTCTATCTCTACTGTGCTCCACTGTACTCTACCTCTACTGTACTCCACTGTACTCTATCTCTACTGTACTCCACTGTACTCTATCTCTACTGTACTCTATCTCTACTGTACTCCACTGTACTCTACCTCTACTGTGCTCCACTGTACTCTACCTCTACTGTGCTCCACTGTACTCTACCTCTACTGTGCTCCACTGTACTCTACCTCTACTGTGCTCTACTGTACTCTATCTCTATTGTGTTCCACTGTACTCTACCTCTACTGTACTCCACTGTACTCTATCTCTACTGTGCTCCACTGTACTCTACCTCTACTGTACTGTACTGTTCTCTACATCTACTGTACTCTACTGTACTCCACCTCTAGTGTGCTCCACTGTACACCACTGTTCTACCTCTACTGTACTCCACTACTGTACTCCACTGTACTCTACCTCTACTGCACTCGACTGTACTCTATCTCTACTGTAATCCACTGTGCTCTACCTCTACTGTACTCCACTGTACTCTATCTCTACTGTGCTCCACTGTACTCTACCTCTACTGTACTGTACTGTTCTCTACCTCTACTGTACTCTACTGTACTCCACCTCTACTGTGCTCCACTGTACACCACTGTTCTACCTCTACTGTACTCCACTGTACTCTACCTCTACTGCACTCCACTGTACTCTACCTCTACTGCACTCCACTGTACTCTATCTCTACTGTACTCCACTGTGCTCTACCTCTACTGTGCTCCACTGTACTCTATCTCTACTGTGCTCCACTGTACTCTATCTCTACTGTGCTCCACTGTACTCTATCTCTACTGTGTTCCACTGTACTCTACCTCTACTCTACTCCACTGTACTCTATCTCTACTGTGCTCCACTGTACTCTACCTCTACTGTACTCCACTGTACTCTACCTCTACTGTACTCCACTGTACTCTATCTCTACTGTACTCCACTGTACTCTACCTCTACTGTACTGTACTGTTCTCTACCTCTACTGTACTCTACTGTACTCCACCTCTACTGTGCTCCACTGTAGTCCACTGTACTCTACCTCTACTGTGCTCCACTGTGATCTACCTCTACTGTGCTCCACTGTACTCTACCTCTACTGTACTCACCTGTAATCTATCTCTACTGTACTCCACTGTACTCTATTTCTACTGTGATCCACTGTACTCTACCTCTACTCTGCTCCACTGTACTCTATCTCTACTGTGCTCCACTGTACTCTACCTCTACTGTACTCCACTGTACTCTATCTCTACTGTGCTCTACTGTACTCTATCTCTACTGTACTCCACTGTACTCTACCTCTACTGTGCTCCACTGTACTCCACTGTACTCTATCTCTACTGTGCTCCACTGTACTCTATCTCTACTGTACTCCACTGTACTCTACCTCTACTGTGCTCCACTGTACTCCACTGTACTCTATCTCTACTGTGCTCCACTGTACTCTACCTCTACTGTACTCCACTCTACTCTACCTCTACTGTGCTCCACTGTACTCTACCTCTACTGTACTCCACTCTACTCTACCTCTACTGGGCTCCACTGTACTCTACCTCTACTGTACTCCACTGTACTCTATCTCTACCGTGCTCCACTGTACTCTATCTCTACTGTACTCCACTGTACTCTACCTCTACTCTACTGTACTGTTCTCTACCTCTACTCTACTGTACTGTTCTCTACCTCTACTGTACTCTACTGTACTCCACCTCTATTGTGCTCCACTGTACTCCACTGTACTCTACCTCTACTGTGCTCCACTGTAATCTACCTCTACTGTGCTCCACTGTACTCTACCTCTACTGTGCTCCACTGTACTCTATCTCTACTGTGCTCTACTGTACTCTACTCTACTGTACTCCACTGTACTCTACCTCTACTGTACTCCACTGTACTCTACCTCTACTTTTCTCCACTGTACTCTACCTCTACTGTACTCTACTGTACTCCTATTCTAATGTGCTCCACTGTAATCCACTGTACTCTACCACTACTGTACTCCACTGTACTCTATCTCTACTGTGCTCCACTGTACTCTACCTCTACTGTACTCCACTGTACTCTACCTCTACTGTACTCCACTGTACTCTATCTCTACTGTACTCCACTGTACTCTACCTCTACTGTACTGTACTGTTCTCTACCTCTACTGTACTCTACTGTACTCCACCTCTACTGTGCTCCACTGTACTCCACTGTACTCTACCTCTACTGTGCTCCACTGTGATCTACCTCTACTGTACTCCACTGTACTCTACCTCTACTGTACTGTACTGTTCTCTACCTCTACTGTACTCTACTGTACTCCACCTCTACTGTGCTCCACTGTACTCCACTGTACTCTACCTCTACTGTGCTCCACTGTACTCTACCTCTACTGTACTGTACTGTTCTCTACATCTACTGTACTCTACTGTACTCCACCTCTAGTGTGCTCCACTGTACACCACTGTTCTACCTCTACTCTACTCCACTTTACTCTACCTCTACTGCACTCCACTGTACTCTATCTCTACTGTAATCCACTGTGCTCTACCTCTACTGTACTCCACTGTACTCTATCTCTACTGTGCTCCACTGTACTCTATCTCTACTGTACTGTACTGTTCTCTACCTCTACTGTACTCTACTGTACTCCACCTCTACTGTGCTCCACTGTACACCACTGTTCTACCTCTACTGTACTCCACTGTACTCTACCTCTACTGCACTCCACTGTACTCTACCTCTACTGCACTCCACTGTACTCTATCTCTACTGTACTCCACTGTGCTCTACCTCTACTGTGCTCCACTGTACTCTATCTTGACTGTGCTCCACTGTACTCTATCTCTACTGTGCTCCACTGTACTCTATCTCTACTGTGTTCCACTGTACTCTACCTCTACTCTACTCCACTGTACTCTATCTCTACTGTGCTCCACTGTACTCTACCTCTACTGTACTCCACTGTACTCTACCTCTACTGTACTCCACTGTACTCTATCTCTACTGTACTCCACTGTACTCTACCTCTACTGTACTGTACTGTTCTCTACCTCTACTCTACTCTACTGTACTCCACCTCTACTGTACTCTACTGTACTCCACCTCTACTGTGCTCCACTGTACTCCACTGTACTCTACCTCTACTGTGCTCCATTGTGATCTACCTCTACTGTGCTCCACTGTACTCTACCTCTACTGTACTCACCTGTAATCTATCTCTACTGTACTCCACTGTACTCTATTTCTACTGTGATCCACTGTACTCTACCTCTACTCTGCTCCACTGTACTCTATCTCTATTGTGCTCCACTGTACTCTACCTCTACTGTACTCCACTGTACTCTATCTCTACTGTGCTCTACTGTACTCTATCTCTACTGTACTCCACTGTACTCTACCTCTACTGTGCTCCACTGTACTCCACTGTACTCTATCTCTACTGTGCTCCACTGTACTCTATCTCTACTGTACTCCACTGTACTCTACCTCTACTGTGCTCCAATGTACTCCACTGTACTCTATCTCTACTGTGCTCCACTGTACTCTACCTCTACTGTACTCCACTCTACTCCACCTCTACTGTGCTCCACTGTACTCCACTGTACTCTACCTCTACTGTGCTCCACTGTGATCTACCTCTACTGTGCTCCACTGTACTCTACCTCTACTGTACTCACCTGTAATCTATCTCTACTGTATTCCACTGTACTCTATCTCTACTGTGATCCACTGTACTCTACCTCTACTCTGCTCCACTGTACTCTATCTCTACTGTGCTCCACTGTACTCTACCTCTACTGTACTCCACTGTACTCTATCTCTACTGTGCTCTACTGTACTCTATCTCTACTGTACTCCACTGTACTCTACCTCTACTGTGCTCCACTGTACTCCACTGTACTCTATCTCTACTGTGCTCCACTGTACTCTATCTCTACTGTACTCCACTGTACTCTACCTCTACTGTGCTCCACTGTACTCCACTATACTCTATCTCTACTGTGCTCCACTGTACTCTACCTCTACTGTACTCCACTCTACTCTACCTCTACTGTGCTCCACTGTACTCTACCTCTACTGTACTCCACTCTACTCTACCTCTACTGGGCTCCACTGTACTCTACCTCTACTGTACTCCACTGTACTCTATCTCTACCGTGCTCCTCTGTACTCTATCTCTACTGTACTCCACTGTACTCTACCTCTACTCTACTGTACTGTTCTCTACCTCTACTGTACTCTACTGTACTCCACCTCTACTGTGCTCCACTGTACTTCACTGTACTCTACCTCTACTGTGCTCCACTGTAATCTACCTCTACTGTGCTCCACTGTACTCTACCTCTACTGTGCTCCACTGTACTCTATCTCTACTGTGCTCTACTGTACTCTACTCTACTGTACTCCACTGTACTCTACCTCTACTGTACTCCACTGTACTCTACCTCTACTTTTCTCCAATGTACTCTACCTCTACTGTACTCTACTGTACTCCTATTCTAATGTGCTCCACTGTAATCCACTGTACTCTACCACTACTGTACTCCACTGTACTCTACCTCTATTGTGCTCTACTGTACTCTATCTCTACTGTGTTCCACTGTACTCTACCTCTACTGTACTCCACTGTACTCTATCTCTACTGTGCTCCACTGTACTCTACCTCTACTGTACTGTACTGTTCTCTACATCTACTGTACTCTACTGTACTCCACCTCTAGTGTGCTCCACTGTACACCACTGTTCTACCTCTACTCTACTCCACTTTACTCTACCTCTACTGCACTCCACTGTACTCTATCTCTACTGTAATCCACTGTGCTCTACCTCTACTGTACTCCACTGTACTCTATCTCTACTGTGCTCCACTGTACTCTATCTCTACTGTACTGTACTGTTCTCTACCTCTACTGTACTCTACTGTACTCCACCTCTACTGTGCTCCACTGTACACCACTGTTCTACCTCTACTGTACTCCACTGTACTCTACCTCTACTGCACTCCACTGTACTCTACCTCTACTGCACTCCACTGTACTCTATCTCTACTGTACTCCACTGTGCTCTACCTCTACTGTGCTCCACTGTACTCTATCTTGACTGTGCTCCACTGTACTCTATCTCTACTGTGCTCCACTGTACTCTATCTCTACTGTGTTCCACTGTACTCTACCTCTACTCTACTCCACTGTACTCTATCTCTACTGTGCTCCACTGTACTCTACCTCTACTGTACTCCACTGTACTCTACCTCTACTGTACTCCACTGTACTCTATCTCTACTGTACTCCACTGTACTCTACCTCTACTGTACTGTACTGTTCTCTACCTCTACTGTACTCTACTGTACTCCACCTCTACTGTACTCTACTGTACTCCACCTCTACTGTGCTCCACTGTACTCCACTGTACTCTACCTCTACTGTGCTCCACTGTGATCTACCTCTACTGTGCTCCACTGTACTCTACCTCTACTGTACTCACCTGTAATCTATCTCTACTGTACTCCACTGTACTCTATTTCTACTGTGATCCACTGTACTCTACCTCTACTCTGCTCCACTGTACTCTATCTCTATTGTGCTCCACTGTACTCTACCTCTACTGTACTCCACTGTACTCTATCTCTACTGTGCTCTACTGTACTCTATCTCTACTGTACTCCACTGTACTCTACCTCTACTGTGCTCCACTGTACTCCACTGTACTCTATCTCTACTGTGCTCCACTGTACTCTATCTCTACTGTACTCCACTGTACTCTACCTCTACTGTGCTCCAATGTACTCCACTGTACTCTATCTCTACTGTGCTCCACTGTACTCTACCTCTACTGTACTCCACTCTACTCCACCTCTACTGTGCTCCACTGTACTCCACTGTACTCTACCTCTACTGTGCTCCACTGTGATCTACCTCTACTGTGCTCCACTGTACTCTACCTCTACTGTACTCACCTGTAATCTATCTCTACTGTATTCCACTGTACTCTATCTCTACTGTGATCCACTGTACTCTACCTCTACTCTGCTCCACTGTACTCTATCTCTACTGTGTTCCACTGTACTCTACCTCTACTGTACTCCACTGTACTCTATCTCTACTGTGCTCTACTGTACTCTATCTCTACTGTACTCCACTGTACTCTACCTCTACTGTGCTCAACTGTACTCCACTGTACTCTATCTCTACTGTGCTCCACTGTACTCTATCTCTACTGTACTCCACTGTACTCTACCTCTACTGTGCTCCACTGTACTCCACTATACTCTATCTCTACTGTGCTCCACTGTACTCTACCTCTACTGTACTCCACTCTACTCTACCTCTACTGTGCTCCACTGTACTCTACCTCTACTGTACTCCACTCTACTCTACCTCTACTGGGCTCCACTGTACTCTACCTCTACTGTACTCCACTGTACTCTATCTCTACCGTGCTCCACTGTACTCTATCTCTACTGTACTCCACTGTACTCTACCTCTACTCTACTGTACTGTTCTCTACCTCTACTGTACTCTACTGTACTCCACCTCTACTGTGCTCCACTGTACTTCACTGTACTCTACCTCTACTGTGCTCCACTGTAATCTACCTCTACTGTGCTCCACTGTACTCTACCTCTACTGTGCTCCACTGTACTCTATCTCTACTGTGCTCTACTGTACTCTACTCTACTGTACTCCACTGTACTCTACCTCTACTGTACTCCACTGTACTCTACCTCTACTTTTCTCCAATGTACTCTACCTCTACTGTACTCTACTGTACTCCTATTCTAATGTGCTCCACTGTAATCCACTGTACTCTACCACTACTGTACTCCACTGTACTCTACCTCTATTGTGCTCTACTGTACTCTATCTCTACTGTGCTCCACTTTACTCTACCTCTACTGTACTCCACTGTACTCTATCTCTACTGTACTCCACTGTACTCTATCTCTACTGTACTCTCTCTCTACTGTACTCCACTGTACTCTACCTCTACTGTGCTCCACTGTACTCTACCTCTACTGTGCTCCACTGTACTCTACCTCTACTGTGCTCCACTGTACTCTACCTCTACTGTGCTCTACTGTACTATCTCTACTGTGTTCCACTGTACTCTACCTCTACTGTACTCCACTGTACTCTATCTGTACTGTGCTCCACTGTACTCTACCTCTACTGTACTGTACTGTTCTCTACCTCTACTGTACTCTACTGTACTCCATTCTACTGTGCTCCACTGTACACCACTGTTCTACCTCTACTGTACTCCACTGTACTCTACCTCTACTGCACTCCACTGTACTCTATCTCTACTGTACTCCACTGTGCTCTACCTCTACTGTGCTCCACTTTACTCTATCTCTACTGTGCTCCACTGTACTCTACCTCTACTGTGCTCTACTGTACTCTATCTCTACTGTACTCCACTGTACTCTATCTCTACTGTGATCCACTGTACTCTACCTCTACTCTGCTCCACTGTACTCTATCTCTACTGTGCTCCACTGTACTCTACCTCTACTGTACTCCACTGTACTCTATCTCTACTGTGCTCTACTGTACTCTATCTCTACTGTACTCCACTGTACTCTACCTCTACTGTGCTCCACTGTACTCCACTGTACTCTATCTCTACTGTGCTCCACTGTACTCTATCTCTACTCTACTCCACTGTACTCTACCTCTACTGTGCTCCACTGTACTCCACTGTACTCTATCTCTACTGTGCTCTACTGTACTCTATCTCTACTGTACTCCACTGTACTCTACCTCTACTGTGCTCCACTGTACTCCACTGTACTCTACCTCTACTGTACTCCACTGTACTCTACCTCTACTGCACTCCACTGTACTCTATCTCTACTGTACTCCACTGTGCTCTACCTCTACTCTGCTCCACTGTACTCTATCTCTACTGTTCTCCACTGTACTCTATCTCTACTGTACTCCACTGTACTCTACCTCTACTGTGCTCCACTGTACTCTACCTCTACTGTGCTCTACTGTACTCCACTGTACTCTACCTCTACTGTACTCCACTGTACTCTACCTCTACTGCACTCCACTGTACTCTACCTCTACTGCACTCCACTGTACTCTATCTCTACTGTACTCCACTGTGCTCTACCTCTACTGTGCTCCACTGTACTCTATCTCTACTGTGCTCCACTGTACTCTATCTCTACTGTGTTCCACTGTACTCTACCTCTACTCTACTCCACTGTACTCTATCTCTACTGTGCTCCACTGTACTCTACCTCTACTGTACTCCACTGTACTCTACCTCTACTGTACTCCACTGTACTCTATCTCTACTGTACTCCACTGTACTCTACCTCTACTGTACTGTACTGTTCTCTACCTCTACTGTACTCTACTGTACTCCACCTCTACTGTGCTCCACTGTACTCCACTGTACTCTACCTCTACTGTGCTCCACTGTGATCTACCTCTACTGTGCTCCACTGTACTCTACCTCTACTGTACTCAACTGTAATCTATATCTACTGTACTCCACTGTACTCTATCTCTACTGTGATCCACTGTACTCTACCTCTACTCTGCTCCACTGTACTCTATCTCTACTGTGCTCCACTGTACTCTACCTCTACTGTACTCCACTGTACTCTATCTCTACTGTGCTCTACTGTACTCTATCTCTACTGTACTCCACTGTACTCTACCTCTACTGTGCTCCACTGTACTCCACTGTACTCTATCTCTACTGTGCTCCACTGTACTCTATCTCTACTGTACTCCACTGTACTCTACCTCTACTGTGCTCCACTTTACTCCACTGTACTCTATCTCTACTGTGCTCCACTGTACTCTATCTCTACTGTACTCCACTCTACTCTACCTCTACTGTGCTCCACTGTACTCTACCTCTACTGTACTCCACTCTACTCTACCTCTACTGGGCTCCACTGTACTCTACCTCTACTGTACTCCACTGTACTCTATCTCTACCGTGCTCCACTGTACTCTATCTCTACTGTACTCCACTGTACTCTACCTCTACTCTACTGTACTGTTCTCTACCTCTACTGTACTCTACTGTACTCCACCTCTACTCTGCTCCACTGTACTCCACTGTACTCTACCTCTACTGTGCTCCACTGTAATCTACCTCTACTGTGCTCCACTGTACTCTACCTCTACTGTGCTCCACTGTACTCTATCTCTACTGTGCTCTACTGTACTCTACTCTACTGTACTCTACCTCTACTGTACTCCACTGTACTCTACCTCTACTTTTCTCCATGGTACTCTACCTCTACTGTACTCCACTGTACTCTACCTCTACTTTTCTCCACTGTACTCTACCTCTACTGTACTCTACTGTACTCCTATTCTAATGTGCTCCACTGTAATCCACTGTACTCTACCACTACTGTACTCCACTGTACTCTACCTCTATTGTGCTCTACTGTACTCTATCTCTACTGTGCTCCACTGTACTCTACCTCTACTGTACTCCACTGTACTCTATCTCTACTGTACTCCACTGTACTCTATCTCTACTGTACTCTCTCTCTACTGTACTCCACTGTACTCTACCTCTACTGTGCTCCACTGTACTCCACCTCTACTGTGCTCCACTGTACTCTACCTCTACTGTGCTCCACTGTACTCTACCTCTACTGTGCTCTACTGTACTCTATCTCTACTGTGTTCCACTGTACTCTACCTCTACTGTGCTCCACTGTACTCTACCTCTACTGTGCTCTACTGTACTCTATCTCTACTGTGTTCCACTGTACTCTACCTCTACTGTACTCCACTGTACTCTATCTCTACTGTGCTCCACTGTACTCTACCTCTACTGTACTCTACTGTACTCCACCTCTACTGTGCTCCACTGTACACCACTGTTCTACCTCTACTGTACTCCACTGTACTCTACCTCTACTGCACTCCACTGTACTCTATCTCTACTGTACTCCACTGTGCTCTACCTCTACTGTGCTCCACTGTACTCTATCTCTACTGTGCTCCACTGTACTCTACCTCTACTGTGCTCTACTGTACTCTATCTCTACTGTACTCCACTGTACTCTATCTCTACTGTGATCCACTGTACTCTACCTCTACTCTGCTCCACTGTACTCTATCTCTACTGTGCTCCACTGTACTCTACCTCTACTGTACTCCACTGTACTCTATCTCTACTGTACTCCACTGTACTCTACCTCTACTGTGCTCCACTGTACTCCACTGTACTCTACCTCTACTGTGCTCCACTGTACTCTACCTCTACTGTGCTCTACTGTACTCTATCTCTACTGTGTTCCACTGTACTCTACCTCTACTGTGCTCCACTGTACTCTACCTCTACTGTGCTCTACTGTACTCTATCTCTAATGTGTTCCACTGTACTCTACCTCTACTGTACTCCACTGTACTCTATCTCTACTGTGCTCCACTGTACTCTACCTCTACTGTACTCTACTGTACTCCACCTCTACTGTGCTCCACTGTACACCACTGTTCTACCTCTACTGTACTCCACTGTACTCTACCTCTACTGCACTCCACTGTACTCTATCTCTACTGTACTCCACTGTGCTCTACCTCTACTGTGCTCCACTGTACTCTATCTCTACTGTGCTCCACTGTACTCTACCTCTACTGTGCTCTACTGTACTCTATCTCTACTGTACTCCACTGTACTCTATCTCTACTGTGATCCACTGTACTCTACCTCTACTCTGCTCCACTGTACTCTATCTCTACTGTGCTCCACTGTACTCTACCTCTACTGTACTCCACTGTACTCTATCTCTACTGTACTCCACTGTACTCTACCTCTACTGTGCTCCACTGTACTCCACTGTACTCTATCACTACTGTGCTCCACTGTACTCTATCTCTACTGTACTCCACTGTACTCTACCTCTACTGTGCTCCACTGTACTCCACTGTACTCTATCTCTACTGTGCTCCACTGTACTCTACCTCTACTGTACTCCACTCTACTCTACCTCTACTGTGCTCCACTGTACTCTACCTCTACTGTACTCCACTCTACTCTACCTCTACTGGGCTCCACTGTACTCTACCTCTACTGTACTCCACTGTACTCTACCTCTACTGTGCTCCACTGTACTCTACCTCTACTGTGCTCCACTGTACTCTACCTCTACTGTGCTCCACTGTACTCTACCTCTACTGTGCTCTACTGTACTCTATCTCTACTGTGTTCCACTGTACTCTATCTCTACTGTGTTCCACTGTACTCTACCTCTACTGTACTCCACTGTACTCTATCTCTACTGTGCTCCACTGTACTCTACCTCTACTGTACTGTACTGTTCTCTACCTCTACTGTACTCTACTGTACTCCACCTCTACTGTGCTCCACTGTACACCACTGTTCTACCTCTACTGTACTCCACTGTACTCTACCTCTACTGCACTCCACTGTACTCTATCTCTACTGTACTCCACTGTGCTCTACCTCTACTGTGCTCCACTGTACTCTATCTCTACTGTGCTCCACAGTACTCTACCTCTACTGTGCTCTACTGTACTCTATCTCTACTGTACTCCACTGTACTCTATCTCTACTGTGATCCACTGTACTCTACCTCTACTCTGCTCCACTGTACTCTATCTCTACTGTGCTCCACTGTACTCTACCTCTACTGTACTCCACTCTACTCTATCTCTACTGTGCTATACTGTACTCTATCTCTACTGTACTCCACTGTACTCTACCTCTACTGTGCTCCACTGTACTCCACTGTACTCTATCTCTACTGTGCTCCACTGTACTCTATCTCTACTGTACTCCACTGTACTCTACCTCTACTGTGCTCCACTGTACTCCACTGTACTCTATCTCTACTGTGCTCCACTGTACTCTACCTCTACTGTACTCCACTCTACTCTACCTCTACTGTGCTCCACTGTACTCTACCTCTACTGTACTCCACTCTACTTTACCTCTACTGGGCTCCACTGTACTCTACCTCTACTGTACTCCACTGTACTCTATCTCTACCGTGCTCCACTGTACCCTATCTCTACTGTACTCCAATGTACTCTACCTCTACTCTACTGTACTGTTCTCTACCTCTACTGTACTCTACTGTACTCTATCTCTACTGTACTCCACTGTGCTCTACCTCTACTGTGCTCCACTGTACTCTATCTCTACTGTGCTCCACTGTACTCTATCTCTACTGTGCTCCACTGTACTCTATCTCTACTGTGTTCCACTGTACTCTACCTCTACTCTACTCCACTGTACTCTATCTCTACTGTGCTCCACTGTACTCTACCTCTACTGTACTCCACTGTACTCTATCTCTACCGTGCTCCACTGTACTCTATCTCTACTGTACTCCAATGTACTCTACCTCTACTCTACTGTACTGTTCTCTACCTCTACTGTACTCTACTGTACTCCACCTCTACTGTGCTCCACTGTACTCCACTGTACTCTACCTCTACTGTGCTCCACTGTAATCTACCTCTACTGTGCTCCACTGTACTCTACCTCTACTGTACTCCACTGTACTCTACCTCTACTGTACTCCACTGTACTCTACCTCTACTTTACTCCACTGTACTTTACCTCTACTCTACTCCACTGTACTCTACCTCTACTGTACTCTATTGTACTCCTATTCTAATGTGCTCCACTGTAATCCACTGTACTCTACCACTACTGTACTCCACTGTACTCTACCTCTATTGTGCTCTACTGTACTCTATCTCTACTGTGCTCCACTGTACTCTACCTCTACTGTACTCCACTGTACTCTATCTCTACTGTACTCCACTGTACTCTATCTCTACTGTACTCTATCTCTACTGTACTCCACTGTACTCTACCTCTACTGTGCTCCACTGTACTCTACCTCTACTGTGCTCCACTGTACTCTACCTCTACTGTGCTCCACTGTACTCTACCTCTACTGTGCTCTACTGTACTCTATCTCTACTGTGTTCCACTGTACTCTACCTCTACTGTACTCCACTGTACTCTATCTCTACTGTGCTCCACTGTACTCTACCTCTACTGTACTGTACTGTTCTCTACATCTACTGTACTCTACTGTACTCCACCTCTAGTGTGCTCCACTGTACACCACTGTTCTACCTCTACTGTACTCCACTACTGTACTCCACTGTACTCTACCTCTACTGCACTCGACTGTACTCTATCTCTACTGTAATCCACTGTGCTCTACCTCTACTGTACTCCACTGTACTCTATCTCTACTGTGCTCCACTGTACTCTACCTCTACTGTACTGTACTGTTCTCTACCTCTACTGTACTCTACTGTACTCCACCTCTACTGTGCTCCACTGTACACCACTGTTCTACCTCTACTGTACTCCACTGTACTCTACCTCTACTGCACTCCACTGTACTCTACCTCTACTGCACTCCACTGTACTCTATCTCTACTGTACTCCACTGTGCTCTACCTCTACTGTGCTCCACTGTACTCTATCTCTACTGTGCTCCACTGTACTCTATCTCTACTGTGCTCCACTGTACTCTATCTCTACTGTGTTCCACTGTACTCTACCTCTACTCTACTCCACTGTACTCTATCTCTACTGTGCTCCACTGTACTCTACCTCTACTGTACTCCACTGTACTCTACCTCTACTGTACTCCACTGTACTCTATCTCTACTGTACTCCACTGTACTCTACCTCTACTGTACTGTACTGTTCTCTACCTCTACTGTACTCTACTGTACTCCACCTCTACTGTGCTCCACTGTAGTCCACTGTACTCTACCTCTACTGTGCTCCACTGTGATCTACCTCTACTGTGCTCCACTGTACTCTACCTCTACTGTACTCACCTGTAATCTATCTCTACTGTACTCCACTGTACTCTATTTCTACTGTGATCCACTGTACTCTACCTCTACTCTGCTCCACTGTACTCTATCTCTACTGTGCTCCACTGTACTCTACCTCTACTGTACTCCACTGTACTCTATCTCTACTGTGCTCTACTGTACTCTATCTCTACTGTACTCCACTGTACTCTACCTCTACTGTGCTCCACTGTACTCCACTGTACTCTATCTCTACTGTGCTCCACTGTACTCTATCTCTACTGTACTCCACTGTACTCTACCTCTACTGTGCTCCACTGTACTCCACTGTACTCTATCTCTACTGTGCTCCACTGTACTCTACCTCTACTGTACTCCACTCTACTCTACCTCTACTGTGCTCCACTGTACTCTACCTCTACTGTACTCCACTCTACTCTACCTCTACTGGGCTCCACTGTACTCTACCTCTACTGTACTCCACTGTACTCTATCTCTACCGTGCTCCACTGTACTCTATCTCTACTGTACTCCACTGTACTCCACCTCTACTGTGCTCCACTGTACTCCACTGTACTCTACCTCTACTGTGCTCCACTGTAATCTACCTCTACTGTGCTCCACTGTACTCTACCTCTACTGTGCTCCACTGTACTCTATCTCTACTGTGCTCTACTGTACTCTACTCTACTGTACTCCACTGTACTCTACCTCTACTGTACTCCACTGTACTCTACCTCTACTTTTCTCCACTGTACTCTACCTCTACTGTACTCTACTGTACTCCTATTCTAATGTGCTCCACTGTAATCCACTGTACTCTACCACTACTGTACTCCACTGTACTCTATCTCTACTGTGCTCCACTGTACTCTACCTCTACTGTACTCCACTGTACTCTACCTCTACTGTACTCCACTGTACTCTATCTCTACTGTACTCCACTGTACTCTACCTCTACTGTACTGTACTGTTCTCTACCTCTACTGTACTCTACTGTACTCCACCTCTACTGTGCTCCACTGTACTCCACTGTACTCTACCTCTACTGTGCTCCACTGTGATCTACCTCTACTGTGCTCCACTGTACTCTACCTCTACTGTACTCACCTGTAATCTATCTCTACTGTACTCCACTGTACTCTATTTCTACTGTGATCCACTGTACTCTACCTCTACTCTGCTCCACTGTACACTATCTCTACTGTGCTCCACTGTACTCTACCTCTACTGTACTCCACTGTACTCTATCTCTACTGTGCTCTACTGTACTCTATCTCTACTGTACTCCACTGTACTCTACCTCTACTGTGCTCCACTGTACTCCACTGTACTCTATCTCTACTGTGCTCCACTGTACTCTATCTCTACTGTACTCCACTGTACTCTACCTCTACTGTGCTCCACTGTACTCCACTGTACTCTATCTCTACTGTGCTCCACTGTACTCTACCTCTACTGTACTCCACTCTACTCTACCTCTACTGTGCTCCACTGTACTCTACCTCTACTGTACTCCACTCTACTCTACCTCTACTGGGCTCCACTGTACTCTACCTCTACTGTACTCCACTGTACTCTATCTCTACCGTGCTCCACTGTACTCTATCTCTACTGTACTCCACTGTACTCTACCTCTACTCTACTGTACTGTTCTCTACCTCTACTGTACTCTACTGTACTCCACCTCTACTGTTCTCCACTGTACTCCACTGTAATCTACCTCTACTGTGCTCCACTGTACTCTACCTCTACTGTGCTCCACTGTACTCTATCTCTACTGTGCTCTACTGTACTCTACTCTACTGTACTCCACTGTACTCTACCTCTACTGTACTCCACTGTACTCTACCTCTACTGTACTCCACTGTACTCTACCTCTACTTTTCTCCAATGTACTCTACCTCTACTGTACTCTACTGTACTCCTATTCTAATGTGCTCCACTGTAATCCACTGTACTCTACCACTACTGTACTCCACTGTACTCTACCTCTATTGTGCTCTACTGTACTCTATCTCTACTGTGCTCCACTTTACTCTACCTCTACTGTACTCCACTGTACTCTACCTCTACTGTACTCCACTGTACTCTATCTCTACTGTGCTCTACTGTACTCTATCTCTACTGTACTCCACTGTACTCTACCTCTACTGTGCTCCACTGTACTCTATCTCTACTGTGCTCCACTGTACTCTATCTCTACTGTACTCCACTGTACTCTACCTCTACTGTGCTCCACTGTACTCCACTGTACTCTATCTCTACTGTGCTCTACTGTACTCTATCTCTACTGTACTCCACTGTACTCTACCTCTACTGTGCTCCACTGTACTCTACCTCTACTGTACTCCACTCTACTCTACCTCTACTGGGCTCCACTGTACTCTACCTCTACTGTACTCCACTGTACTCTATCTCTACTGTACTCTCTCTCTACTGTACTTCACTGTACTCTACCTCTACTGTGCTCCACTGTACTCTACCTCTACTGTGCTCCACTGTACTCTACCTCTACTGTGCTCCACTGTACTCTACCTCTACTGTGCTCTACTCTACTCTATCTCTACTGTGTTCCACTGTACTCTATCTCTACTGTGTTCCACTGTACTCTACCTCTACTGTACTCCACTGTACTCTATCTCTACTGTGCTCCACTGTACTCTACCTCTACTGTACTGTACTGTTCTCTACCTCTACTGTACTCTACTGTACTCCACCTCTACTGTGCTCCACTGTACACCACTGTTCTACCTCTACTGTACTCCACTGTACTCTACCTCTACTGCACTCCACTGTACTCTATCTCTACTCTACTCCACTGTGCTCTACCTCTACTGTGCTCCACTGTACTCTATCTCTACTGTGCTCCACTGTACTCTACCTCTACTGTGCTCTACTGTACTCTATCTCTACTGTACTCCACTGTACTCTATCTCTACTGTGATCCACTGTACTCTACCTCTACTCTGCTCCACTGTACTCTATCTCTACTGTGCTCCACTGTACTCTACCTCTACTGTACTCCACTCTACTCTATCTCTACTGTGCTATACTGTACTCTATCTCTACTGTACTCCACTGTACTCTACCTCTACTGTGCTCCACTGTACTCCACTGTACTCTATCTCTACTGTGCTCCACTGTACTCTATCTCTACTGTACTCCACTATACTCTACCTCTACTGTGCTCCACTGTACTCCACTGTACTCTATCTCTACTGTGCTCCACTGTACTCTACCTCTACTGTACTCCACTCTACTCTACCTCTACTGTGCTCCACTGTACTCTACCTCTACTGTACTCCACTCTACTCTACCTCTACTGGGCTCCACTGTACTCTACCTCTACTGTACTCCACTGTACTCTATCTCTACCGTGCTCCACTGTACTCTATCTCTACTGTACTCCAATGTACTCTACCTCTACTCTACTGTACTGTTCTCTACCTCTACTGTACTCAACTGTACTCTATCTCTACTGTACTCCACTGTGCTCTACCTCTACTGTGCTCCAATGTACTCTATCTCTACTGTGCTCCACTGTACTCTATCTCTACTGTGCTCCACTGTACTCTATCTCTACTGTGTTCCACTGTACTCTACCTCTACTCTACTCCACTGTACTCTATCTCTACTGTGCTCCACTGTACTCTACCTCTACTGTACTCCACTGTACTCTATCTCTACCGTGCTCCACTGTACTCTATCTCTACTGTACTCCAATGTACTCTACCTCTACTCTACTGTACTGTTCTCTACCTCTACTGTACTCTACTGTACTCCACCTCTACTGTGCTCTACTGTACTCCACTGTACTCTACCTCTACTGTGCTCCACTGTAATCTACCTCTACTGTGCTCCACTGTACTCTACCTCTACTGTACTCCACTGTACTCTACCTCTACTGTACTCCACTGTACTCTACCTCTACTTTACTCCACTGTACTTTACCTCTACTCTACTCCACTGTACTCTACCTCTACTGTACTCTATTGTACTCCTATTCTAATGTGCTCCACTGTAATCCACTGTACTCTACCACTACTGTACTCCACTGTACTCTACCTCTATTGTGCTCTACTGTACTCTATCTCTACTGTGCTCCACTGTACTCTACCTCTACTGTACTCCACTGTACTCTATCTCTAGTGTACTCCACTGTACTCTATCTCTACTGTACTCTATCTCTACTGTACTCCACTGTACTCTACCTCTACTGTGCTCCACTGTACTCTACCTCTACTGTGCTCCACTGTACTCTACCTCTACTGTGCTCCACTGTACTCTACCCCTACTGTGCTCTACTGTACTCTATCTCTACTGTGTTCCACTGTACTCTACCTCTACTGTACTCCACTGTACTCTGTCTCTACTGTGCTCCACTGTACTCTACCTCTACTGTACTGTACTGTTCTCTACATCTACTGTACTCTACTGTACTCCACCTCTAGTGTGCTCCACTGTACACCACTGTTCTACCTCTACTGTACTCCACTTTACTCTACCTCTACTGCACTCCACTGTACTCTATCTCTACTGTAATCCACTGTGCTCTACCTCTACTGTACTCCACTGTACTCTATCTCTACTGTGCTCCACTGTACTCTATCTTTACTGTACTGTACTGTTCTCTACCTCTACTGTACTCTACTGTACTCCACCTCTACTGTGCTCCACTGTACACCACTGTTCTACCTCTACTGTACTCCACTGTACTCTACCTCTACTGCACTCCACTGTACTCTACCTCTACTGCACTCCACTGTACTCTATCTCTACTGTACTCCACTGTGCTCTACCTCTACTGTGCTCCACTGTACTCTATCTTGACTGTGCTCCACTGTACTCTATCTCTACTGTGCTCCACTGTACTCTATCTCTACTGTGTTCCACTGTACTCTACCTCTACTCTACTCCACTGTACTCTATCTCTACTGTGCTCCACTGTACTCTACCTCTACTGTACTCCACTGTACTCTACCTCTACTGTACTCCACTGTACTCTATCTCTACTGTACTCCACTGTACTCTACCTCTACTGTACTGTACTGTTCTCTACCTCTACTGTACTCTACTGTACTCCACCTCTACTGTACTCTACTGTACTCCACCTCTACTGTGCTCCACTGTACTCCACTGTACTCTACCTCTACTGTGCTCCACTGTGATCTACCTCTACTGTGCTCCACTGTACTCTACCTCTACTGTACTCACCTGTAATCTATCTCTACTGTACTCCACTGTACTCTATTTCTACTGTGATCCACTGTACTCTACCTCTACTCTGCTCCACTGTACTCTATCTCTACTGTGCTCCACTGTACTCTACCTCTACTGTACTCCACTGTACTCTATCTCTACTGTGCTCTACTGTACTCTATCTCTACTGTACTCCACTGTACTCTACCTCTACTGTGCTCCACTGTACTCCACTGTACTCTATCTCTACTGTGCTCCACTGTACTCTATCTCTACTGTACTCCACTGTACTCTACCTCTACTGTGCTCCACTGTACTCCACTGTACTCTATCTCTACTGTGCTCCACTGTACTCTACCTCTACTGTACTCCACTCTACTCTACCTCTACTGTGCTCCACTGTACTCTACCTCTACTGTACTCCACTCTACTCTACCTCTACTGGGCTCCACTGTACTCTACCTCTACTGTACTCCACTGTACTCTATCTCTACCGTGCTCCACTGTACTCTATCTCTACTGTACTCCACTGTACTCTACCTCTACTCTACTGTACTGTTCTCTACCTCTACTGTACTCTACTGTACTCCACCTCTACTGTGCTCCACTGTACTCCACTGTACTCTACCTCTACTGTGCTCCACTGTAATCTACCTCTACTGTGCTCCACTGTACTCTACCTCTACTGTGCTCCACTGTAATCTACCTCTACTGTGCTCCACTGTACTCTACCTCTACTGTGCTCCACTGTACTCTATCTCTACTGTGCTCTACTGTACTCTAATCTACTGTACTCCACTGTACTCTACCTCTACTGTACTCCACTGTACTCTACCTCTACTTTTCTCCACTGTACTCTACCTCTACTGTACTCTACTGTACTCCTATTCTAATGTGCTCCACTGTAATCCACTGTACTCTACCACTACTGTACTCCACTGTACTCTATCTCTACTGTGCTCCACTGTACTCTACCTCTACTGTACTCCACTGTACTCTACCTCTTCTGTACTCCACTGCACTCTATCTCTACTGTACTCCACTGTACTCTACCTCTACTGTACTGTACTGTTCTCTACCTCTACTGTACTCTACTGTACTCCACCTCTACTGTGCTCCACTGTACTCCACTGTACTCTACCTCTACTGTGCTCCACTGTGATCTACCTCTACTGTGCTCCACTGTACTCTACCTCTACTGTACTCACCTGTAATCTATCTCTACTGTACTCCACTGTACTCTATTTCTACTGTGATCCACTGTACTCTACCTCTACTCTGCTCCACTGTACTCTATCTCTACTGTGCTCCACTGTACTCTACCTCTACTGTACTCCACTGTACTCTATCTCTACTGTGCTCTACTGTACTCTATCTCTACTGTACTCCACTGTACTCTACCTCTACTGTGCTCCACTGTACTCCACTGTACTCTATCTCTACTGTGCTCCACTGTACTCTATCTCTACTGTACTCCACTGTACTCTACCTCTACTGTGCTCCACTGTACTCCACTGTACTCTATCTCTACTGTGCTCCACTGTACTCTACCTGTACTGTACTCCACTCTACTCTACCTCTACTGTGCTCCACTGTACTCTACCTCTACTGTACTCCACTCTACTCTACCTCTACTGGGCTCCACTGTACTCTACCTCTACTGTACTCCACTGTACCCTATCTCTACCGTGCTCCACTGTACTCTATCTCTACTGTACTCCACTGTACTCTACCTCTACTCTACTGTACTGTTCTCTACCTCTACTGTACTCTACTGTACTCCACCTCTACTGTGCTCCACTGTACTCCACTGTACTCTACCTCTACTGTGCTCCACTGTAATCTACCTCTACTGTGCTCCACTGTACTCTACCTCTACTGTGCTCCACTGTACTCTATCTCTACTGTGCTCTACTGTACTCTACTCTACTGTACTCCACTGTACTCTACCTCTACTGTACTCCACTGTACTCTACCTCTACTGTGCTCTACTGTACTCTATCTCTACTGTGTTCCACTGTACTCTACCTCTACTGTACTCCACTGTACTCTATCTCTACTGTGCTCCACTCTACTCTATCTCTACTGTGCTATACTGTACTCTATCTCTACTGTACTCCACTGTACTCTACCTCTACTGTGCTCCACTGTACTCCACTGTACTCTATCTCTACTGTGCTCCACTGTACTCTATCTCTACTGTACTCCACTGTACTCTACCTCTACTGTGCTCCACTGTACTCCACTGTACTCTATCTCTACTGTGCTCCACTGTACTCTACCTCTACTGTACTCCACTCTACTCTACCTCTACTGTGCTCCACTGTACTCTACCTCTACTGTACTCCACTCTACTCTACCTCTACTGGGCTCCACTGTACTCTACCTCTACTGTACTCCACTGTACTCTATCTCTACCGTGCTCCACTGTACTCTATCTCTACTGTACTCCAATGTACTCTACCTCTACTCTACTGTACTGTTCTCTACCTCTAATGTACTCTACTGTACTCCACCTCTACTGTGCTCCACTGTACTCCACTGTACTCTACCTCTACTGTGCTCCACTGTAATCTACCTCTACTGTGCTCCACTGTACTCTACCTCTAATGTACTCCACTGTACTCTACCTCTACTGTACTCCACTGTACTCTACCTCTACTGTACTCCACTGTACTCTACCTCTACTTTACTCCACTGTACTTTACCTCTACTCTACTCCACTGTACTCTACCTCTACTGTACTCTATTGTACTCCTATTCTAATGTGCTCCACTGTAATCCACTGTACTCTACCACTACTGTACTCCATTGTACTCTATCTCTACTGTGCTGCACTGTACTCTACCTCTACTGTACTCCACTGTACTCTATCTCTACCGTGCTCCACTGTACTCTATCTCTACTGTACTCCAATGTACTCTACCTCTACTCTACTGTACTGTTCTCTACCTCTACTGTACTCTACTGTACTCTATCTCTACTGTACTCCACTGTGCTCTACCTCTACTGTGCTCCACTGTACTCTATCTCTACTGTGCTCCACTGTACTCTATCTCTACTGTGCTCCACTGTACTCTATCTCTACTGTGTTCCACTGTACTCTACCTCTACTCTACTCCACTGTACTCTATCTCTACTGTGCTCCACTGTACTCTACCTCTACTGTACTCCACTGTACTCTATCTCTACCGTGCTCCACTGTACTCTATCTCTACTGTACTCCAATGTACTCTACCTCTACTCTACTGTACTGTTCTCTACCTCTACTGTACTCTACTGTACTCCACCTCTACTGTGCTCTACTGTACTCCACTGTACTCTACCTCTACTGTGCTCCACTGTAATCTACCTCTACTGTGCTCCACTGTACTCTACCTCTACTGTACTCCACTGTACTCTACCTCTACTGTACTCCACTGTACTCTACCTCTACTGTACTCCACTGTACTCTACCTCTACTTTACTCCACTGTACTTTACCTCTACTCTACTCCACTGTACTCTACCTCTACTGTAGTCTATTGTACTCCTATTCTAATGTGCTCCACTGTAATCCACTGTACTCTACCACTACTGTACTCCACTGTACTCTATCTCTAATGTGCTCCACTGTACTCTACCTCTACTGTACTCCACTGTACTCTATCTCTACCGTGCTCCACTGTACTCTATCTCTACTGTACTCCAATGTACTCTACCTCTACTCTACTGTACTGTTCTCTACCTCTACTGTACTCTACTGTACTCTATCTCTACTGTACTCCACTGTGCTCTACCTCTACTGTGCTCCACTGTACTCTATCTCTACTGTGCTCCACTGTACCCTATCTCTACTGTGCTCCACTGTACTCTATCTCTACTGTGTTCCACTGTACTCTACCTCTACTCTACTCCACTGTACTCTATCTCTACTGTGCTCCACTGTACTCTACCTCTACTGTACTCCACTGTACTCTATCTCTACCGTGCTCCACTGTACTCTATCTCTACTGTACTCCAATGTACTCTACCTCTACTCTACTGTACTGTTCTCTACCTCTACTGTACTCTACTGTACTCCACCTCTACTGTGCTCTACTGTACTCCACTGTACTCTACCTCTACTGTGCTCCACTGTAATCTACCTCTACTGTGCTCCACTGTACTCTACCTCTACTGTACTCCACTGTACTCTACCTCTACTGTACTCCACTGTACTCTACCTCTACTTTACTCCACTGTACTTTACCTCTACTCTACTCCACTGTACTCTACCTCTACTGTACTCTTTTGTACTCCTATTCTAATGTGCTCCACTGTAATCCACTGTACTCTACCACTACTGTACTCCACTGTACTCTACCTCTATTGTGCTCTACTGTACTCTATCTCTACTGTGCTCCACTGTACTCTATCTTTACTGTACTGTACTGTTCTCTACCTCTACTGTACTCTACTGTACTCCACCTCTACTGTGCTCCACTGTACACCACTGTTCTACCTCTACTGTACTCCACTGTACTCTACCTCTACTGCACTCCACTGTACTCTACCTCTACTGCACTCCACTGTACTCTATCTCTACTGTACTCCACTGTGCTCTACCTCTACTGTGCTCCACTGTACTCTATCTTGACTGTGCTCCACTGTACTCTATCTCTACTGTGCTCCACTGTACTCTATCTCTACTGTGTTCCACTGTACTCTACCTCTACTCTACTCCACTGTACTCTATCTCTACTGTGCTCCACTGTACTCTACCTCTACTGTACTCCACTGTACTCTACCTCTACTGTACTCCACTGTACTCTATCTCTACTGTACTCCACTGTACTCTACCTCTACTGTACTGTACTGTTCTCTACCTCTACTGTACTCTACTGTACTCCACCTCTACTGTACTCTACTGTACTCCACCTCTACTGTGCTCCACTGTACTCCACTGTACTCTACCTCTACTGTGCTCCACTGTGATCTACCTCTACTGTGCTCCACTGTACTCTACCTCTACTGTACTCACCTGTAATCTATCTCTACTGTACTCCACTGTACTCTATTTCTACTGTGATCCACTGTACTCTACCTCTACTCTGCTCCACTGTACTCTATCTCTACTGTGCTCCACTGTACTCTACCTCTACTGTACTCCACTGTACTCTATCTCTACTGTGCTCTACTGTACTCTATCTCTACTGTACTCCACTGTACTCTACCTCTACTGTGCTCCACTGTACTCCACTGTACTCTATCTCTACTGTGCTCCACTGTACTCTATCTCTACTGTACTCCACTGTACTCTACCTCTACTGTGCTCCACTGTACTCCACTGTACTCTATCTCTACTGTGCTCCACTGTACTCTACCTCTACTGTACTCCACTCTACTCTACCTCTACTGTGCTCCACTGTACTCTACCTCTACTGTACTCCACTCTACTCTACCTCTACTGGGCTCCACTGTACTCTACCTCTACTGTACTCCACTGTACTCTATCTCTACCGTGCTCCACTGTACTCTATCTCTACTGTACTCCACTGTTCTCTACCTCTACTGTACTCTACTGTACTCCACCTCTACTGTGCTCCACTGTACTCCACTGTACTCTACCTCTACTGTGCTCCACTGTAATCTACCTCTACTGTGCTCCACTGTACTCTACCTCTACTGTGCTCCACTGTAATCTACCTCTACTGTGCTCCACTGTACTCTACCTCTACTGTGCTCCACTGTACTCTATCTCTACTGTGCTCTACTGTACTCTAATCTACTGTACTCCACTGTACTCTACCTCTACTGTACTCCACTGTACTCTACCTCTACTTTTCTCCACTGTACTCTACCTCTACTGTACTCTACTGTACTCCTATTCTAATGTGCTCCACTGTAATCCACTGTACTCTACCACTACTGTACTCCACTGTACTCTATCTCTACTGTGCTCCACTGTACTCTACCTCTACTGTACTCCACTGTACTCTACCTCTTCTGTACTCCACTGCACTCTATCTCTACTGTACTCCACTGTACTCTACCTCTACTGTACTGTACTGTTCTCTACCTCTACTGTACTCTACTGTACTCCACCTCTACTGTGCTCCACTGTACTCCACTGTACTCTACCTCTACTGTGCTCCACTGTGATCTACCTCTACTGTGCTCCACTGTACTCTACCTCTACTGTACTCACCTGTAATCTATCTCTACTGTACTCCACTGTACTCTATTTCTACTGTGATCCACTGTACTCTACCTCTACTCTGCTCCACTGTACTCTATCTCTACTGTGCTCCACTGTACTCTACCTCTACTGTACTCCACTGTACTCTATCTCTACTGTGCTCTACTGTACTCTATCTCTACTGTACTCCACTGTACTCTACCTCTACTGTGCTCCACTGTACTCCACTGTACTCTATCTCTACTGTGCTCCACTGTACTCTATCTCTACTGTACTCCACTGTACTCTACCTCTACTGTGCTCCACTGTACTCCACTGTACTCTATCTCTACTGTGCTCCACTGTACTCTACCTGTACTGTACTCCACTCTACTCTACCTCTACTGTGCTCCACTGTACTCTACCTCTACTGTACTCCACTCTACTCTACCTCTACTGGGCTCCACTGTACTCTACCTCTACTGTACTCCACTGTACCCTATCTCTACCGTGCTCCACTGTACTCTATCTCTACTGTACTCCACTGTACTCTACCTCTACTCTACTGTACTGTTCTCTACCTCTACTGTACTCTACTGTACTCCACCTCTACTGTGCTCCACTGTACTCCACTGTACTCTACCTCTACTGTGCTCCACTGTAATCTACCTCTACTGTGCTCCACTGTACTCTACCTCTACTGTGCTCCACTGTACTCTATCTCTACTGTGCTCTACTGTACTCTACTCTACTGTACTCCACTGTACTCTACCTCTACTGTACTCCACTGTACTCTACCTCTACTGTGCTCTACTGTACTCTATCTCTACTGTGTTCCACTGTACTCTACCTCTACTGTACTCCACTGTACTCTATCTCTACTGTGCTCCACTCTACTCTATCTCTACTGTGCTATACTGTACTCTATCTCTACTGTACTCCACTGTACTCTACCTCTACTGTGCTCCACTGTACTCCACTGTACTCTATCTCTACTGTGCTCCACTGTACTCTATCTCTACTGTACTCCACTGTACTCTACCTCTACTGTGCTCCACTGTACTCCACTGTACTCTATCTCTACTGTGCTCCACTGTACTCTACCTCTACTGTACTCCACTCTACTCTACCTCTACTGTGCTCCACTGTACTCTACCTCTACTGTACTCCACTCTACTCTACCTCTACTGGGCTCCACTGTACTCTACCTCTACTGTACTCCACTGTACTCTATCTCTACCGTGCTCCACTGTACTCTATCTCTACTGTACTCCAATGTACTCTACCTCTACTCTACTGTACTGTTCTCTACCTCTAATGTACTCTACTGTACTCCACCTCTACTGTGCTCCACTGTACTCCACTGTACTCTACCTCTACTGTGCTCCACTGTAATCTACCTCTACTGTGCTCCACTGTACTCTACCTCTAATGTACTCCACTGTACTCTACCTCTACTGTACTCCACTGTACTCTACCTCTACTGTACTCCACTGTACTCTACCTCTACTTTACTCCACTGTACTTTACCTCTACTCTACTCCACTGTACTCTACCTCTACTGTACTCTATTGTACTCCTATTCTAATGTGCTCCACTGTAATCCACTGTACTCTACCACTACTGTACTCCATTGTACTCTATCTCTACTGTGCTGCACTGTACTCTACCTCTACTGTACTCCACTGTACTCTATCTCTACCGTGCTCCACTGTACTCTATCTCTACTGTACTCCAATGTACTCTACCTCTACTCTACTGTACTGTTCTCTACCTCTACTGTACTCTACTGTACTCTATCTCTACTGTACTCCACTGTGCTCTACCTCTACTGTGCTCCACTGTACTCTATCTCTACTGTGCTCCACTGTACTCTATCTCTACTGTGCTCCACTGTACTCTATCTCTACTGTGTTCCACTGTACTCTACCTCTACTCTACTCCACTGTACTCTATCTCTACTGTGCTCCACTGTACTCTACCTCTACTGTACTCCACTGTACTCTATCTCTACCGTGCTCCACTGTACTCTATCTCTACTGTACTCCAATGTACTCTACCTCTACTCTACTGTACTGTTCTCTACCTCTACTGTACTCTACTGTACTCCACCTCTACTGTGCTCTACTGTACTCCACTGTACTCTACCTCTACTGTGCTCCACTGTAATCTACCTCTACTGTGCTCCACTGTACTCTACCTCTACTGTACTCCACTGTACTCTACCTCTACTGTACTCCACTGTACTCTACCTCTACTGTACTCCACTGTACTCTACCTCTACTTTACTCCACTGTACTTTACCTCTACTCTACTCCACTGTACTCTACCTCTACTGTAGTCTATTGTACTCCTATTCTAATGTGCTCCACTGTAATCCACTGTACTCTACCACTACTGTACTCCACTGTACTCTATCTCTAATGTGCTCCACTGTACTCTACCTCTACTGTACTCCACTGTACTCTATCTCTACCGTGCTCCACTGTACTCTATCTCTACTGTACTCCAATGTACTCTACCTCTACTCTACTGTACTGTTCTCTACCTCTACTGTACTCTACTGTACTCTATCTCTACTGTACTCCACTGTGCTCTACCTCTACTGTGCTCCACTGTACTCTATCTCTACTGTGCTCCACTGTACCCTATCTCTACTGTGCTCCACTGTACTCTATCTCTACTGTGTTCCACTGTACTCTACCTCTACTCTACTCCACTGTACTCTATCTCTACTGTGCTCCACTGTACTCTACCTCTACTGTACTCCACTGTACTCTATCTCTACCGTGCTCCACTGTACTCTATCTCTACTGTACTCCAATGTACTCTACCTCTACTCTACTGTACTGTTCTCTACCTCTACTGTACTCTACTGTACTCCACCTCTACTGTGCTCTACTGTACTCCACTGTACTCTACCTCTACTGTGCTCCACTGTAATCTACCTCTACTGTGCTCCACTGTACTCTACCTCTACTGTACTCCACTGTACTCTACCTCTACTGTACTCCACTGTACTCTACCTCTACTTTACTCCACTGTACTTTACCTCTACTCTACTCCACTGTACTCTACCTCTACTGTACTCTTTTGTACTCCTATTCTAATGTGCTCCACTGTAATCCACTGTACTCTACCACTACTGTACTCCACTGTACTCTACCTCTATTGTGCTCTACTGTACTCTATCTCTACTGTGCTCCACTGTACTCTACCTCTACTGTACTCCACTGTACTCTATCTCTACTGTACTCCACTGTACTCTATCTCTACTGTACTCTATCTCTACTGTACTCCACTGTACTCTACCTCTACTGTGCTCCACTGTACTCTACCTCTACTGTGCTCCACTGTACTCTACCTCTACTGTGCTCCACTGTACTCTACCTCTACTGTGCTCCACTGTACTCTATCTCTACTGTGCTCCACTGTACTCTATCTCTACTGTTTTCCACTGTACTCTACCTCTACTCTACTCCACTGTACTCTATCTCTACTGTGCTCCACTGTACTCTACCTCTACTGTACTCCACTGTACTCTATCTCTACCGTGCTCCACTGTACTCTATCTCTACTGTACTCCAATGTACTCTACCTCTACTCTACTGTACTGTTCTCTACCTCTACTGTACTCTACTGTACTCCACCTCTACTGTGCTCTACTGTACTCCACTGTACTCTACCTCTACTGTGCTCCACTGTAATCTACCTCTACTGTGCTCCACTGTACTCTACCTCTACTGTACTCCACTGTACTCTACCTCTACTGTACTCCACTGTACTCTACCTCTACTTTACTCCACTGTACTTTACCTCTACTCTACTCCACTGTACTCTACCTCTACTGTACTCTTTTGTAATCCTATTCTAATGTGCTCCACTGTAATCCACTGTACTCTACCACTACTGTACTCCACTGTACTCTACCTCTATTGTGCTCTACTGTACTCTATCTCTACTGTGCTCCACTGTACTCTACCTCTACTGTACTCCACTGTACTCTATCTCTACTGTACTCCACTGTACTCTATCTCTACTGTACTCTATCTCTACTGTACTCCACTGTACTCTACCTCTACTGTGCTCCACTGTACTCTACCTCTACTGTGCTCCACTGTACTCTACCTCTACTGTGCTCCACTGTACTCTACCTCTACTGTGCTCTACTGTACTCTATCTCTACTGTGTTCCACTGTACTCTACCTCTACTGTACTCCACTGTACTCTATCTCTACTGTGCTCCACTGTACTCTACCTCTACTCTACTGTACTGTTCTCTACATCTACTGTACTCTACTGTACTCCACCTCTAGTGTGCTCCACTGTACACCACTGTTCTACCTCTACTGTACTCCACTGTACTCTACCTCTACTGCACTCCACTGTACTCTATCTCTACTGTAATCCACTGTGCTCTACCTCTACTGTACTCCACTGTACTCTATCTCTACTGTGCTCCACTGTACTCTACCTCTACTGTACTGTACTGTTCTCTACCTCTACTGTACTCTACTGTACTCCACCTCTACTGTGCTCCACTGTACACCACTGTTCTACCTCTACTGTACTCCACTGTACTCTACCTCTACTGCACTCCACTGTACTCTACCTCTACTGCACTCCACTGTACTCTATCTCTACTGTACTCCACTGTGCTCTACCTCTACTGTGCTCCACTGTACTCTATCTTGACTGTGCTCCACTGTACTCTATCTCTACTGTGCTCCACTGTACTCTATCTCTACTGTGTTCCACTGTACTCTACCTCTACTCTACTCCACTGTACTCTATCTCTACTGTGCTCCACTGTACTCTACCTCTACTGTACTCCACTGTACTCTACCTCTACTGTACTCCACTGTACTCTATCTCTACTGTACTCCACTGTACTCTACCTCTACTGTACTGTACTGTTCTCTACCTCTACTGTACTCTACTGTACTCCACCTCTACTGTACTCTACTGAACTCCATCCCTACTGTGCTCCACTGTACTACACTGTACTCTACCTCTACTGTGCTCCACTGTGATCTACCTCTACTGTGCTCCACTGTACTCTACCTCTACTGTACTCACCTGTAATCTATCTCTACTGTACTCCACTGTACTCTATTTCTACTGTGATCCACTGTACTCTACCTCTACTCTGCTCCACTGTACTCTATCTCTACTGTGCTCCACTGTACTCTACCTCTACTGTACTCCACTGTACTCTATCTCTACTGTGCTCTACTGTACTCTATCTCTACTGTACTCCACTGTACTCTACCTCTACTGTGCTCCACTGTACTCCACTGTACTCTATCTCTACTGTGCTCCACTGTACTCTATCTCTACTGTACTCCACTGTACTCTACCTCTACTGTGCTCCACTGTACTCCACTGTACTCTATCTCTACTGTGCTCCACTGTACTCCACTGTACTCTATCTCTACTGTGCTCCACTGTACTCTACCTCTACTGTACTCCACTCTACTGTACCTCTACTGTGCTCCACTGTACTCTACCTCTACTGTACTCCACTCTACTCTACCTCTACTGGGCTCCACTGTACTCTACCTCTACTGTAATCCACTCTACTCTATCTCTACCTTGCTCCACTGTACTCTATCTCTACTGTACTCCACTGTACTCTACCTCTACTCTACTGTACTGTTCTCTACCTCTACTGTACTCTACTGTACTCCACCTCTACTGTGCTCCACTGTACTCTATCTCTACTGTACTCCACTGTACTCTACCTCTACTGTACTGTACTGTTCTCTACCTCTACTGTACTCTACTGTACTCCACCTCTACTGTGCTCCACTGTACTCCACTGTACTCTACCTCTACTGTGCTCCACTGTGATCTACCTCTACTGTGCTCCAATGTACTCTACCTCTACTGTACTCACCTGTAATCTATCTCTACTGTACTCCACTGTACTCTATTTCTACTGTGATCCACTGTACTCTACCTCTACTCTGCTCCACTGTACTCTATCTCTACTGTGCTCCACTGTACTCTACCTCTACTGTACTCCACTGTACTCTATCTCTACTGTGCTCTACTGTACTCTATCTCTACTGTACTCCACTGTACTCTACCTCTACTGTGCTCCACTGTACTCCACTGTACTCTATCTCTACTGTGCTCCACTGTACTCTATCTCTACTGTACTCCACTGTACTCTACCTCTACTGTACTCCACTGTACTCTATCTCTACTGTGCTCCACTGTACTCTATCTCTACTGTACTCCACTGTACTCTATCTCTACTGTACTCCACTGTACTCTATTTCTACTGTGATCCACTGTACTCTACCTCTACTCTGCTCCACTGTACTCTATCTCTACTGTGCTCCACTGTACTCTACCTCTACTGTACTCCACTGTACTCTATCTCTACTGTGCTCTACTGTACTCTATCTCTACTGTACTCCACTGTACTCTACCTCTACTGTGCTCCACTGTACTCCAATGTACTCTACCTCTACTCTACTGTACTGTTCTCTACCTCTAATGTACTCTACTGTACTCCACCTCTACTGTGCTCCACTGTACTCAACTGTACTCTACCTCTACTGTGCTCCACTGTAATCTACCTCTACTGTGCTCCACTGTACTCTACCTCTACTGTACTCCACTGTACTCTACCTCTACTGTACTCCACTGTACTCTACCTCTACTTTACTCCACTGTACTTTACCTCTACTCTACTCCACTGTACTCTACCTCTACTGTACTCTATTGTACTCCTATTCTAATGTGCTCCACTGTAATCAACTGTAATCTACCACTACTGTACTCCACTGTACTCTATCTCTACTGTGCTCCACTGTACTCTACCTCTACTGTACTCCACTCTACTCTACCTCTACTGTGCTCCACTGTACTCTATCTCTACTGTACTCCACTGTGCTCTACCTCTACTGTGCTCCACTGTACTCTATCTCTACTGTGCTCCACTGTACTCTACCTCTACTGTGCTCTACTGTACTCTATCTCTACTGTACTCCGCTGTGCTCTACCTCTACTGTGCTCCACTGTACTCTATCTCTACTGTGCTCCACTGTACTCTACCTCTACTGTGCTCCACTGTACTCCACTGTACTCTATCTCTACTGTGCTCCACTGTACTCTATCTCTACTGTACTCCACTGTACTCTACCTCTACTGTGCTCCACTGTACTCCACTGTACTCTATCTCTACTGTGCTCCACTGTACTCTACCTCTACTGTACTCCACTCTACTCTACCTCTACTGTGCTCCACTGTACTCTACCTCTACTGTACTCCACTCTACTCTACCTCTACTGGGCTCCACTGTACTCTACCTCTACTGTACTCCACTGTACTCTATCTCTACTGTACTCTCTCTCTACTGTACTCCACTGTACTCTACCTCTACTGTGCTCCACTGTACTCTACCTCTACTGTGCTCCACTGTACTCTACCTCTACTGTGCTCCACTGTAATCTACCTCTACTGTGCTCCACTGTACTCTACCTCTACTGTGCTCCACTGTACTCTATCTCTACTGTGCTCTACTGTACTCTACTCTACTGTACTCCACTGTACTCTACCTCTACTGTACTCCACTGTACTCTACCTCTAATTTTCTCCACTGTACTTTACCTCTACTGTACTCTACTGTACTCCTATTCTAATGTGCTCCACTGTAATCCACTGTACTCTACCACTACTGTACTCCACTGTACTCTATCTCTACTGTGCTCCACTGTACTCTACCTCTACTGTACTCCACTGTACTCTACCTCTACTGTACTCCACTGTACTCTATCTCTACTGTACTCCACTGTACTCTACATCTACTGTACTGTACTGTTCTCTACCTCTACTGTACTCTACTGTACTCCACCTCTACTGTGCTCCACTGTACTCCACTGTACTCTACCTCTACTGTGCTCCACTGTGATCTACCTCTACTGTGCTCCAATGTACTCTACCTCTACTGTACTCACCTGTAATCTATCTCTACTGTACTCCACTGTACTCTATTTCTACTGTGATCCACTGTACTCTACCTCTACTCTGCTCCACTGTACTCTATCTCTACTGTGCTCCACTGTACTCTACCTCTACTGTACTCCACTGTACTCTATCTCTACTGTGCTCTACTGTACTCTATCTCTACTGTACTCCACTGTACTCTACCTCTACTGTGCTCCACTGTACTCCACTGTACTCTATCTCTACTGTGCTCCACTGTACTCTATCTCTACTGTACTCCACTGTACTCTACCTCTACTGTGCTCCACTGTACTCCACTGTACTCTATCTCTACTGTGCTCCACTGTACTCTACCTGTACTGTACTCCACTCTACTCTACCTCTACTGTGCTCCACTGTACTCTACCTCTACTGTACTCCACTCTACTCTACCTCTACTGGGCTCCACTGTACTCTACCTCTACTGTACTCCACTGTACTCTATCTCTACCGTGCTCCACTGTACTCTATCTCTACTGTACTCCACTGTACTCTACCTCTACTCTACTGTACTGTTCTCTACCTCTACTGTACTCTACTGTACTCCACCTCTACTGTGCTCCACTGTACTCCACTGTACTCTACCTCTACTGTGCTCCACTGTAATCTACCTCTACTGTGCTCCACTGTACTCTACCTCTACTGTGCTCCACTGTACTCTATCTCTACTGTGCTCTACTGTACTCTACTCTACTGTACTCCACTGTACTCTACCTCTACTGTACTCCACTGTACTCTACCTCTACTGTGATCTACTGTACTCTATCTCTACTGTGTTCCACTGTACTCTACCTCTACTGTACTCCACTGTACTCTATCTCTACTGTGCTCCACTCTACTCTATCTCTACTGTGCTATACTGTACTCTATCTCTACTGTACTCCACTGTACTCTACCTCTACTGTGCTCCACTGTACTCCACTGTACTCTATCTCTACTGTGCTCCACTGTACTCTATCTCTACTGTACTCCACTGTACTCTACCTCTACTGTGCTCCACTGTACTCCACTGTACTCTATCTCTACTGTGCTCCACTGTACTCTACCTCTACTGTACTCCACTCTACTCTACCTCTACTGTGCTCCACTGTACTCTACCTCTACTGTACTCCACTCTACTCTACCTCTACTGGGCTCCACTGTACTCTACCTCTACTGTACTCCACTGTACTCTATCTCTACCGTGCTCCACTGTACTCTATCTCTACTGTACTCCAATGTACTCTACCTCTACTCTACTGTACTGTTCTCTACCTCTAATGTACTCTACTGTACTCCACCTCTACTGTGCTCCACTGTACTCCACTGTACTCTACCTCTACTGTGCTCCACTGTAATCTACCTCTACTGTGCTCCACTGTACTCTACCTCTACTGTACTCCACTGTACTCTACCTCTACTGTACTCCACTGTACTCTACCTCTACTTTACTCCACTGTACTTTACCTCTACTCTACTCCACTGTACTCTACCTCTACTGTACTCTTTTGTACTCCTATTCTAATGTGCTCCACTGTAATCCACTGTACTCTACCACTACTGTACTCCACTGTACTCTACCTCTATTGTGCTCTACTGTACTCTATCTCTACTGTGCTCCACTGTACTCTACCTCTACTGTACTCCACTGTACTCTATCTCTACTGTACTCCACTGTACTCTATCTCTACTGTACTCTATCTCTACTGTACTCCACTGTACTCTACCTCTACTGTGCTCCACTGTACTCTACCTCTACTGTGCTCCACTGTACTCTACCTCTACTGTGCTCCACTGTACTCTACCTCTACTGTGCTCCACTGTACTCTATCTCTACTGTGCTCCACTGTACTCTATCTCTACTGTTTTCCACTGTACTCTACCTCTACTCTACTCCACTGTACTCTATCTCTACTGTGCTCCACTGTACTCTACCTCTACTGTACTCCACTGTACTCTATCTCTACCGTGCTCCACTGTACTCTATCTCTACTGTACTCCAATGTACTCTACCTCTACTCTACTGTACTGTTCTCTACCTCTACTGTACTCTACTGTACTCCACCTCTACTGTGCTCTACTGTACTCCACTGTACTCTACCTCTACTGTGCTCCACTGTAATCTACCTCTACTGTGCTCCACTGTACTCTACCTCTACTGTACTCCACTGTACTCTACCTCTACTGTACTCCACTGTACTCTACCTCTACTTTACTCCACTGTACTTTACCTCTACTCTACTCCACTGTACTCTACCTCTACTGTACTCTTTTGTAATCCTATTCTAATGTGCTCCACTGTAATCCACTGTACTCTACCACTACTGTACTCCACTGTACTCTACCTCTATTGTGCTCTACTGTACTCTATCTCTACTGTGCTCCACTGTACTCTACCTCTACTGTACTCCACTGTACTCTATCTCTACTGTACTCCACTGTACTCTATCTCTACTGTACTCTATCTCTACTGTACTCCACTGTACTCTACCTCTACTGTGCTCCACTGTACTCTACCTCTACTGTGCTCCACTGTACTCTACCTCTACTGTGCTCCACTGTACTCTACCTCTACTGTGCTCTACTGTACTCTATCTCTACTGTGTTCCACTGTACTCTACCTCTACTGTACTCCACTGTACTCTATCTCTACTGTGCTCCACTGTACTCTACCTCTACTCTACTGTACTGTTCTCTACATCTACTGTACTCTACTGTACTCCACCTCTAGTGTGCTCCACTGTACACCACTGTTCTACCTCTACTGTACTCCACTGTACTCTACCTCTACTGCACTCCACTGTACTCTATCTCTACTGTAATCCACTGTGCTCTACCTCTACTGTACTCCACTGTACTCTATCTCTACTGTGCTCCACTGTACTCTACCTCTACTGTACTGTACTGTTCTCTACCTCTACTGTACTCTACTGTACTCCACCTCTACTGTGCTCCACTGTACACCACTGTTCTACCTCTACTGTACTCCACTGTACTCTACCTCTACTGCACTCCACTGTACTCTACCTCTACTGCACTCCACTGTACTCTATCTCTACTGTACTCCACTGTGCTCTACCTCTACTGTGCTCCACTGTACTCTATCTTGACTGTGCTCCACTGTACTCTATCTCTACTGTGCTCCACTGTACTCTATCTCTACTGTGTTCCACTGTACTCTACCTCTACTCTACTCCACTGTACTCTATCTCTACTGTGCTCCACTGTACTCTACCTCTACTGTACTCCACTGTACTCTACCTCTACTGTACTCCACTGTACTCTATCTCTACTGTACTCCACTGTACTCTACCTCTACTGTACTGTACTGTTCTCTACCTCTACTGTACTCTACTGTACTCCACCTCTACTGTACTCTACTGAACTCCATCCCTACTGTGCTCCACTGTACTACACTGTACTCTACCTCTACTGTGCTCCACTGTGATCTACCTCTACTGTGCTCCACTGTACTCTACCTCTACTGTACTCACCTGTAATCTATCTCTACTGTACTCCACTGTACTCTATTTCTACTGTGATCCACTGTACTCTACCTCTACTCTGCTCCACTGTACTCTATCTCTACTGTGCTCCACTGTACTCTACCTCTACTGTACTCCACTGTACTCTATCTCTACTGTGCTCTACTGTACTCTATCTCTACTGTACTCCACTGTACTCTACCTCTACTGTGCTCCACTGTACTCCACTGTACTCTATCTCTACTGTGCTCCACTGTACTCTATCTCTACTGTACTCCACTGTACTCTACCTCTACTGTGCTCCACTGTACTCCACTGTACTCTATCTCTACTGTGCTCCACTGTACTCCACTGTACTCTATCTCTACTGTGCTCCACTGTACTCTACCTCTACTGTACTCCACTCTACTGTACCTCTACTGTGCTCCACTGTACTCTACCTCTACTGTACTCCACTCTACTCTACCTCTACTGGGCTCCACTGTACTCTACCTCTACTGTAATCCACTCTACTCTATCTCTACCTTGCTCCACTGTACTCTATCTCTACTGTACTCCACTGTACTCTACCTCTACTCTACTGTACTGTTCTCTACCTCTACTGTACTCTACTGTACTCCACCTCTACTGTGCTCCACTGTACTCTATCTCTACTGTACTCCACTGTACTCTACCTCTACTGTACTGTACTGTTCTCTACCTCTACTGTACTCTACTGTACTCCACCTCTACTGTGCTCCACTGTACTCCACTGTACTCTACCTCTACTGTGCTCCACTGTGATCTACCTCTACTGTGCTCCAATGTACTCTACCTCTACTGTACTCACCTGTAATCTATCTCTACTGTACTCCACTGTACTCTATTTCTACTGTGATCCACTGTACTCTACCTCTACTCTGCTCCACTGTACTCTATCTCTACTGTGCTCCACTGTACTCTACCTCTACTGTACTCCACTGTACTCTATCTCTACTGTGCTCTACTGTACTCTATCTCTACTGTACTCCACTGTACTCTACCTCTACTGTGCTCCACTGTACTCCACTGTACTCTATCTCTACTGTGCTCCACTGTACTCTATCTCTACTGTACTCCACTGTACTCTACCTCTACTGTACTCCACTGTACTCTATCTCTACTGTGCTCCACTGTACTCTATCTCTACTGTACTCCACTGTACTCTATCTCTACTGTACTCCACTGTACTCTATTTCTACTGTGATCCACTGTACTCTACCTCTACTCTGCTCCACTGTACTCTATCTCTACTGTGCTCCACTGTACTCTACCTCTACTGTACTCCACTGTACTCTATCTCTACTGTGCTCTACTGTACTCTATCTCTACTGTACTCCACTGTACTCTACCTCTACTGTGCTCCACTGTACTCCAATGTACTCTACCTCTACTCTACTGTACTGTTCTCTACCTCTAATGTACTCTACTGTACTCCACCTCTACTGTGCTCCACTGTACTCAACTGTACTCTACCTCTACTGTGCTCCACTGTAATCTACCTCTACTGTGCTCCACTGTACTCTACCTCTACTGTACTCCACTGTACTCTACCTCTACTGTACTCCACTGTACTCTACCTCTACTTTACTCCACTGTACTTTACCTCTACTCTACTCCACTGTACTCTACCTCTACTGTACTCTATTGTACTCCTATTCTAATGTGCTCCACTGTAATCAACTGTAATCTACCACTACTGTACTCCACTGTACTCTATCTCTACTGTGCTCCACTGTACTCTACCTCTACTGTACTCCACTCTACTCTACCTCTACTGTGCTCCACTGTACTCTATCTCTACTGTACTCCACTGTGCTCTACCTCTACTGTGCTCCACTGTACTCTATCTCTACTGTGCTCCACTGTACTCTACCTCTACTGTGCTCTACTGTACTCTATCTCTACTGTACTCCGCTGTGCTCTACCTCTACTGTGCTCCACTGTACTCTATCTCTACTGTGCTCCACTGTACTCTACCTCTACTGTGCTCCACTGTACTCCACTGTACTCTATCTCTACTGTGCTCCACTGTACTCTATCTCTACTGTACTCCACTGTACTCTACCTCTACTGTGCTCCACTGTACTCCACTGTACTCTATCTCTACTGTGCTCCACTGTACTCTACCTCTACTGTACTCCACTCTACTCTACCTCTACTGTGCTCCACTGTACTCTACCTCTACTGTACTCCACTCTACTCTACCTCTACTGGGCTCCACTGTACTCTACCTCTACTGTACTCCACTGTACTCTATCTCTACTGTACTCTCTCTCTACTGTACTCCACTGTACTCTACCTCTACTGTGCTCCACTGTACTCTACCTCTACTGTGCTCCACTGTACTCTACCTCTACTGTGCTCCACTGTAATCTACCTCTACTGTGCTCCACTGTACTCTACCTCTACTGTGCTCCACTGTACTCTATCTCTACTGTGCTCTACTGTACTCTACTCTACTGTACTCCACTGTACTCTACCTCTACTGTACTCCACTGTACTCTACCTCTAATTTTCTCCACTGTACTTTACCTCTACTGTACTCTACTGTACTCCTATTCTAATGTGCTCCACTGTAATCCACTGTACTCTACCACTACTGTACTCCACTGTACTCTATCTCTACTGTGCTCCACTGTACTCTACCTCTACTGTACTCCACTGTACTCTACCTCTACTGTACTCCACTGTACTCTATCTCTACTGTACTCCACTGTACTCTACATCTACTGTACTGTACTGTTCTCTACCTCTACTGTACTCTACTGTACTCCACCTCTACTGTGCTCCACTGTACTCCACTGTACTCTACCTCTACTGTGCTCCACTGTGATCTACCTCTACTGTGCTCCAATGTACTCTACCTCTACTGTACTCACCTGTAATCTATCTCTACTGTACTCCACTGTACTCTATTTCTACTGTGATCCACTGTACTCTACCTCTACTCTGCTCCACTGTACTCTATCTCTACTGTGCTCCACTGTACTCTACCTCTACTGTACTCCACTGTACTCTATCTCTACTGTGCTCTACTGTACTCTATCTCTACTGTACTCCACTGTACTCTACCTCTACTGTGCTCCACTGTACTCCACTGTACTCTATCTCTACTGTGCTCCACTGTACTCTATCTCTACTGTACTCCACTGTACTCTACCTCTACTGTGCTCCACTGTACTCCACTGTACTCTATCTCTACTGTGCTCCACTGTACTCTACCTGTACTGTACTCCACTCTACTCTACCTCTACTGTGCTCCACTGTACTCTACCTCTACTGTACTCCACTCTACTCTACCTCTACTGGGCTCCACTGTACTCTACCTCTACTGTACTCCACTGTACTCTATCTCTACCGTGCTCCACTGTACTCTATCTCTACTGTACTCCACTGTACTCTACCTCTACTCTACTGTACTGTTCTCTACCTCTACTGTACTCTACTGTACTCCACCTCTACTGTGCTCCACTGTACTCCACTGTACTCTACCTCTACTGTGCTCCACTGTAATCTACCTCTACTGTGCTCCACTGTACTCTACCTCTACTGTGCTCCACTGTACTCTATCTCTACTGTGCTCTACTGTACTCTACTCTACTGTACTCCACTGTACTCTACCTCTACTGTACTCCACTGTACTCTACCTCTACTGTGATCTACTGTACTCTATCTCTACTGTGTTCCACTGTACTCTACCTCTACTGTACTCCACTGTACTCTATCTCTACTGTGCTCCACTCTACTCTATCTCTACTGTGCTATACTGTACTCTATCTCTACTGTACTCCACTGTACTCTACCTCTACTGTGCTCCACTGTACTCCACTGTACTCTATCTCTACTGTGCTCCACTGTACTCTATCTCTACTGTACTCCACTGTACTCTACCTCTACTGTGCTCCACTGTACTCCACTGTACTCTATCTCTACTGTGCTCCACTGTACTCTACCTCTACTGTACTCCACTCTACTCTACCTCTACTGTGCTCCACTGTACTCTACCTCTACTGTACTCCACTCTACTCTACCTCTACTGGGCTCCACTGTACTCTACCTCTACTGTACTCCACTGTACTCTATCTCTACCGTGCTCCACTGTACTCTATCTCTACTGTACTCCAATGTACTCTACCTCTACTCTACTGTACTGTTCTCTACCTCTAATGTACTCTACTGTACTCCACCTCTACTGTGCTCCACTGTACTCCACTGTACTCTACCTCTACTGTGCTCCACTGTAATCTACCTCTACTGTGCTCCACTGTACTCTACCTCTACTGTACTCCACTGTACTCTACCTCTACTGTACTCCACTGTACTCTACCTCTACTTTACTCCACTGTACTTTACCTCTACTCTACTCCACTGTACTCTACCTCTACTGTACTCTATTGTACTCCTATTCTAATGTGCTCCACTGTAATCCACTGTAATCTACCACTACTGTACTCCACTGTACTCTATCTCTACTGTGCTCCACTGTACTCTACCTCTACTGTACTCCACTCTACTCTACCTCTACTGTGCTCCACTGTACTCTATCTCTACTGTACTCCACTGTGCTCTACCTCTACTGTGCTCCACTGTACTCTATCTCTACTGTGCTCCACTGTACTCTACCTCTACTGTGCTCTACTGTACTCTATCTCTACTGTACTCCACTGTGCTCTACCTCTACTGTGCTCCACTGTACTCTATCTCTACTGTGCTCCACTGTACTCTACCTCTACTGTGCTCCACTGTACTCCACTGTACTCTATCTCTACTGTGCTCCACTGTACTCTATCTCTACTGTACTCCACTGTACTCTACCTCTACTGTGCTCCACTGTACTCCACTGTACTCTATCTCTACTGTGCTCCACTGTACTCTACCTCTACTGTACTCCACTCTACTCTACCTCTACTGTGCTCCACTGTACTCTACCTCTACTGTACTCCACTCTACTCTACCTCTACTGGGCTCCACTGTACTCTACCTCTACTGTACTCCACTGTACTCTATCTCTACTGTACTCTCTCTCTACTGTACTCCACTGTACTCTACCTCTACTGTGCTCCACTGTACTCTACCTCTACTGTGCTCCACTGTACTCTACCTCTACTGTGCTCCACTGTACTCTACCTCTACTGTGCTCTACTGTACTCTATCTCTACTGTGTTCCACTGTACTCTACCTCTACTGTACTCCACTGTACTCTATCTCTACTTTGCTCCACTGTACTCTACCTCTACTGTACTGTACTGTTCTCTACCTCTACTGTACTCTACTGTACTCCACCTCTACTGTGCTCCACTGTACACCACTGTTCTACCTCTACTGTACTCCACTGTACTCTACCTCTACTGCACTCCACTGTACTCTATCTCTACTGTACTCCACTGTGCTCTACCTCTACTGTGCTCCACTGTACTCTATCTCTACTGTGCTCCACTGTACTCTACCTCTACTGTGCTCTACTGTACTCTATCTCTACTGTACTCCACTGTACTCTATCTCTACTGTGATCCACTGTACTCTACCTCTACTCTGCTCCACTGTACTCTATCTCTACTGTGCTCCACTGTACTCTACCTCTACTGTACTCCACTCTACTCTATCTCTACTGTGCTATACTGTACTCTATCTCTACTGTACTCCACTGTACTCTACCTCTACTGTGCTCCACTGTACTCCACTGTACTCTATCTCTACTGTGCTCCACTGTACTCTATCTCTACTGTACTCCAATGTACTCTACCTCTACTGTGCTCCACTGTACTCCACTGTACTCTATCTCTACTGTGCTCCACTGTACTCTACCTCTACTGTACTCCACTCTACTCTACCTCTACTGTGCTCCACTGTACTCTACCTCTACTGTACTCCACTCTACTCTACCTCTACTGGGCTCCACTGTACTCTACCTCTACTGTACTCCACTGTACTCTATCTCTACCGTGCTCCACTGCAGTCTATCTCTACTGTACTCCAATGTACTCTACCTCTACTCTACTGTACTGTTCTCTACCTCTACTGTACTCTAATGTACTCCACCTCTACTGTGCTCCACTGTACTCCACTGTACTCTACCTCTACTGTGCTCCACTGTAATCTACCTCTACTGTGCTCCACTGTACTCTACCTCTACTGTACTCCACTGTACTCTACCTCTACTGTACTCCACTGTACTCTACCTCTACTTTACTCCACTGTACTTTACCTCTACTCTACTCCACTGTACTCTACCTCTACTGTACTCTATTGTACTCCTATTCTAATGTGCTCCACTGTAATCCACTGTACTCTACCACTACTGTACTCCACTGTACTCTACCTCTATTGTGCTCTACTGTACTCTATCTCTACTGTGCTCCACTGTACTCTACCTCTACTGTACTCCACTGTACTCTATCTCTACTGTACTCCACTGTACTCTATCTCTACTGTACTCTATCTCTACTGTACTCCACTGTACTCTACCTCTACTGTGCTCCACTGTACTCTACCTCTACTGTGCTCCACTGTACTCTACCTCTACTGTGCTCCACTGTACTCTACCTCTACTGTGCTCCACTGTAATCTACCTCTACTGTGCTCCACTGTACTCTACCTCTACTGTACTCCACTGTACTCTACCTCTACTGTACTCCACTGTACTCTACCTCTACTTTACTCCACTGTACTTTACCTCTACTCTACTCCACTGTACTCTACCTCTACTGTACTCTTTTGTACTCCTATTCTAATGTGCTCCACTGTAATCCACTGTACTCTACCACTACTGTACTCCACTGTACTCTACCTCTATTGTGCTCTACTGTACTCTATCTCTACTGTGCTCCACTGTACTCTACCTCTACTGTACTCCACTGTACTCTATCTCTACTGTACTCCACTGTACTCTATCTCTACTGTACTCTATCTCTACTGTACTCCACTGTACTCTACCTCTACTGTGCTCCACTGTACTCTACCTCTACTGTGCTCCACTGTACTCTACCTCTACTGTGCTCCACTGTACTCTACCTCTACTGTGCTCCACTGTACTCTATCTCTACTGTGCTCCACTGTACTCTATCTCTACTGTTTTCCACTGTACTCTACCTCTACTCTACTCCACTGTACTCTATCTCTACTGTGCTCCACTGTACTCTACCTCTACTGTACTCCACTGTACTCTATCTCTACCGTGCTCCACTGTACTCTATCTCTACTGTACTCCAATGTACTCTACCTCTACTCTACTGTACTGTTCTCTACCTCTACTGTACTCTACTGTACTCCACCTCTACTGTGCTCTACTGTACTCCACTGTACTCTACCTCTACTGTGCTCCACTGTAATCTACCTCTACTGTGCTCCACTGTACTCTACCTCTACTGTACTCCACTGTACTCTACCTCTACTGTACTCCACTGTACTCTACCTCTACTTTACTCCACTGTACTTTACCTCTACTCTACTCCACTGTACTCTACCTCTACTGTACTCTTTTGTACTCCTATTCTAATGTGCTCCACTGTAATCCACTGTACTCTACCACTACTGTACTCCACTGTACTCTACCTCTATTGTGCTCTACTGTACTCTATCTCTACTGTGCTCCACTGTACTCTACCTCTACTGTACTCCACTGTACTCTATCTCTACTGTACTCCACTGTACTCTATCTCTACTGTACTCTATCTCTACTGTACTCCACTGTACTCTACCTCTACTGTGCTCCACTGTACTCTACCTCTACTGTGCTCCACTGTACTCTACCTCTACTGTGCTCCACTGTACTCTACCTCTACTGTGCTCTACTGTACTCTATCTCTACTGTGTTCCACTGTACTCTACCTCTACTGTACTCCACTGTACTCTATCTCTACTGTGCTCCACTGTACTCTACCTCTACTGTACTGTACTGTTCTCTACATCTACTGTACTCTACTGTACTCCACCTCTAGTGTGCTCCACTGTACACCACTGTTCTACCTCTACTGTACTCCACTGTACTCTACCTCTACTGCACTCCACTGTACTCTATCTCTACTGTAATCCACTGTGCTCTACCTCTACTGTACTCCACTGTACTCTATCTCTACTGTGCTCCACTGTACTCTACCTCTACTGTACTGTACTGTTCTCTACCTCTACTGTACTCTACTGTACTCCACCTCTACTTTGCTCCACTGTACACCACTGTTCTACCTCTACTGTACTCCACTGTACTCTACCTCTACTGCACTCCACTGTACTCTACCTCTACTGCACTCCACTGTACTCTATCTCTACTGTACTCCACTGTGCTCTACCTCTACTGTGCTCCACTGTACTCTATCTTGACTGTGCTCCACTGTACTCTATCTCTACTGTGCTCCACTGTACTCTATCTCTACTGTGTTCCACTGTACTCTACCTCTACTCTACTCCACTGTACTCTATCTCTACTGTGCTCCACTGTACTCTACCTCTACTGTACTCCACTGTACTCTACCTCTACTGTACTCCACTGTACTCTATCTCTACTGTACTCCACTGTACTCTACCTCTACTGTACTGTACTGTTCTCTACCTCTACTGTACTCTACTGTACTCCACCTCTACTGTACTCTACTGTACTCCACCTCTACTGTGCTCCACTGTACTCCACTGTACTCTACCTCTACTGTGCTCCACTGTGATCTACCTCTACTGTGCTCCACTGTACTCTACCTCTACTGTACTCACCTGTAATCTATCTCTACTGTACTCCACTGTACTCTATTTCTACTGTGATCCACTGTACTCTACCTCTACTCTGCTCCACTGTACTCTATCTCTACTGTGCTCCACTGTACTCTACCTCTACTGTACTCCACTGTACTCTATCTCTACTGTGCTCTACTGTACTCTATCTCTACTGTACTCCACTGTACTCTACCTCTACTGTGCTCCACTGTACTCCACTGTACTCTATCTCTACTGTGCTCCACTGTACTCTATCTCTACTGTACTCCACTGTACTCTACCTCTACTGTGCTCCACTGTACTCCACTGTACTCTATCTCTACTGTGCTCCACTGTACTCTACCTCTACTGTACTCCACTCTACTGTACCTCTACTGTGCTCCACTGTACTCTACCTCTACTGTACTCCACTCTACTCTACCTCTACTGGGCTCCACTGTACTCTACCTCTACTGTAATCCACTGTACTCTATCTCTACTGTACTCCACTGTACTCTACCTCTACTCTACTGTACTGTTCTCTACCTCTACTGTACTCTACTGTACTCCACCTCTACTGTGCTCCACTGTACTCCACTGTACTCTACCTCTACTGTGCTCCACTGTAATCTACCTCTACTGTGCTCCACTGTACTCTACCTCTACTGTGCTCCACTGTAATCTACCTCTACTGTGCTCCACTGTACTCTACCTCTACTGTGCTCCACTGTACTCTATCTCTACTGTGCTCTACTGTACTCTACTCTACTGTACTCCACTGTACTCTACCTCTACTGTACTCCACTGTACTCTACCTCTAATTTTCTCCACTGTACTTTACCTCTACTGTACTCTACTGTACTCCTATTCTAATGTGCTCCACTGTAATCCACTGTACTCTACCACTACTGTACTCCACTGTACTCTATCTCTACTGTGCTCCACTGTACTCTACCTCTACTGTACTCCACTGTACTCTACCTCTACTGTACTCCACTGTACTCTATCTCTACTGTACTCCACTGTACTCTACCTCTACTGTACTGTACTGTTCTCTACCTCTACTGTACTCTACTGTACTCCACCTCTACTGTGCTCCACTGTACTCCACTGTACTCTACCTCTACTGTGCTCCACTGTGATCTACCTCTACTGTGCTCCAATGTACTATACCTCTACTGTACTCACCTGTAATCTATCTCTACTGTACTCCACTGTACTCTATTTCTACTGTGATCCACTGTACTCTACCTCTACTCTGCTCCACTGTACTCTATCTCTACTGTGCTCCACTGTACTCTACCTCTACTGTACTCCACTGTACTCTATCTCTACTGTGCTCTACTGTACTCTATCTCTACTGTACTCCACTGTACTCTACCTCTACTGTGCTCCACTGTACTCCACTGTACTCTATCTCTACTGTGCTCCACTGTACTCTATCTCTACTGTACTCCACTGTACTCTACCTCTACTGTGCTCCACTGTACTCCACTGTACTCTATCTCTACTGTGCTCCACTGTACTCTACCTGTACTGTACTCCACTCTACTCTACCTCTACTGTGCTCCACTGTACTCTACCTCTACTGTACTCCACTCTACTCTACCTCTACTGGGCTCCACTGTACTCTACCTCTACTGTACTCCACTGTACTCTATCTCTACCGTGCTCCACTGTACTCTATCTCTACTGTACTCCACTGTACTCTACCTCTACTCTACTGTACTGTTCTCTACCTCTACTGTACTCTACTGTACTCCACCTCTACTGTGCTCCACTGTACTCCACTGTACTCTACCTCTACTGTGCTCCACTGTAATCTACCTCTACTGTGCTCCACTGTACTCTACCTCTACTGTGCTCCACTGTACTCTATCTCTACTGTGCTCTACTGTACTCTACTCTACTGTACTCCACTGTACTCTACCTCTACTGTACTCCACTGTACTCTACCTCTACTGTGATCTACTGTACTCTATCTCTACTGTGTTCCACTGTACTCTACCTCTACTGTACTCCACTGTACTCTATCTCTACTGTGCTCCACTCTACTCTATCTCTACTGTGCTATACTGTACTCTATCTCTACTGTACTCCACTGTACTCTACCTCTACTGTGCTCCACTGTACTCCACTGTACTCTATCTCTACTGTGCTCCACTGTACTCTATCTCTACTGTACTCCACTGTACTCTACCTCTACTGTGCTCCACTGTACTCCACTGTACTCTATCTCTACTGTGCTCCACTGTACTCTACCTCTACTGTACTCCACTCTACTCTACCTCTACTGTGCTCCACTGTACTCTACCTCTACTGTACTCCACTCTACTCTACCTCTACTGGGCTCCACTGTACTCTACCTCTACTGTACTCCACTGTACTCTATCTCTACCGTGCTCCACTGTACTCTATCTCTACTGTACTCCAATGTACTCTACCTCTACTCTACTGTACTGTTCTCTACCTCTAATGTACTCTACTGTACTCCATCTCTACTGTGCTCCACTGTACTCCACTGTACTCTACCTCTACTGTGCTCCACTGTAATCTACCTCTACTGTGCTCCACTGTACTCTACCTCTACTGTACTCCACTGTACTCTACCTCTACTGTACTCCACTGTACTCTACCTCTACTTTACTCCACTGTACTTTACCTCTACTCTACTCCACTGTACTCTACCTCTACTGTACTCTATTGTACTCCTATTCTAATGTGCTCCACTGTAATCCACTGTAATCTACCACTACTGTACTCCACTGTACTCTATCTCTACTGTGCTCCACTGTACTCTACCTCTACTGTACTCCACTCTACTCTACCTCTACTGTGCTCCACTGTACTCTATCTCTACTGTACTCCACTGTGCTCTACCTCTACTGTGCTCCACTGTACTCTATCTCTACTGTGCTCCACTGTACTCTACCTCTACTGTGCTCTACTGTACTCTATCTCTACTGTACTACACTGTGCTCTACCTCTACTGTGCTCCACTGTACTCTATCTCTACTGTGCTCCACTGTACTCTACCTCTACTGTGCTCCACTGTACTCCACTGTACTCTATCTCTACTGTGCTCCACTGTACTCTATCTCTACTGTACTCCACTGTACTCTACCTCTACTGTGCTCCACTGTACTCCACTGTACTCTATCTCTACTGTGCTCCACTGTACTCTACCTCTACTGTACTCCACTCTACTCTACCTCTACTGTGCTCCACTGTACTCTACCTCTACTGTACTCCACTCTACTCTACCTCTACTGGGCTCCACTGTACTCTACCTCTACTGTACTCCACTGTACTCTATCTCTACTGTACTCTCTCTCTACTGTACTCCACTGTACTCTACCTCTACTGTGCTCCACTGTACTCTACCTCTACTGTGCTCCACTGTACTCTACCTCTACTGTGCTCCACTGTACTCTACCTCTACTGTGCTCTACTGTACTCTATCTCTACTGTGTTCCACTGTACTCTACCTCTACTGTACTCCACTGTACTCTATCTCTACTTTGCTCCACTGTACTCTACCTCTACTGTACTGTACTGTTCTCTACCTCTACTGTACTCTACTGTACTCCTATTCTAATGTGCTCCACTGTAATCCACTGTACTCTACCACTACTGTACTCCACTGTACTCTATCTCTACTGTGCTCCACTGTACTCTACCTCTACTGTACTCCACTGTACTCTACCTCTACTGTACTCCACTGTACTCTATCTCTACTGTACTCCACTGTACTCTACCTCTACTGTACTGTACTGTTCTCTACCTCTACTGTACTCTACTGTACTCCACCTCTACTGTGCTCCACTGTACTCCACTGTACTCTACCTCTACTGTGCTCCACTGTGATCTACCTCTACTGTGCTCCAATGTACTCTACCTCTACTGTACTCACCTGTAATCTATCTCTACTGTACTCCACTGTACTCTATTTCTACTGTGATCCACTGTACTCTACCTCTACTCTGCTCCACTGTACTCTATCTCTACTGTGCTCCACTGTACTCTACCTCTACTGTACTCCACTGTACTCTATCTCTACTGTGCTCTACTGTACTCTATCTCTACTGTACTCCACTGTACTCTACCTCTACTGTGCTCCACTGTACTCCACTGTACTCTATCTCTACTGTGCTCCACTGTACTCTATCTCTACTGTACTCCACTGTACTCTACCTCTACTGTGCTCCACTGTACTCCACTGTACTCTATCTCTACTGTGCTCCACTGTACTCTACCTGTACTGTACTCCACTCTACTCTACCTCTACTGTGCTCCACTGTACTCTACCTCTACTGTACTCCACTCTACTCTACCTCTACTGGGCTCCACTGTACTCTACCTCTACTGTACTCCACTGTACTCTATCTCTACCGTGCTCCACTGTACTCTATCTCTACTGTACTCCACTGTACTCTACCTCTACTCTACTGTACTGTTCTCTACCTCTACTGTACTCTACTGTACTCCACCTCTACTGTGCTCCACTGTACTCCACTGTACTCTACCTCTACTGTGCTCCACTGTAATCTACCTCTACTGTGCTCCACTGTACTCTACCTCTACTGTGCTCCACTGTACTCTATCTCTACTGTGCTCTACTGTACTCTACTCTACTGTACTCCACTGTACTCTACCTCTACTGTACTCCACTGTACTCTACCTCTACTGTGATCTACTGTACTCTATCTCTACTGTGTTCCACTGTACTCTACCTCTACTGTACTCCACTGTACTCTATCTCTACTGTGCTCCACTCTACTCTATCTCTACTGTGCTATACTGTACTCTATCTCTACTGTACTCCACTGTACTCTACCTCTACTGTGCTCCACTGTACTCCACTGTACTCTATCTCTACTGTGCTCCACTGTACTCTATCTCTACTGTACTCCACTGTACTCTACCTCTACTGTGCTCCACTGTACTCCACTGTACTCTATCTCTACTGTGCTCCACTGTACTCTACCTCTACTGTACTCCACTCTACTCTACCTCTACTGTGCTCCACTGTACTCTACCTCTACTGTACTCCACTCTACTCTACCTCTACTGGGCTCCACTGTACTCTACCTCTACTGTACTCCACTGTACTCTATCTCTACCGTGCTCCACTGTACTCTATCTCTACTGTACTCCAATGTACTCTACCTCTACTCTACTGTACTGTTCTCTACCTCTAATGTACTCTACTGTACTCCACCTCTACTGTGCTCCACTGTACTCCACTGTACTCTACCTCTACTGTGCTCCACTGTAATCTACCTCTACTGTGCTCCACTGTACTCTACCTCTACTGTACTCCACTGTACTCTACCTCTACTGTACTCCACTGTACTCTACCTCTACTTTACTCCACTGTACTTTACCTCTACTCTACTCCACTGTACTCTACCTCTACTGTACTCTATTGTACTCCTATTCTAATGTGCTCCACTGTAATCCAATGTAATCTACCACTACTGTACTCCACTGTACTCTATCTCTACTGTGCTCCACTGTACTCTACCTCTACTGTACTCCACTCTACTCTACCTCTACTGTGCTCCACTGTACTCTATCTCTACTGTACTCCACTGTGCTCTACCTCTACTGTGCTCCACTGTACTCTATCTCTACTGTGCTCCACTGTACTCTACCTCTACTGTGCTCTACTGTACTCTATCTCTACTGTACTCCACTGTGCTCTACCTCTACTGTGCTCCACTGTACTCTATCTCTACTGTGCTCCACTGTACTCTACCTCTACTGTGCTCCACTGTACTCCACTGTACTCTATCTCTACTGTGCTCCACTGTACTCTATCTCTACTGTACTCCACTGTACTCTACCTCTACTGTGCTCCACTGTACTCCACTGTACTCTATCTCTACTGTGCTCCACTGTACTCTACCTCTACTGTACTCCACTCTACTCTACCTCTACTGTGCTCCACTGTACTCTACCTCTACTGTACTCCACTCTACTCTACCTCTACTGGGCTCCACTGTACTCTACCTCTACTGTACTCCACTGTACTCTATCTCTACTGTACTCTCTCTCTACTGTACTCCACTGTACTCTACCTCTACTGTGCTCCACTGTACTCTACCTCTACTGTGCTCCACTGTACTCTACCTCTACTGTGCTCCACTGTACTCTACCTCTACTGTGCTCTACTGTACTCTATCTCTACTGTGTTCCACTGTACTCTACCTCTACTGTACTCCACTGTACTCTATCTCTACTTTGCTCCACTGTACTCTACCTCTACTGTACTGTACTGTTCTCTACCTCTACTGTACTCTACTGTACTCCACCTCTACTGTGCTCCACTGTACACCACTGTTCTACCTCTACTGTACTCCACTGTACTCTACCTCTACTGCACTCCACTGTACTCTATCTCTACTGTACTCCACTGTGCTCTACCTCTACTGTGCTCCACTGTACTCTATCTCTACTGTGCTCCACTGTACTCTACCTCTACTGTGCTCTACTGTACTCTATCTCTACTGTACTCCACTGTACTCTATCTCTACTGTGATCCACTGTACTCTACCTCTACTCTGCTCCACTGTACTCTATCTCTACTGTGCTCCACTGTACTCTACCTCTACTGTACTCCACTGTACTCTATCTCTACCGTGCTCCACTGCACTCTATCTCTACTGTACTCCAATGTACTCTACCTCTACTCTACTGTACTGTTCTCTACCTCTACTGTACTCTAATGTACTCCACCTCTACTGTGCTCCACTGTACTCCACTGTACTCTACCTCTACTGTGCTCCACTGTAATCTACCTCTACTGTGCTCCACTGTACTCTACCTCTACTGTACTCCACTGTACTCTACCTCTACTGTACTCCACTGTACTCTACCTCTACTTTACTCCACTGTACTTTACCTCTACTCTACTCCACTGTACTCTACCTCTACTGTACTCTATTGTACTCCTATTCTAATGTGCTCCACTGTAATCCACTGTACTCTACCACTACTGTACTCCACTGTACTCTACCTCTATTGTGCTCTACTGTACTCTATCTCTACTGTGCTCCACTGTACTCTACCTCTACTGTACTCCACTGTACTCTATCTCTACTGTACTCCACTGTACTCTATCTCTACTGTACTCTATCTCTACTGTACTCCACTGTACTCTACCTCTACTGTGCTCCACTGTACTCTACCTCTACTGTGCTCCACTGTACTCTACCTCTACTGTGCTCCACTGTACTCTACCTCTACTGTGCTCTACTGTACTCTATCTCTACTGTGTTCCACTGTACTCTACCTCTACTGTACTCCACTGTACTCTATCTCTACTGTGCTCCACTGTACTCTACCTCTACTGTACTGTACTGTTCTCTACCTCTACTGTACTCTACTGTAGTCCACCTCTAGTGTGCTCCACTGTACACCATTGTTCTACCTCTACTGTACTCCATTGTACTCTACCTCTACTGCACTCCACTGTACTCTATCTCTACTGTAGTCCACTGTGCTCTACCTCTACTGTACTCCACTGTACTCTATCTCTACTGTGCTCCACTGTACTCTACCTCTACTGTACTGTACTGTTCTCTACCTCTACTGTACTCTACTGTACTCCACCTCTACTGTGCTCCACTGTACACCACTGTTCTACCTCTACTGTACTCCACTGTACTCTACCTCTACTGCACACCACTCTACTCTATCTCTACTGTACTCCACTGTGCTCTACCTCTACTGTGCTCCACTGTACTCTATATCTGCTGTGCTCCACTGTACTCTTTCTCTACTGTACTCCACTGTACTCTACCTCTACTGTGCTCCACTGTACTCTGCCTCTACTGTACTGTACTGTTCTCTACCTCTACTGTACTCTACTGTACTCCACCTCTACTGTGCTCCACTGTACACCACTGTTCTACCTCTACTGTACTCCACTGTACTCTACCTCTACTGCACTCCACTGTACTCTATCTCTACTGTACTCCACTGTGCTCTACCTCTTCTGTGCTCCACTGTACTCTATCTCTACTGTGCTCCACTGTACTCTACCTCTACTGTGCTCTACTGTACTCTATCTCTACTGTACTCCACTGTACTCTATCTCTACTGTGATCCACTGTACTCTACCTCTACTCTGCTCCACTGTACTCTATCTCTACTGTGCTCCACTGTACTCTACCTCTACTGTACTCCACTGTACTCTATCTCTACTGTGCTCTACTGTACTCTATCTCTACTGTACTCCACTGTACTCTACCTCTACTGTGCTCCACTGTACTCCACTGTACTCTATCTCTACTGTGCTCCACTGTACTCTATCTCTACTGTACTCCACTGTATTCTACCTCTACTGTGCTCCACTGTACTCCACTGTACTCTATCTCTACTGTGCTCCACTGTACTCTACCTCTACTGTACTCCACTCTACTCTACCTCTACTGTGCTCCACTGTACTCTACCTCTACTGTACTCCACTCTACTCTACCTCTACTGGGCTCCACTGTACTCTACCTCTACTGTACTCCACTGTACTCTATCTCTACCGTGCTCCATTGTACTCTATCTCTACTGTACTCCACTGTACTCTACCTCTACTCTACTGTACTGTTCTCTACCTCTACTGTACTCTACTGTACTCCACCTCTATTGTGCTCCACTGTACTCCACTGTACTCTACCTCTACTGTGCTCCACTGTAATCTACCTCTACTGTGCTCCACTGTACTGTACCTCTACTGTACTCCACTGTACTCTACCTCTACTGTACTCCACTGTACTCTACCTCTACTTTACTCCACTTTACTTTACCTCTACTCTACTCCACTGTACTCTACCTCTACTGTACTCTACTGTACTCCTATTCTAATGTGCTCTACTGTAATCCACTGTACTCTACCACTACTGTACTCCACTGTACTCTACCTCTACTGTGCTCCACTGTACTCTACCTCTACTGTACTCCACTCTACTCTACCTCTACTGGGCTCCACTGTACTCTACCTCTACTGTACTCCACTGTACTCTATCTCTACCGTGCTCCACTGTACTCTATCACTACTGTACTCCAATGTACTCTACCTCTACTCTACTGTACTGTTCTCTACCTCTACTGTACTCTACTGTATTCCACCTCTACTGTGCTCCACTGTACTCCACTGTACTCTACCTCTACTGTGCTCCACTGTAATCTACCTCTACTGTGCTCCACTGTACAGTACCTCTACTGTACTCCACTGTACTCTACCTCTACTGTACTCCACTGTACTCTACCTCTACTTTACTCCACTTTACTTTACCTCTACTCTACTCCACTGTACTCTACCTCTACTGTACTCTACTGTACTCCTATTCTAATGTGCTCTACTGTAATCCACTGTACTCTACCACTACTGTACTCCACTGTACTCTACCTCTATTGTGCTCTACTGTACTCTATCTCTACTGTGCTCCACTGTACTCTACCTCTACTGTACTCCACTGTGCTCTATCTCTACTGTGCTCCACTGTACTCTACCTCTACTGTACTGTACTGTTCTCTACCTCTACTGTACTCTACTGTACTCCACCTCTACTGTGCTCCACTGTACACCACTGTTCTACCTCTACTGTACTCCACTGTACTCTACCTCTACTGCACTCCACTGTACTATATCTCTACTGTAATCCACTGTGCTCTACCTCTACTGTACTCCACTGTACTCTATCTCTACTGTGCTCCACTGTACTCTACCTCTACTGTACTGTACTGTTCTCTACCTCTACTGTACTCTACTGTACTCCACCTCTACTGTGCTCCACTGTACACCACTGTTCTACCTCTACTGTACTCCACTGTACTCTACTTCTACTGCACACCACTGTACTCTATCTCTACTGTACTCCACTGTGCTCTACCTCTACTGTGCTCCACTGTACTCTATCTCTACTGTGCTCCACTGTACTCTTTCTCTACTGTACTCCACTGTACTCTACCTCTACTGTGCTCCACTGTACTCTACCTCTATTGTGCTCTACTGTACCTTATCTCTACTGTACTCCACTGTACTCTATCTCTACTGTGCTCTACTGTACTCTATCTCTACTGTACTCCACTGTACTCTACCTCTACTGTGCTCCACTGTACTCCACTGTACTCTATCTCTACTGTGCTCCACTGTACTCTATCTCTACTGTACTCCACTGTACTCTACCTCTACTGTGCTCCACTGTACTCCACTGTACTCTATCTCTACTGTGCTCTACTGTACTCTATCTCTACTTTGTTCCACTGTACTCTACCTCTACTGTACTCCACTGTACTCTATCTCTACTGTGCTCCACAGTACTCTACCTCTACTGTACTGTACTGTTCTCTACCTCTACTGTACTCTACTGTACTCCACCTCTACTGTGCTCCACTGTACACCACTGTTCTACCTCTACTGTACTCCACTGTACTCTACCTCTACTGCACTCCACTGTACTCTATCTCTACTGTACTCCACTGTGCTCTACCTCTACTGTGCTCCACTGTACTCTATCTCTACTGTGCTCCACTGTACTCTACCTCTACTGTGCTCTACTGTACTCTATCTCTACTGTACTCCACTGTACTCTATCTCTACTGTGATCCACTGTACTCTACCTCTACTCTGCTCCACTGTACTCTATCTCTACTGTGCTCCACTGTACTCTACCTCTACTGTACTCCACTGTACTCTATCTCTACTGTGCTCTACTGTACTCTATCTCTACTGTACTCCACTGTACTCTACCTCTACTGTGCTCCACTGTACTCCACTGTACTCTATCTCTACTGTGCTCCACTGTACTCTATCTCTACTGTACTCCACTGTACTCTACCTCTACTGTGCTCCACTGTACTCCACTGTACTCTATCTCTAATGTGCTCCACTGTACTCTACCTCTACTGTACTCCACTGTACTCTACCTCTACTGTGCTCCACTGTACTCTACCTCTACTGTACTCCACTGTGCTCTATCTCTACTGTGCTCCACTGTACTCTACCTCTACTGTACTGTACTGTTCTCTACCTCTACTGTACTCTACTGTACTCCACCTCTACTGTGCTCCACTGTACACCACTGTTCTACCTCTACTGTACTCCACTGTACTCTACCTCTACTGCACTCCACTGTACTATATCTCTACTGTAATCCACTGTGCTCTACCTCTACTGTACTCCACTGTACTCTATCTCTACTGTGCTCCACTGTACTCTACCTCTACTGTACTGTACTGTTCTCTACCTCTACTGTACTCTACTGTACTCCACCTCTACTGTGCTCCACTGTACACCACTGTTCTACCTCTACTGTACTCCACTGTACTCTACTTCTACTGCACACCACTGTACTCTATCTCTACTGTACTCCACTGTGCTCTACCTCTACTGTGCTCCACTGTACTCTATCTCTACTGTGCTCCACTGTACTCTTTCTCTACTGTACTCCACTGTACTCTACCTCTACTGTGCTCCACTGTACTCTACCTCTATTGTGCTCTACTGTACCTTATCTCTACTGTACTCCACTGTACTCTATCTCTACTGTGCTCTACTGTACTCTATCTCTACTGTACTCCACTGTACTCTACCTCTACTGTGCTCCACTGTACTCCACTGTACTCTATCTCTACTGTGCTCCACTGTACTCTATCTCTACTGTACTCCACTGTACTCTACCTCTACTGTGCTCCACTGTACTCCACTGTACTCTATCTCTACTGTGCTCTACTGTACTCTATCTCTACTGTGTTCCACTGTACTCTACCTCTACTGTACTCCACTGTACTATATCTCTACTGTGCTCCACAGTACTCTACCTCTACTGTACTGTACTGTTCTCTACCTCTACTGTACTCTACTGTACTCCACCTCTACTGTGCTCCACTGTACACCACTGTTCTACCTCTACTGTACTCCACTGTACTCTACCTCTACTGCACTCCACTGTACTCTATCTCTACTGTACTCCACTGTGCTCTACCTCTACTGTGCTCCACTGTACTCTATCTCTACTGTGCTCCACTGTACTCTACCTCTACTGTGCTCTACTGTACTCTATCTCTACTGTACTCCACTGTACTCTATCTCTACTGTGATCCACTGTACTCTACCTCTACTCTGCTCCACTGTACTCTATCTCTACTGTGCTCCACTGTACTCTACCTCTACTGTACTCCACTGTACTCTATCTCTACTGTGCCTTACTGTACTCTATCTCTACTGTACTCCACTGTACTCTACCTCTACTGTGCTCCACTGTACTCCACTGTACTCTATCTCTACTGTGCTCCACTGTACTCTATCTCTACTGTACTCCACTGTACTCTACCTCTACTGTGCTCCACTGTACTCCACTGTACTCTATCTCTAATGTGCTCCACTGTACTCTACCTCTACTGTACTCCACTGTACTCTACCTCTACTGTGCTCCACTGTACTCTACCTCTACTGTGCTCTACTGTACTCTATCTCTACTGTACTCCACTGTACTCTCTCTACTGTGATCCACTGTACTCTACCTCTACTCTGCTCCACTGTACTCTATCTCTACTGTGCTCCACTGTACTCTACCTCTACTGTACTCCACTGTACTCTATCTCTACTGTGCTCTACTGTACTCTATCTCTACTGTACTCCACTGTACTCTACCTCTACTGTGCTCCACTGTACTCCACTGTACTCTATCTCTACTGTGCTCCACTGTACTCCACTGTACTCTATCTCTACTGTGCTCTATTGTACTCTATCTCTACTGTACTCCACTGTACTCTACCTCTATTGTGCTCTACTGTACTCTATCTCTACTGTACTCCACTGTACTCTATCTCTACTGTGATCCACTGTACTCTATCTCTACTGTACTCCACTGTACTCTACCTCTACTGTGCTCCACTGTACTCCACTGTACTCTATCTCTACTGTGCTCCACTGTACTCTACCTCTACTGTACTCCACTGTACTCTATCTCTACTGTGCTCCACTGTACTCTACCTCTACTGTGCTCTACTGTACTCTATCTCTACTGTACTCCACTGTACTCTATCTCTACTGTGATCCACTGTACTCTACCTCTACTCTGCTCCACTGTACTCTATCTCTACTGTGCTCCACTGTACTCTACCTCTACTGTACTCCACTGTACTCTATCTCTACTGTGCTCTACTGTACTCTATCTCTACTGTACTCCACTGTACTCTACCTCTATTGTGCTCTACTGTACTCTATCTCTACTGTACTCCACTGTACTCTATCTCTACTGTGATCCACTGTACTCTACCTCTACTGTACTCCACTGTACTCTATCTCTACTGTGCTCTACTGTACTCTATCTCTAATGTACTCCACTGTACTCTACCTCTACTGTGCTCCACTGTACTCCACTGTACTCTATCTCTACTGTGCTCCACTGTACTCTATCTCTACTGTACTCCACTGTACTCTACCTCTACTGTGCTCCACTGTACTCCACTGTACTCTATCTCTACTGTGCTCTACTGTACTTTATCTCTACTGTGTTCCACTGTACTCTACCTCTACTGTACTCCACTGTACTCTATCTCTACTGTGCTCTACTGTACTCTACCTCTACTGTACTGTACTGTTCTCTACCTCTACTGTACTCTACTGTACTCCACCTCTACTGTGCTCCACTGTACACCACTGTTCTACCTCTACTGTACTCCACTGTACTCTACCTCTACTGCACTCCACTGTACTCTATCTCTACTGTACTCCACTGTGCTCTACCTCTACTGTGCTCCACTGTACTCTATCTCTACTGTGCTTCATTGTACTCTACCTCTACTGTGCTCTACTGTACTCTATCTCTACTGTACTCCACTGTACTCTATCTCTACTGTGATCCACTGTACTCTACCTCTACTCTGCTCCACTGTACTCTATCTCTACTGTGCTCCACTGTACTCTACCTCTACTGTACTCCACTGTACTCTATCTCTACTGTGCTCTACAGTACTCTATCTCTACTGTACTAAACTGTACTCTACCTCTACTGTGCTCCACTGTACTCCACTGTACTCTATCTCTACTGTGCTCCACTGTACTCTATCTCTACTGTACTCCATTGTACTCTACCTCTACTGTGCTCCACTGTACTCCACTGTACTCTATCTCTACTGTGCTCCACTGTACTCTACCTCTACTGTACTCCACTGTACTCTACCTCTACTGTGCTCCACTGTACTCTACCTCTACTGTGCTCTACTGTACTCTATCTCTACTGTACTCCACTGTACTCTATCTCTACTGTGATCCACTGTACTCTACCTCTACTCTGCTCCACTGTACTCTATCTCTACTGTGCTCCACTGTACTCTACCTCTACTGTACTCCACTGTGCTCTATCTCTACTGTGCTCTACTGTACTCTATCTCTACTGTACTCCACTGTACTCTACCTCTACTGTGCTCCACTGTACTCCACTCTACTCTATCTCTACTGTGCTCCACTGTACTCTACCTCTACTGTACTCCACTGTACTCTACCTCTACTGTGCTCCACTGTACTCCACTGTACTCTATCTCTACTGTGCTCCACTGTACTCTACCTCTACTGTACTGTACTGTTCTCTACCTCTACTGTACTCTACTGTACTCCACCTCTACTGTGCTCCACTGTACACCACTGTTCTACCTCTACTGTACTCCACTGTACTCTACCTCTACTGCACTCCACTGTACTCTATCTCTACTGTACTCCACAGTGCTCTACCTCTACTGTGCTCCACTGTACTCTATCTCTACTGTGCTCCACTGTACTCTACCTCTACTGTGCTCTACTGTACTCTATCTCTACTGTACTCCACTGTACTCTATCTCTACTGTGATCCACTGTACTCTACCTCTACTCTGCTCCACTGTACTCTATCTCTACTGTGCTCCACTGTACTCTACCTCTACTGTACTCCACTGTACTCTATCTCTACTGTGCTCTACTGTACTCTATCTCTACTGTACTCCACTGTACTCTACCTCTACTGTGCTCCACTGTACTCCACTGTACTCTATCTCTACTGTGCTCCACTGTACTCTATCTCTACTGTACTCCACTGTACTCTACCTCTACTGTGCTCCACTGTACTCCACTGTACTCTATCTCTAATGTGCTCCACTGTACTCTACCTCTACTGTACTCCACTGTACTCTACCTCTACTGTGCTACACTGTACTCTACCTCTACTGTGCTCTACTGTACTCTATCTCTACTGTACTCCACTGTACTCTATCTCTACTGTGATCCACTGTACTCTACCTCTACTCTGCTCCACTGTACTCTATCTCTACTGTGCTCCACTGTACTCTACCTCTACTGTACTCCACTGTACTCTATCTCTACTGTGCTCTACTGTACTCTATCTCTACTGTACTCCACTGTACTCTACCTCTACTGTGCTCCACTGTACTCCACTGTACTCTATCTCTACTGTGCTCCACTGTACTCTATCTCTACTGTACTCCACTGTACTCTACCTCTACTGTGCTCCACTGTACTCCACTGTACTCTATCTCTACTGTGCTCCACTGTACTCTACCTCTACTGTACTCCACTGTACTCTATCTCTACTGTGCTCCACTGTACTCTACCTCTACTGTGCTCTACTGTACTCTATCTCTACTGTACTCCACTGTACTCTACCTCTACTGTGCTCCACTGTACTCCACTGTACTCTATCTCTACTGTGCTCCACTGTACTCTATCTCTACTGTACTCCACTGTACTCTACCTCTACTGTGCTCCACTGTACTCCACTGTACTCTATCTCTACTGTGCTCTACTGTACTCTATCTCTACTGTGTTCCACTGTACTCTACCTCTACTGTACTCCACTGTACTCTATCTCTACTGTGCTCCACTGTACTCTACCTCTACTGTACTGTACTGTTCTCTACCTCTACTGTACTCTACTGTACTCCACCTCTACTGTGCTCCACTGTACACCACTGTTCTACCTCTACTGTACTCCACTGTACTCTACCTCTACTGCACTCCACTGTACTCTATCTCTACTGTACTCCACTGTGCTCTACCTCTACTGTGCTCCACTGTACTCTATCTCTACTGTGCTCCACTGTACTCTACCTCTACTGTGCTCTACTGTACTCTATCTCTACTGTACTCCACTGTACTCTATCTCTACTGTGATCCACTGTACTCTACCTCTACTCTGCTCCACTGTACTCTATCTCTACTGTGCTCCACTGTACTCTACCTCTACTGTACTCCACTGTACTCTATCTCTACTGTGCTCTACTGTACTCTACCTCTATTGTGCTCTACTGTACTCTATCTCTACTGTACTCCACTGTACTCTATCTCTACTGTGATCCACTGTACTCTACCTCTACTGTACTCCACTGTACTCTATCTCTACTGTGCTCTACTGTACTCTATCTCTACTGTACTCCACTGTACTCTACCTCTACTGTGCTCCACTGTACTCCACTGTACTCTATCTCTACTGTGCTCCACTGTACTCTATCTCTACTGTACTCCACTGTACTCTACCTCTACTGTGCTCCACTGTACTCCACTGTACTCTATCTCTACTGTGCTCTACTGTACTCTATCTCTACTGTGTTCCACTGTACTCTACCTCTACTGTACTCCACTGTACTCTATCTCTACAGTGCTCCACTGTACTCTACCTCTACTGTACTGTACTGTTCTCCACCTCTACTGTACTCTACTGTACTCCACCTCTACTGTGCTCCACTGTACACCACTGTTCTACCTCTACTGTACTCCACTGTACTCTACCTCTACTGCACTCCACTTTACTCTATCTCTACTGTACTCCACTGTGCTCTACCTCTACTGTGCTCCACTGTACTCTATCTCTACTGTGCTCCACTGTACTCTACCTCTACTGTGCTCTACTGTACTCTATCTCTACTGTACTCCACTGTACTCTATCTCTACTGTGATCCACTGTACTCTACCTCTACTCTGCTCCACTGTACTCTATCTCTACTGTGCTCCACTGTACTCTACCTCTACTGTACTCCACTGTACTCTATCTCTACTGTGCTCTACTGTACTCTATCTCTACTGTACTCCACTGTACTCTACCTCTATTGTGCTCCACTGTACTCCACTGTACTCTATCTCTACTGTGCTCCACTGTACTCTATCTCTACTGTACTCCACTGTACTCTACCTCTACTGTGCTCCACTGTACTCCACTGTACTCTATCTCTAATGTGCTCCACAGTACTCTACCTCTACTGTACTCCACTGTACTCTACCTCTACTGTGCTACACTGTACTCTACCTCTACTGTGCTCTACTGTACTCTATCTCTACTGTACTCCACTGTACTCTATCTCTACTGTGATCCACTGTACTCTACCTCTACTCTGCTCCACTGTACTCTATCTCTACTGTGCTCCACTGTACTCTACCTCTACTGTACTCCACTGTACTCTATCTCTACTGTGCTCTACTGTACTCTATCTCTACTGTACTCCACTGTACTCTACCTCTACTGTGCTCCACTGTACTCCACTGTACTCTATCTCTACTGTGCTCCACTGTACTCTATCTCTACTGTACTCCACTGTACTCTACCTCTACTGTGCTCCACTGTACTCCACTGTACTCTATCTCTACTGTGCTCCACTGTACTCTACCTCTACTGTACTCCACTGTACTCTATCTCTACTGTGCTCCACTGTACTCTACCTCTACTGTGCTCTACTGTACTCTATCTCTACTGTACTCCACTGTACTCTACCTCTACTGTGCTCCACTGTACTCCACTGTACTCTATCTCTACTGTGCTCCACTGTACTCTATCTCTACTGTACTCCACTGTACTCTACCTCTACTGTGCTCCACTGTACTCCACTGTACTCTATCTCTACTGTGCTCTACTGTACTCTATCTCTACTGTGTTCCACTGTACTCTACCTCTACTGTACTCCACTGTACTCTATCTCTACTGTACTCCACTGTACTCTACCTCTACTGTGCTCCACTGTACTCCACTGTACTCTATCTCTACTGTGCTCTACTGTACTCTATCTCTACTGTGTTCCACTGTACTCTACCTCTACTGTACTCCACTGTACTCTATCTCTACTGTGCTCCACTGTACTCTACCTCTACTGTACTGTACTGTTCTCTACCTCTACTGTACTCTACTGTACTCCACCTCTACTGTGCTCCACTGTACACCACTGTTCTACCTCTACTGTACTCCACTGTACTCTACCTCTACTGCACTCCACTGTACTCTATCTCTACTGTACTCCACTGTGCTCTACCTCTACTGTGCTCCACTGTACTCTATCTCTACTGTGCTCCACTGTACTCTACCTCTACTGTGCTCTACTGTACTCTATCTCTACTGTACTCCACTGTACTCTATCTCTACTGTGATCCACTGTACTCTACCTCTACTCTGCTCCACTGTACTCTATCTCTACTGTGCTCCACTGTACTCTACCTCTACTGTACTCCACTGTACTCTATCTCTACTGTGCTCTACTGTACTCTATCTCTACTGTACTCCACTGTACTCTACCTCTACTGTGCTCCACTGTACTCCACTGTACTCTATCTCTACTGTGCTCCACTGTACTCTATCTCTACTGTACTCCACTGTACTCTACCTCTACTGTGCTCCACTGTACTCCACTGTACTCTATCTCTAATGTGCTCCACTGTACTCTACCTCTACTGTACTCCACTGTACTCTACCTCTACTGTGCTACACTGTACTCTACCTCTACTGTGCTCTACTGTACTCTATCTCTACTGTACTCCACTGTACTCTATCTCTACTGTGATCCACTGTACTCTACCTCTACTCTGCTCCACTGTACTCTATCTCTACTGTGCTCCACTGTACTCTACCTCTACTGTACTGTACTGTTCTCTACCTCTACTGTACTCTACTGTACTCCACCTCTACTGTGCTCCACTGTACACCACTGTTCTACCTCTACTGTACTCCACTGTACTCTACTTCTACTGCACACCACTGTACTCTATCTCTACTGTACTCCACTGTGCTCTACCTCTACTGTGCTCCACTGTACTCTATCTCTACTGTGCTCCACTGTACTCTTTCTCTACTGTACTCCACTGTACTCTACCTCTACTGTGCTCCATTGTACTCTACCTCTATTGTGCTCTACTGTACTCTATCTCTACTGTACTCCACTGTACTCTATCTCTACTGTGATCCACTGTACTCTACCTCTACTGTACTCCACTGTACTCTATCTCTACTGTGCTCTACTGTACTCTATCTCTACTGTACTCCACTGTACTCTACCTCTACTGTGCTCCACTGTACTCCACTGTACTCTATCTCTACTGTGCTCCACTGTACTCTATCTCTACTGTACTCCACTGTACTCTACCTCTACTGTGCTCCACTGTACTCCACTGTACTCTATCTCTACTGTGCTCTACTGTACTCTATTTCTACTGTGTTCCACTGTACTCTACCTCTACTGTACTCCACTGTACTCTATCTCTACTGTGCTCCACTGTACTCTACCTCTACTGTACTGTACTGTTCTCTACCTCTACTGTACTCTACTGTACTCCACCTCTACTGTGCTCCACTGTACACCACTGTTCTACCTCTACTGTACTCCACTGTACTCTATCTCTACTGTGATCCACTGTACTCTACCTCTACTCTGCTCCACTGTACTCTATCTCTACTGTGCTCCACTGTACTCTACCTCTACTGTACTCCACTGTACTCTATCTCTACTGTGCTCTACTGTACTCTATCTCTACTGTACTCCACTGTACTCTACCTCTACTATGCTCCACTGTACTCCACTGTACTCTATCTCTACTGTGCTCCACTGTACTCTATCTCTACTGTACTCCACTGTACTCTACCTCTACTGTGCTCCACTGTACTCCACTGTACTCTATCTCTAATGTGCTCCACTGTACTCTACCTCTACTGTACTCCACTGTACTCTACCTCTACTGTGCTACACTGTACTCTACCTCTACTGTGCTCTACTGTACTCTATCTCTACTGTACTCCACTGTACTCTATCTCTACTGTGATCCACTGTACTCTACCTCTACTCTGCTCCACTGTACTCTATCTCTACTGTGCTCCACTGTACTCTACCTCTACTGTACTCCACTGTACTCTATCTCTACTGTGCTCTACTGTACTCTATCTCTACTGTACTCCACTGTACTCTACCTCTACTGTGCTCCACTGTATTCCACTGTACTCTATCTCTACTGTGCTCCACTGTACTCTATCTCTACTGTACTCCACTGTACTCTACCTCTACTGTGCTCCACTGTACTCCACTGTACTCTATCTCTACTGTGCTCCACTGTACTCTACCTCTACTGTACTCCACTGTACTCTACCTCTACTGTGCTCCACTGTACTCCACTGTACTCTATCTCTACTGTGCTCCACTGTACTCTATCTCTACTGTACTCCACTGTACTCTACCTCTACTGTGCTCCAATGTACTCCACTGTACTCTATCTCTACTGTGCTCCACTGTACTCTATATCTACTGTACTCCACTGTACTCTACCTCTACTGTGCTCCACTGTACTCCACTGTACTCTATCTCTACTGTGCTCTACTGTACTCTATCTCTACTGTGTTCCACTGTACTCTACCTCTACTGTACTCCACTGTACTCTATCTCTACTGTGCTCCACTGTACTCTACCTATACTGTACTGTACTGTTCTCTACCTCTACTGTACTCTACTGTACTCCACCTCTACTGTGCTCCACTGTACACCACTGTTCTACCTCTACTGTACTCCACTGTACTCTACCTCTACTGCACTCCACTGTACTCTATCTCTACTGTACTCCACTGTGCTCTATCTCTACTGTGCTCCACTGTACTCTACCTCTACTGTGCTCTACTGTACTCTATCTCTACTGTACTCCACTGTACTCTATCTCTACTGTGATCCACTGTACTCTACCTCTACTCTGCTCCACTGTACTCTATCTCTACTGTGCTCCACTGTACTCTACCTCTACTGTACTCCACTGTACTCTATCTCTACTGTGCTCTACTGTACTCTATCTCTACTGTACTCCACTGTACTCTACCTCTACTGTGCTCCACTGTACTCCACTGTACTCTATCTCTACTGTGCTCCACTGTACTCTATCTCTACTGTACTCCACTGTACTCTACCTCTACTGTGCTCCACTGTACTCCACTGTACTCTATCTCTAATGTGCTCCACTGTACTCTACCTCTACTGTACTCCACTGTACTCTACCTCTACTGTGCTACACTGTACTCTACCTCTACTGTGCTCTACTGTACTCTATCTCTACTGTACTCCACTGTACTCTATCTCTACTGTGATCCACTGTACTCTACCTCTACTCTGCTCCACTGTACTCTATCTCTACTGTGCTCCACTGTACTCTACCTCTACTGTACTCCACTGTACTCTATCTCTACTGTGCTCTACTGTACTCTATCTCTACTGTACTCCACTGTACTCTACCTCTACTGTGCTCCACTGTACTCCACTGTACTCTATCTCTACTGTGCTCCACTGTACTCTATCTCTACTGTACTCCACTGTACTCTACCTCTACTGTGCTCCACTGTACTCCACTGTACTCTATCTCTACTGTGCTCCACTGTACTCTACCTCTACTGTACTCCACTGTACTCTATCTCTACTGTGCTCCACTGTACTCTACCTCTACTGTGCTCTACTGTACTCTATCTCTACTGTACTCCACTGTACTCTACCTCTACTGTGCTCCACTGTACTCCACTGTACTCTATCTCTACTGTGCTCTACTGTACTCTATCTCTACTGTGTTCCACTGTACTCTACCTCTACTGTACTCCACTGTACTCTCTCTCTACTGTGCTCCACTGTACTCTACCTCTACTGTACTGTACTGTTCTCTACCTCTACTGTACTCTACTGTACTCCACCTCTACTGTGCTCCACTGTACACCACTGTTCTACCTCTACTGTACTCCACTGTACTCTACCTCTACTGCACTCCACTGTACTCTATATCTACTGTACTCCACTGTGCTCTACCTCTACTGTGCTCCACTGTACTCTATCTCTACTGTGCTCCACTGTACTCTACCTCTACTTTGCTCTACTGTAATCTATCTCTACTGTACTCCACTGTACTCTATCTCTACTGTGATCCACTGTACTCTACCTCTACTCTGCTCCACTGTACTCTATCTCTACTGTGCTCCACTGTACTCTACCTCTACTGTAATCCACTGTACTCTATCTCTACTGTGCTCTACTGTACTCTACCTCTATTGTGCTCTACTGTACTCTATCTCTACTGTACTCCACTGTACTCTATCTCTACTGTGATCCACTGTACTCTACCTCTACTGTACTCCACTGTACTCTATCTCTACTGTGCTCTACTGTACTCTATCTCTACTGTACTCCACTGTACTCTACCTCTACTGTGCTCCACTGTACTCCACTGTACTCTATCTCTACTGTGCTCCACTGTACTCTATCTCTACTGTACTCCACTGTACTCTACCTCTACTGTGCTCCACTGTACTCCACTGTACTCTATCTCTACTGTGCTCTACTGTACTCTATCTCTACTGTGTTCCACTGTACTCTACCTCTACTGTACTCCACTGTACTCTATCTCTACTGTGCTCCACTGTACTCTACCTCTACTGTACTGTACTGTTCTCTACCTCTACTGTACTCTACTGTACTCCACCTCTACTGTGCTCCACTGTACACCACTGTTCTACCTCTACTGTACTCCACTGTACTCTACCTCTACTGCACTCCACTGTACTCTATCTCTACTGTACTCCACTGTGCTCTACCTCTACTGTGCTCCACTGTACTCTATCTCTACTGTGCTCCACTGTACTCTACCTCTACTGTGCTCTACTGTACTCTATCTCTACTGTACTCCACTGTACTCTATCTCTACTGTGATCCACTGTACTCTACCTCTACTCTGCTCCACTGTACTCTATCTCTACTGTGCTCCACTGTACTCTACCTCTACTGTACTCCACTGTACTCTATCTCTACTGTGCTCTACTGTACTCTATCTCTACTGTACTCCACTGTACTCTACCTCTACTGTAATCCACTGTACTCCACTGTACTCTATCTCTACTGTGCTCCACTGTACTCTATCTCTACTGTACTCCACTGTACTCTACCTCTACTGTGCTCCACTGTACTCCACTGTACTCTATCGCTAATGTGCTCCACAGTACTCTACCTCTACTGTACTCCACTGTACTCTATCTCTACTGTGATCCACTGTACTCTACCTCTACTCTGCTCCACTGTACTCTATCTCTACTGTGCTCCACTGTACTCTACCTCTACTGTACTCCACTGTACTCTATCTCTACTGTGCTCTACTGTACTCTATCTCTACTGTACTCCACTGTACTCTACCTCTACTGTGCTCCACTGTACTCCACTGTACTCTATCTCTACTGTGCTCCACTGTACTCTATCTCTACTGTACTCCACTGTACTCTACCTCTACTGTGCTCCACTGTACTCCACTGTACTCTATCTCTAATGTGCTCCACTGTACTCTACCTCTACTGTACTCCACTGTACTCTACCTCTACTGTGCTACACTGTACTCTACCTCTACTGTGCTCTACTGTACTCTATCTCTACTGTACTCCACTGTACTCTATCTCTACTGTGATCCACTGTACTCTACCTCTACTCTGCTCCACTGTACTCTATCTCTACTGTGCTCCACTGTACTCTACCTCTACTGTACTCCACTGTACTCTATCTCTACTGTGCTCTACTGTACTCTATCTCTACTGTACTCCACTGTACTCTACCTCTACTGTGCTCCACTGTACTCCACTGTACTCTATCTCTACTGTGCTCCACTGTACTCTATCTCTACTGTACTCCACTGTACTCTACCTCTACTGTGCTCCACTGTACTCCACTGTACTCTATCTCTACTGTGCTCCACTGTACTCTACCTCTACTGTACTCCACTGTACTCTATCTCTACTGTGCTCCACTGTACTCTACCTCTACTGTGCTCTACTGTACTCTATCTCTACTGTACTCCACTGTACTCTACCTCTACTGTGCTCCACTGTACTCCACTGTACTCTATCTCTACTGTGCTCTACTGTACTCTATCTCTACTGTGTTCCACTGTACTCTACCTCTACTGTACTCCACTGTACTCTCTCTCTACTGTGCTCCACTGTACTCTACCTCTACTGTACTGTACTGTTCTCTACCTCTACTGTACTCTACTGTACTCCACCTCTACTGTGCTCCACTGTACACCACTGTTCTACCTCTACTGTACTCCACTGTACTCTACCTCTACTGCACTCCACTGTACTCTATATCTACTGTACTCCACTGTGCTCTACCTCTACTGTGCTCCACTGTACTCTATCTCTACTGTGCTCCACTGTACTCTACCTCTACTTTGCTCTACTGTAATCTATCTCTACTGTACTCCACTGTACTCTATCTCTACTGTGATCCACTGTACTCTACCTCTACTCTGCTCCACTGTACTCTATCTCTACTGTGCTCCACTGTACTCTACCTCTACTGTAATCCACTGTACTCTATCTCTACTGTGCTCTACTGTACTCTACCTCTATTGTGCTCTACTGTACTCTATCTCTACTGTACTCCACTGTACTCTATCTCTACTGTGATCCACTGTACTCTACCTCTACTGTACTCCACTGTACTCTATCTCTACTGTGCTCTACTGTACTCTATCTCTACTGTACTCCACTGTACTCTACCTCTACTGTGCTCCACTGTACTCCACTGTACTCTATCTCTACTGTGCTCCACTGTACTCTATCTCTACTGTACTCCACTGTACTCTACCTCTACTGTGCTCCACTGTACTCCACTGTACTCTATCTCTACTGTGCTCTACTGTACTCTATCTCTACTGTGTTCCACTGTACTCTACCTCTACTGTACTCCACTGTACTCTATCTCTACTGTGCTCCACTGTACTCTACCTCTACTGTACTGTACTGTTCTCTACCTCTACTGTACTCTACTGTACTCCACCTCTACTGTGCTCCACTGTACACCACTGTTCTACCTCTACTGTACTCCACTGTACTCTACCTCTACTGCACTCCACTGTACTCTATCTCTACTGTACTCCACTGTGCTCTACCTCTACTGTGCTCCACTGTACTCTATCTCTACTGTGCTCCACTGTACTCTACCTCTACTGTGCTCTACTGTACTCTATCTCTACTGTACTCCACTGTACTCTATCTCTACTGTGATCCACTGTACTCTACCTCTACTCTGCTCCACTGTACTCTATCTCTACTGTGCTCCACTGTACTCTACCTCTACTGTACTCCACTGTACTCTATCTCTACTGTGCTCTACTGTACTCTATCTCTACTGTACTCCACTGTACTCTACCTCTACTGTAATCCACTGTACTCCACTGTACTCTATCTCTACTGTGCTCCACTGTACTCTATCTCTACTGTACTCCACTGTACTCTACCTCTACTGTGCTCCACTGTACTCCACTGTACTCTATCGCTAATGTGCTCCACAGTACTCTACCTCTACTGTACTCCACTGTACTCTACCTCTACTGTGCTACACTGTACTCTACCTCTACTGTGCTCTACTGTACTCTATCTCTACTGTACTCCACTGTACTCTATCTCTACTGTGATCCACTGTACTCTACCTCTACTCTGCTCCACTGTACTCTATCTCTACTGTGCTCCACTGTACTCTACCTCTACTGTACTCCACTGTACTCTATCTCTACTGTGCTCTACTGTACTCTATCTCTACTGTACTCCACTGTACTCTACCTCTACTGTGCTCCACTGTACTCCACTGTACTCTATCTCTACTGTGCTCCACTGTACTCTATCTCTACTGTACTCCACTGTACTCTACCTCTACTGTGCTCCACTGTACTCCACTGTACTCTATCTCTACTGTGCTCCACTGTACTCTACCTCTACTGTACTCCACTGTACTCTATCTCTACTGTGCTCCACTGTACTCTACCTCTACTGTGCTCTACTGTACTCTATCTCTACTGTACTCCACTGTACTCTACCTCTACTGTGCTCCACTGTACTCCACTGTACTCTATCTCTACTGTGCTCCACTGTACTCTATCTCTACTGTACTCCACTGTACTCTACCTCTACTGTGCTCCACTGTACTCCACTGTACTCTATCTCTACTGTGCTCTACTGTACTCTATCTCTACTGTGTTCCACTGTACTCTACCTCTACTGTACTCCACTGTACTCTATCTCTACTGTACTCCACTGTACTCTACCTCTACTGTGCTCCACTGTACTCCACTGTACTCTATCTCTACTGTGCTCTACTGTACTCTATCTCTACTGTGTTCCACTGTACTCTACCTCTACTGTACTCCACTGTACTCTATCTCTACTGTGCTCCACTGTACTCTAACTCTACTGTACTGTACTGTTCTCTACCTCTACTGTACTCTACTGTACTCCACCTCTACTGTGCTCCACTGTACACCACTGTTCTACCTCTACTGTACTCCACTGTACTCTACCTCTACTGCACTCCACTGTACTCTATCTCTACTGTACTCCACTGTGCTCTACCTCTACTGTGCTCCACTGTACTCTATCTCTACTGTGCTCCACTGTACTCTACCTCTACTGTGCTCTACTGTACTCTATCTCTACTGTACTCCACTTTACTCTATCTCTACTGTGATCCACTGTACTCTACCTCTACTCTGCTCCACTGTACTCTATCTCTACTGTGCTCCACTGTACTCTACCTCTACTGTACTCCACTGTACTCTATCTCTACTGTGCTCTACTGTACTCTATCTCTACTGTACTCCACTGTACTCTACCTCTACTGTGCTCCACTGTACTCCACTGTACTCTATCTCTACTGTGCTCCACTGTACTCTATCTCTACTGTACTCCACTGTACTCTACCTCTACTCTGCTCCACTGTACTCCACTGTACTCTATCTCTAATGTGCTCCACTGTACTCTACCTCTACTGTACTCCACTGTACTCTACCTCTACTGTGCTACACTGTACTCTACCTCTACTGTGCTCTACTGTACTCTATCTCTACTGTACTCCACTGTACTCTATCTCTACTGTGATCCACTGTACTCTACCTCTACTCTGCTCCACTGTACTCTATCTCTACTGTGCTCCACTGTACTCTACCTCTACTGTACTCCACTGTACTCTATCTCTACTGTGCTCTACTGTACTCTATCTCTACTGTACTCCACTGTACTCTACCTCTATTGTGCTCTACTGTACTCTATCTCTACTGTACTCCACTGTACTCTATCTCTACTGTGATCCACTGTACTCTATCTCTACTGTACTCCACTGTACTCTACCTCTACTGTGCTCCACTGTACTCCACTGTACTCTATCTCTACTGTGCTCCACTGTACTCTACCTCTACTGTACTCCACTGTACTCTATCTCTACTGTGCTCCACTGTACTCTACCTCTACTGTACTCCACTGTACTCTATCTCTACTGTGCTCTACTGTACTCTATCTCTACTGTACTCCACTGTACTCTACCTCTATTGTGCTCTACTGTACTCTATCTCTACTGTACTCCACTGTACTCTATCTATACTGTGATCCACTGTACTCTACCTCTACTGTACTCCACTGTACTCTATCTCTACTGTGCTCTACTGTACTCTATCTCTAATGTACTCCACTGTACTCTACCTCTACTGTGCTCCACTGTACTCCACTGTACTCTATCTCTACTGTGCTCCACTGTACTCTACCTCTACTGTGCTCCACTGTACTCCACTGTACACTATCTCTACTGTGCTCTACTGTACTTTATCTCTACTGTGTTCCACTGTACTCTACCTCTACTGTACTCCACTGTACTCTATCTCTACTGTGCTCCACTGTACTCTACCTCTACTGTACTGTACTGTTCTCTACCTCTACTGTACTCTACTGTACTCCACCTCTACTGTGCTCCACTGTACACCACTGTTCTACCTCTACTGTACTCCACTGTACTCTACCTCTACTGCACTCCACTGTACTCTATCTCTACTGTACTCCACTGTGCTCTACCTCTACTGTGCTCCACTGTACTCTATCTCTACTGTGCTCCATTGTACTCTACCTCTACTGTGCTCTACTGTACTCTATCTCTACTGTACTCCACTGTACTCTATCTCTACTGTGATCCACTGTACTCTACCTCTACTCTGCTCCACTGTACTCTATCTCTACTGTGCTCCACTGTACTCTACCTCTACTGTACTCCACTGTACTCTATCTCTACTGTGCTCTACAGTACTCTATCTCTACTGTACTAAACTGTACTCTACCTCTACTGTGCTCCACTGTACTCCACTGTACTCTATCTCTACTGTGCTCCACTGTACTCTATCTCTACTGTACTCCACTGTACTCTACCACTACTGTGCTCCACTGTACTCCACTGTACTCTATCTCTACTGTGCTCCACTGTACTCTACCTCTACTGTACTCCACTGTACTCTACCTCTACTGTGCTCCACTGTACTCTACCTCTACTGTGCTCTACTGTACTCTATATCTACTGTACTCCACTGTACTCTATCTCTACTGTGATCCACTGTACTCTACCTCTACTCTGCTCCACTGTACTCTATCTCTACTGTGCTCCACTGTACTCTACCTCTACTGTACTCCACTGTGCTCTATCTCTACTGTGCTCTACTGTACTCTATCTCTACTGTACTCCACTGTACTCTACCTGTACTGTGCTCCAATGTACTCCACTGTACTCTATCTCTACTGTGCTCCACTGTACTCTACCTCTACTGTACTCCACTGTACTCTACCTCTACTGTGCTCCACTGTACTCCACTGTACTCTATCTCTACTGTGCTCCACTGTACTGTACCTCTACTGTACTCCACTGTACTCTATCTCTACTGTGCTCCACTGTACTCTAACTCTACTGTGCTCTACTGTACTCTATCTCTACTGTACTCCACTGTACTCTATCTCTACTGTGATCCACTGTACTCTACCTCTACTCTGCTCCACTGTACTCTATCTCTACTGTGCTCCACTGTACTCTACCTCTACTGTACTCCACTGTACTCTATCTCTACTGTGCTCTACTGTACTCTATCTCTACTGTACTCCACTTTACTCTACCTCTATTGTGCTCTACTGTACTCTATCTCTACTGTACTCCACTGTACTCTATCTCTACTGTGATCCACTGTACTCTACCTTTACTGTACTCCACTGTACTCTATCTCTACTGTGCTCTACTGTACTCTATCTCTACTGTACTCCACTGTACTCTACCTCTACTGTGCTCCACTGTACTCCACTGTACTCGATCTCTACTGTGCTCCACTGTACTCTATCTCTACTGTACTCCACTGTACTCTACCTCTACTGTGCTCCACTGTACTCCACTGTACTCTATCTCTACTGTGCTCTACTGTACTCTATCTCTACTGTGTTCCACTGTACTCTACCTCTACTGTACTCCACTGTACTCTATCTCTACTGTGCTCCACTGTACTCTACCTCTATTGTACTGTTCTCTACCTCTACTGTACTCTACTGTACTCCACCTCTACTGTGCTCCACTGTACTCCACTGTTCTACCTCTACTGTACTCCACTGTACTCTACCTCTACTGCACTCCACTGTACTCTATCTCTACTGTGCTCCACTGTACTCTACCTCTACTGTGCTCTACTGTACTCTATCTCTACTGTACTCCACTGTACTCTATCTCTACTGTGATCCACTGTACTCTACCTCTACTCTGCTCCACTGTACTCTATCTCTACTGTGCTCCACTGTACTCTACCTCTACTGTACTCCACTGTACTCTATCTCTACTGTGCTCTACTGTACTCTATCTCTACTGTACTCCACTGTACTCTACCTCTACTGTGCTCCACTGTACTCCACTGTACTCTATCTCTACTGTGCTCCACTGTACTCTATCTCTACTGTACTCCACTGTACTCTACCTCTACTGTACTGTACTGTTCTCTACCTCTACTGTACTCTACTGTACTCCACCTCTACTGTGCTCCACTGTACACCACTGTTCTACCTCTACTGTACTCCACTGTACTCTACTTCTACTGCACACCACTGTACTCTATCTCTACTGTACTCCACTGTGCTCTACCTCTACTGTGCTCCACTGTACTCTATCTCTACTGTGCTCCACTGTACTCTTTCTCTACTGTACTCCACTGTACTCTACCTCTACTGTGCTCCACTGTACTCTACCTCTATTGTGCTCTACTGTACTCTATCTCTACTGTACTCCACTGTACTCTATCTCTACTGTGATCCACTGTACTCTACCTCTACTGTACTCCACTGTACTCTATCTCTACTGTGCTCTACTGTACTCTATCTCTACTGTACTCCACTGTACTCTATCTCTACTGTGATCCACTGTACTCTACCTCTACTGTACTCCACTGTACTCTATCTCTACTGTGCTCTACTGTACTCTATCTCTACTGTACTCCACTGTACTCTACCTCTACTGTGCTCCACTGTACTCCACTGTACTCTATCTCTACTGTGCTCCACTGTACTCTATCTCTACTGTACTCCACTGTACTCTACCTCTACTGTGCTCCACTGTACTCCACTGTACTCTATCTCTACTGTGCTCTACTGTACTCTATCTCTACTGTGTTCCACTGTACTCTACCTCTACTGTACTCCACTGTACTCTATCTCTACTGTGCTCCACTGTACTCTACCTCTACTGTACTGTACTGTTCTCTACCTCTACTGTACTCTACTGTACTCCACCTCTACTGTGCTCCACTGTACACCACTGTTCTACCTCTACTGTACTCCACTGTACTCTACCTCTACTGCACTCCACTGTACTCTATCTCTACTGTACTCCACTGTGCTCTACCTCTACTGTGCTCCACTGTACTCTATCTCTACTGTGCTCCACTGTACTCTACCTCTACTGTGCTCTACTGTACTCTATCTCTACTGTACTCCACTGTACTCTATCTCTACTGTGATCCACTGTACTCTACCTCTACTCTGCTCCACTGTACTCTATCTCTACTGTGCTCCACTGTACTCTACCTCTACTGTACTCCACTGTACTCTATCTCTACTGTGCTCTACTGTACTCTATCTCTACTGTACTCCACTGTACTCTACCTCTACTGTGCTCCACTGTACTCCACTGTACTCTATCTCTACTGTGCTCCACTGTACTCTATCTCTACTGTACTCCACTGTACTCTACCTCTACTGTGCTCCACTGTACTCCACTGTACTCTATCTCTAATGTGCTCCACTGTACTCTACCTCTACTGTACTCCACTGTACTCTACCTCTACTGTGCTACACTGTACTCTACCTCTACTGTGCTCTACTGTACTCTATCTCTACTGTACTCCACTGTACTCTATCTCTACTGTGATCCACTGTACTCTACCTCTACTCTGCTCCACTGTACTCTATCTCTACTGTGCTCCACTGTACTCTACCTCTACTGTACTCCACTGTACTCTATCTCTACTGTGCTCTACTGTACTCTATCTCTACTGTACTCCACTGTACTCTACCTCTACTGTGCTCCACTGTACTCCACTGTACTCTATCTCTACTGTGCTCCACTGTACTCTATCTCTACTGTACTCCACTGTACTCTACCTCTACTGTGCTCCACTGTACTCCACTGTACTCTATCTCTACTGTGCTCCACTGTACTCTACCTCTACTGTACTCCACTGTACTCTATCTCTACTGTGCTCCACTGTACTCTACCTCTACTGTGCTCTACTGTACTCTATCTCTACTGTACTCCACTGTACTCTACCTCTACTGTGCTCCACTGTACTCCACTGTACTCTATCTCTACTGTGCTCCACTGTACTCTATCTCTACTGTACTCCACTGTACTCTACCTCTACTGTGCTCCACTGTACTCCACTGTACTCTATCTCTACTGTGCTCTACTGTACTCTATCTCTACTGTGTTCCACTGTACTCTACCTCTACTGTACTCCACTGTACTCTATCTCTACTGTGCTCCACTGTACTCTACCTCTACTGTACTGTACTGTTCTCTACCTCTACTGTACTCTACTGTACTCCACCTCTACTGTGCTCCACTGTACTCTACCTCTACTGTACTGTACTGTTCTCTACCTCTACTGTACTCTACTGTACTCCACCTCTACTGTGCTCCACTGTACACCACTGTTCTACCTCTACTGTACTCCACTGTACTCTACCTCTACTGCACTCCACTGTACTCTATCTCTACTGTACTCCACTGTGCTCTATCTCTACTGTGCTCCACTGTACTCTACCTCTACTGTGCTCTACTGTACTCTATCTCTACTGTACTCCACTGTACTCTATCTCTACTGTGATCCACTGTACTCTACCTCTACTCTGCTCCACTGTACTCTATCTCTACTGTGCTCCACTGTACTCTACCTCTACTGTACTCCACTGTACTCTATCTCTACTGTGCTCTACTGTACTCTATCTCTACTGTACTCCACTGTACTCTACCTCTACTATGCTCCACTGTACTCCACTGTACTCTATCTCTACTGTGCTCCACTGTACTCTATCTCTACTGTACTCCACTGGACTCTACCTCTACTGTGCTCCACTGTACTCCACTGTACTCTATCTCTAATGTGCTCCACTGTACTCTACCTCTACTGTACTCCACTGTACTCTACCTCTACTGTGCTCCACTGTACTCCACTGTACTCTATCTCTACTGTGCTCCACTGTACTCTATCTCTACTGTACTCCACTGTACTCTACCTCTACTGTGCTCCACTGTACTCCACTGTACTCTATCTCTAATGTGCTCCACTGTACTCTACCTCTACTGTACTCCACTGTACTCTACCTCTACTGTGCTACACTGTACTCTACCTCTACTGTGCTCTACTGTACTCTATCTCTACTGTACTCCACTGTACTCTATCTCTACTGTGATCCACTGTACTCTACCTCTACTCTGCTCCACTGTACTCTATCTCTACTGTGCTCCACTGTACTCTACCTCTACTGTACTGTACTGTTCTCTACCTCTACTGTACTCTACTGTACTCCACCTCTACTGTGCTCCACTGTACACCACTGTTCTACCTCTACTGTACTCCACTGTACTCTACTTCTACTGCACACCACTGTACTCTATCTCTACTGTACTCCACTGTGCTCTACCTCTACTGTGCTCCACTGTACTCTATCTCTACTGTGCTCCACTGTACTCTTTCTCTACTGTACTCCACTGTACTCTACCTCTACTGTGCTCCATTGTACTCTACCTCTATTGTGCTCTACTGTACTCTATCTCTACTGTACTCCACTGTACTCTATCTCTACTGTGATCCACTGTACTCTACCTCTACTGTACTCCACTGTACTCTATCTCTACTGTGCTCTACTGTACTCTATCTCTACTGTACTCCACTGTACTCTACCTCTACTGTGCTCCACTGTACTCCACTGTACTCTATCTCTACTGTGCTCCACTGTACTCTATCTCTACTGTACTCCACTGTACTCTACCTCTACTGTGCTCCACTGTACTCCACTGTACTCTATCTCTACTGTGCTCTACTGTACTCTATTTCTACTGTGTTCCACTGTACTCTACCTCTACTGTACTCCACTGTACTCTATCTCTACTGTGCTCCACTGTACTCTACCTCTACTGTACTGTACTGTTCTCTACCTCTACTGTACTCTACTGTACTCCACCTCTACTGTGCTCCACTGTACACCACTGTTCTACCTCTACTGTACTCCACTGTACTCTATCTCTACTGTGATCCACTGTACTCTACCTCTACTCTGCTCCACTGTACTCTATCTCTACTGTGCTCCACTGTACTCTACCTCTACTGTACTCCACTGTACTCTATCTCTACTGTGCTCTACTGTACTCTATCTCTACTGTACTCCACTGTACTCTACCTCTACTATGCTCCACTGTACTCCACTGTACTCTATCTCTACTGTGCTCCACTGTACTCTATCTCTACTGTACTCCACTGTACTCTACCTCTACTGTGCTCCACTGTACTCCACTGTACTCTATCTCTAATGTGCTCCACTGTACTCTACCTCTACTGTACTCCACTGTACTCTACCTCTACTGTGCTACACTGTACTCTACCTCTACTGTGCTCTACTGTACTCTATCTCTACTGTACTCCACTGTACTCTATCTCTACTGTGATCCACTGTACTCTACCTCTACTCTGCTCCACTGTACTCTATCTCTACTGTGCTCCACTGTACTCTACCTCTACTGTACTCCACTGTACTCTATCTCTACTGTGCTCTACTGTACTCTATCTCTACTGTACTCCACTGTACTCTACCTCTACTGTGCTCCACTGTATTCCACTGTACTCTATCTCTACTGTGCTCCACTGTACTCTATCTCTACTGTACTCCACTGTACTCTACCTCTACTGTGCTCCACTGTACTCCACTGTACTCTATCTCTACTGTGCTCCACTGTACTCTACCTCTACTGTACTCCACTGTACTCTACCTCTACTGTGCTCCACTGTACTCCACTGTACTCTATCTCTACTGTGCTCCACTGTACTCTATCTCTACTGTACTCCACTGTACTCTACCTCTACTGTGCTCCAATGTACTCCACTGTACTCTATCTCTACTGTGCTCCACTGTACTCTATATCTACTGTACTCCACTGTACTCTACCTCTACTGTGCTCCACTGTACTCCACTGTACTCTATCTCTACTGTGCTCTACTGTACTCTATCTCTACTGTGTTCCACTGTACTCTACCTCTACTGTACTCCACTGTACTCTATCTCTACTGTGCTCCACTGTACTCTACCTATACTGTACTGTACTGTTCTCTACCTCTACTGTACTCTACTGTACTCCACCTCTACTGTGCTCCACTGTACACCACTGTTCTACCTCTACTGTACTCCACTGTACTCTACCTCTACTGCACTCCACTGTACTCTATCTCTACTGTACTCCACTGTGCTCTATCTCTACTGTGCTCCACTGTACTCTACCTCTACTGTGCTCTACTGTACTCTATCTCTACTGTACTCCACTGTACTCTATCTCTACTGTGATCCACTGTACTCTACCTCTACTCTGCTCCACTGTACTCTATCTCTACTGTGCTCCACTGTACTCTACCTCTACTGTACTCCACTGTACTCTATCTCTACTGTGCTCTACTGTACTCTATCTCTACTGTACTCCACTGTACTCTACCTCTACTGTGCTCCACTGTACTCCACTGTACTCTATCTCTACTGTGCTCCACTGTACTCTATCTCTACTGTACTCCACTGTACTCTACCTCTACTGTGCTCCACTGTACTCCACTGTACTCTATCTCTAATGTGCTCCACTGTACTCTACCTCTACTGTACTCCACTGTACTCTACCTCTACTGTGCTACACTGTACTCTACCTCTACTGTGCTCTACTGTACTCTATCTCTACTGTACTCCACTGTACTCTATCTCTACTGTGATCCACTGTACTCTACCTCTACTGTGCTCCACTGTACTCTACCTCTACTGTACTCCACTGTACTCTATCTCTACTGTGCTCTACTGTACTCTATCTCTACTGTACTCCACTGTACTCTACCTCTACTGTGCTCCACTGTACTCCACTGTACTCTATCTCTACTGTGCTCCACTGTACTCTATCTCTACTGTACTCCACTGTACTCTACCTCTACTGTGCTCCACTGTACTCCACTGTACTCTATCTCTACTGTGCTCCACTGTACTCTACCTCTACTGTACTCCACTGTACTCTATCTCTACTGTGCTCCACTGTACTCTACCTCTACTGTGCTCTACTGTACTCTATCTCTACTGTACTCCACTGTACTCTACCTCTACTGTGCTCCACTGTACTCCACTGTACTCTATCTCTACTGTGCTCTACTGTACTCTATCTCTACTGTGTTCCACTGTACTCTACCTCTACTGTACTCCACTGTACTCTCTCTCTACTGTGCTCCACTGTACTCTACCTCTACTGTACTGTACTGTTCTCTACCTCTACTGTACTCTACTGTACTCCACCTCTACTGTGCTCCACTGTACACCACTGTTCTACCTCTACTGTACTCCACTGTACTCTACCTCTACTGCACTCCACTGTACTCTATATCTACTGTACTCCACTGTGCTCTACCTCTACTGTGCTCCACTGTACTCTATCTCTACTGTGCTCCACTGTACTCTACCTCTACTTTGCTCTACTGTAATCTATCTCTACTGTACTCCACTGTACTCTATCTCTACTGTGATCCACTGTACTCTACCTCTACTCTGCTCCACTGTACTCTATCTCTACTGTGCTCCACTGTACTCTACCTCTACTGTAATCCACTGTACTCTATCTCTACTGTGCTCTACTGTACTCTACCTCTATTGTGCTCTACTGTACTCTATCTCTACTGTACTCCACTGTACTCTATCTCTACTGTGATCCACTGTACTCTACCTCTACTGTACTCCACTGTACTCTATCTCTACTGTGCTCTACTGTACTCTATCTCTACTGTACTCCACTGTACTCTACCTCTACTGTGCTCCACTGTACTCCACTGTACTCTATCTCTACTGTGCTCCACTGTACTCTATCTCTACTGTACTCCACTGTACTCTACCTCTACTGTGCTCCACTGTACTCCACTGTACTCTATCTCTACTGTGCTCTACTGTACTCTATCTCTACTGTGTTCCACTGTACTCTACCTCTACTGTACTCCACTGTACTCTATCTCTACTGTGCTCCACTGTACTCTACCTCTACTGTACTGTACTGTTCTCTACCTCTACTGTACTCTACTGTACTCCACCTCTACTGTGCTCCACTGTACACCACTGTTCTACCTCTACTGTACTCCACTGTACTCTACCTCTACTGCACTCCACTGTACTCTATCTCTACTGTACTCCACTGTGCTCTACCTCTACTGTGCTCCACTGTACTCTATCTCTACTGTGCTCCACTGTACTCTACCTCTACTGTGCTCTACTGTACTCTATCTCTACTGTACTCCACTGTACTCTATCTCTACTGTGATCCACTGTACTCTACCTCTACTCTGCTCCACTGTACTCTATCTCTACTGTGCTCCACTGTACTCTACCTCTACTGTACTCCACTGTACTCTATCTCTACTGTGCTCTACTGTACTCTATCTCTACTGTACTCCACTGTACTCTACCTCTACTGTGCTCCACTGTACTCCACTGTACTCTATCTCTACTGTGCTCCACTGTACTCTATCTCTACTGTACTCCACTGTACTCTACCTCTACTGTGCTCCACTGTACTCCACTGTACTCTATCGCTAATGTGCTCCACAGTACTCTACCTCTACTGTACTCCACTGTACTCTACCTCTACTGTGCTACACTGTACTCTACCTCTACTGTGCTCTACTGTACTCTATCTCTACTGTACTCCACTGTACTCTATCTCTACTGTGATCCACTGTACTCTACCTCTACTCTGCTCCACTGTACTCTATCTCTACTGTGCTCCACTGTACTCTACCTCTACTGTACTCCACTGTACTCTATCTCTACTGTGCTCTACTGTACTCTATCTCTACTGTACTCCACTGTACTCTACCTCTACTGTGCTCCACTGTACTCCACTGTACTCTATCTCTACTGTGCTCCACTGTACTCTATCTCTACTGTACTCCACTGTACTCTACCTCTACTGTGCTCCACTGTACTCCACTGTACTCTATCTCTACTGTGCTCCACTGTACTCTACCTCTACTGTACTCCACTGTACTCTATCTCTACTGTGCTCCACTGTACTCTACCTCTACTGTGCTCTACTGTACTCTATCTCTACTGTACTCCACTGTACTCTACCTCTACTGTGCTCCACTGTACTCCACTGTACTCTATCTCTACTGTGCTCCACTGTACTCTATCTCTACTGTACTCCACTGTACTCTACCTCTACTGTGCTCCACTGTACTCCACTGTACTCTATCTCTACTGTGCTCTACTGTACTCTATCTCTACTGTGTTCCACTGTACTCTACCTCTACTGTACTCCACTGTACTCTATCTCTACTGTACTCCACTGTACTCTACCTCTACTGTGCTCCACTGTACTCCACTGTACTCTATCTCTACTGTGCTCTACTGTACTCTATCTCTACTGTGTTCCACTGTACTCTACCTCTACTGTACTCCACTGTACTCTATCTCTACTGTGCTCCACTGTACTCTAACTCTACTGTACTGTACTGTTCTCTACCTCTACTGTACTCTACTGTACTCCACCTCTACTGTGCTCCACTGTACACCACTGTTCTACCTCTACTGTACTCCACTGTACTCTACCTCTACTGCACTCCACTGTACTCTATCTCTACTGTACTCCACTGTGCTCTACCTCTACTGTGCTCCACTGTACTCTATCTCTACTGTGCTCCACTGTACTCTACCTCTACTGTGCTCTACTGTACTCTATCTCTACTGTACTCCACTTTACTCTATCTCTACTGTGATCCACTGTACTCTACCTCTACTCTGCTCCACTGTACTCTATCTCTACTGTGCTCCACTGTACTCTACCTCTACTGTACTCCACTGTACTCTATCTCTACTGTGCTCTACTGTACTCTATCTCTACTGTACTCCACTGTACTCTACCTCTACTGTGCTCCACTGTACTCCACTGTACTCTATCTCTACTGTGCTCCACTGTACTCTATCTCTACTGTACTCCACTGTACTCTACCTCTACTCTGCTCCACTGTACTCCACTGTACTCTATCTCTAATGTGCTCCACTGTACTCTACCTCTACTGTACTCCACTGTACTCTACCTCTACTGTGCTACACTGTACTCTACCTCTACTGTGCTCTACTGTACTCTATCTCTACTGTACTCCACTGTACTCTATCTCTACTGTGATCCACTGTACTCTACCTCTACTCTGCTCCACTGTACTCTATCTCTACTGTGCTCCACTGTACTCTACCTCTACTGTACTCCACTGTACTCTATCTCTACTGTGCTCTACTGTACTCTATCTCTACTGTACTCCACTGTACTCTACCTCTATTGTGCTCTACTGTACTCTATCTCTACTGTACTCCACTGTACTCTATCTCTACTGTGATCCACTGTACTCTATCTCTACTGTACTCCACTGTACTCTACCTCTACTGTGCTCCACTGTACTCCACTGTACTCTATCTCTACTGTGCTCCACTGTACTCTACCTCTACTGTACTCCACTGTACTCTATCTCTACTGTGCTCCACTGTACTCTACCTCTACTGTACTCCACTGTACTCTATCTCTACTGTGCTCTACTGTACTCTATCTCTACTGTACTCCACTGTACTCTACCTCTATTGTGCTCTACTGTACTCTATCTCTACTGTACTCCACTGTACTCTATCTATACTGTGATCCACTGTACTCTACCTCTACTGTACTCCACTGTACTCTATCTCTACTGTGCTCTACTGTACTCTATCTCTAATGTACTCCACTGTACTCTACCTCTACTGTGCTCCACTGTACTCCACTGTACTCTATCTCTACTGTGCTCCACTGTACTCTACCTCTACTGTGCTCCACTGTACTCCACTGTACACTATCTCTACTGTGCTCTACTGTACTTTATCTCTACTGTGTTCCACTGTACTCTACCTCTACTGTACTCCACTGTACTCTATCTCTACTGTGCTCCACTGTACTCTACCTCTACTGTACTGTACTGTTCTCTACCTCTACTGTACTCTACTGTACTCCACCTCTACTGTGCTCCACTGTACACCACTGTTCTACCTCTACTGTACTCCACTGTACTCTACCTCTACTGCACTCCACTGTACTCTATCTCTACTGTACTCCACTGTGCTCTACCTCTACTGTGCTCCACTGTACTCTATCTCTACTGTGCTCCATTGTACTCTACCTCTACTGTGCTCTACTGTACTCTATCTCTACTGTACTCCACTGTACTCTATCTCTACTGTGATCCACTGTACTCTACCTCTACTCTGCTCCACTGTACTCTATCTCTACTGTGCTCCACTGTACTCTACCTCTACTGTACTCCACTGTACTCTATCTCTACTGTGCTCTACAGTACTCTATCTCTACTGTACTAAACTGTACTCTACCTCTACTGTGCTCCACTGTACTCCACTGTACTCTATCTCTACTGTGCTCCACTGTACTCTATCTCTACTGTACTCCACTGTACTCTACCACTACTGTGCTCCACTGTACTCCACTGTACTCTATCTCTACTGTGCTCCACTGTACTCTACCTCTACTGTACTCCACTGTACTCTACCTCTACTGTGCTCCACTGTACTCTACCTCTACTGTGCTCTACTGTACTCTATATCTACTGTACTCCACTGTACTCTATCTCTACTGTGATCCACTGTACTCTACCTCTACTCTGCTCCACTGTACTCTATCTCTACTGTGCTCCACTGTACTCTACCTCTACTGTACTCCACTGTGCTCTATCTCTACTGTGCTCTACTGTACTCTATCTCTACTGTACTCCACTGTACTCTACCTGTACTGTGCTCCAATGTACTCCACTGTACTCTATCTCTACTGTGCTCCACTGTACTCTACCTCTACTGTACTCCACTGTACTCTACCTCTACTGTGCTCCACTGTACTCCACTGTACTCTATCTCTACTGTGCTCCACTGTACTGTACCTCTACTGTACTCCACTGTACTCTATCTCTACTGTGCTCCACTGTACTCTAACTCTACTGTGCTCTACTGTACTCTATCTCTACTGTACTCCACTGTACTCTATCTCTACTGTGATCCACTGTACTCTACCTCTACTCTGCTCCACTGTACTCTATCTCTACTGTGCTCCACTGTACTCTACCTCTACTGTACTCCACTGTACTCTATCTCTACTGTGCTCTACTGTACTCTATCTCTACTGTACTCCACTTTACTCTACCTCTATTGTGCTCTACTGTACTCTATCTCTACTGTACTCCACTGTACTCTATCTCTACTGTGATCCACTGTACTCTACCTTTACTGTACTCCACTGTACTCTATCTCTACTGTGCTCTACTGTACTCTATCTCTACTGTACTCCACTGTACTCTACCTCTACTGTGCTCCACTGTACTCCACTGTACTCGATCTCTACTGTGCTCCACTGTACTCTATCTCTACTGTACTCCACTGTACTCTACCTCTACTGTGCTCCACTGTACTCCACTGTACTCTATCTCTACTGTGCTCTACTGTACTCTATCTCTACTGTGTTCCACTGTACTCTACCTCTACTGTACTCCACTGTACTCTATCTCTACTGTGCTCCACTGTACTCTACCTCTATTGTACTGTTCTCTACCTCTACTGTACTCTACTGTACTCCACCTCTACTGTGCTCCACTGTACTCCACTGTTCTACCTCTACTGTACTCCACTGTACTCTACCTCTACTGCACTCCACTGTACTCTATCTCTACTGTGCTCCACTGTACTCTACCTCTACTGTGCTCTACTGTACTCTATCTCTACTGTACTCCACTGTACTCTATCTCTACTGTGATCCACTGTACTCTACCTCTACTCTGCTCCACTGTACTCTATCTCTACTGTGCTCCACTGTACTCTACCTCTACTGTACTCCACTGTACTCTATCTCTACTGTGCTCTACTGTACTCTATCTCTACTGTACTCCACTGTACTCTACCTCTACTGTGCTCCACTGTACTCCACTGTACTCTATCTCTACTGTGCTCCACTGTACTCTATCTCTACTGTACTCCACTGTACTCTACCTCTACTGTACTGTACTGTTCTCTACCTCTACTGTACTCTACTGTACTCCACCTCTACTGTGCTCCACTGTACACCACTGTTCTACCTCTACTGTACTCCACTGTACTCTACTTCTACTGCACACCACTGTACTCTATCTCTACTGTACTCCACTGTGCTCTACCTCTACTGTGCTCCACTGTACTCTATCTCTACTGTGCTCCACTGTACTCTTTCTCTACTGTACTCCACTGTACTCTACCTCTACTGTGCTCCACTGTACTCTACCTCTATTGTGCTCTACTGTACTCTATCTCTACTGTACTCCACTGTACTCTATCTCTACTGTGATCCACTGTACTCTACCTCTACTGTACTCCACTGTACTCTATCTCTACTGTGCTCTACTGTACTCTATCTCTACTGTACTCCACTGTACTCTATCTCTACTGTGATCCACTGTACTCTACCTCTACTGTACTCCACTGTACTCTATCTCTACTGTGCTCTACTGTACTCTATCTCTACTGTACTCCACTGTACTCTACCTCTACTGTGCTCCACTGTACTCCACTGTACTCTATCTCTACTGTGCTCCACTGTACTCTATCTCTACTGTACTCCACTGTACTCTACCTCTACTGTGCTCCACTGTACTCCACTGTACTCTATCTCTACTGTGCTCTACTGTACTCTATCTCTACTGTGTTCCACTGTACTCTACCTCTACTGTACTCCACTGTACTCTATCTCTACTGTGCTCCACTGTACTCTACCTCTACTGTACTGTACTGTTCTCTACCTCTACTGTACTCTACTGTACTCCACCTCTACTGTGCTCCACTGTACACCACTGTTCTACCTCTACTGTACTCCACTGTACTCTACCTCTACTACACTCCACTGTACTCTATCTCTACTGTACTCCACTGTGCTCTACCTCTACTGTGCTCCACTGTACTCTATCTCTACTGTGCTCCACTGTACTCTACCTCTACTGTGCTCTACTGTACTCTATCTCTACTGTACTCCACTGTACTCTATCTCTACTGTGATCCACTGTACTCTACCTCTACTCTGCTCCACTGTACTCTATCTCTACTGTGCTCCACTGTACTCTACCTCTACTGTACTCCACTGTACTCTATCTCTACTGTGCTCTACTGTACTCTATCTCTACTGTACTCCACTGTACTCTACCTCTACTGTGCTCCACTGTACTCCACTGTACTCTATCTCTACTGTGCTCCACTGTACTCTATCTCTACTGTACTCCACTGTACTCTACCTCTACTGTGCTCCACTGTACTCCACTGTACTCTATCTCTAATGTGCTCCACTGTACTCTACCTCTACTGTACTCCACTGTACTCTACCTCTACTGTGCTACACTGTACTCTACCTCTACTGTGCTCTACTGTACTCTATCTCTACTGTACTCCACTGTACTCTATCTCTACTGTGATCCACTGTACTCTACCTCTACTCTGCTCCACTGTACTCTATCTCTACTGTGCTCCACTGTACTCTACCTCTACTGTACTCCACTGTACTCTATCTCTACTGTGCTCTACTGTACTCTATCTCTACTGTACTCCACTGTACTCTACCTCTACTGTGCTCCACTGTACTCCACTGTACTCTATCTCTACTGTGCTCCACTGTACTCTATCTCTACTGTACTCCACTGTACTCTACCTCTACTGTGCTCCACTGTACTCCACTGTACTCTATCTCTACTGTGCTCCACTGTACTCTACCTCTACTGTACTCCACTGTACTCTATCTCTACTGTGCTCCACTGTACTCTACCTCTACTGTGCTCTACTGTACTCTATCTCTACTGTACTCCACTGTACTCTACCTCTACTGTGCTCCACTGTACTCCACTGTACTCTATCTCTACTGTGCTCCACTGTACTCTATCTCTACTGTACTCCACTGTACTCTACCTCTACTGTGCTCCACTGTACTCCACTGTACTCTATCTCTACTGTGCTCTACTGTACTCTATCTCTACTGTGTTCCACTGTACTCTACCTCTACTGTACTCCACTGTACTCTATCTCTACTGTGCTCCACTGTACTCTACCTCTACTGTACTGTACTGTTCTCTACCTCTACTGTACTCTACTGTACTCCACCTCTACTGTGCTCCACTGTACTCTACCTCTACTGTACTGTACTGTTCTCTACCTCTACTGTACTCTACTGTACTCCACCTCTACTGTGCTCCACTGTACACCACTGTTCTACCTCTACTGTACTCCACTGTACTCTACCTCTACTGCACTCCACTGTACTCTATCTCTACTGTACTCCACTGTGCTCTATCTCTACTGTGCTCCACTGTACTCTACCTCTACTGTGCTCTACTGTACTCTATCTCTACTGTACTCCACTGTACTCTATCTCTACTGTGATCCACTGTACTCTACCTCTACTCTGCTCCACTGTACTCTATCTCTACTGTGCTCCACTGTACTCTACCTCTACTGTACTCCACTGTACTCTATCTCTACTGTGCTCTACTGTACTCTATCTCTACTGTACTCCACTGTACTCTACCTCTACTATGCTCCACTGTACTCCACTGTACTCTATCTCTACTGTGCTCCACTGTACTCTATCTCTACTGTACTCCACTGGACTCTACCTCTACTGTGCTCCACTGTACTCCACTGTACTCTATCTCTAATGTGCTCCACTGTACTCTACCTCTACTGTACTCCACTGTACTCTACCTCTACTGTGCTACACTGTACTCTACCTCTACTGTGCTCTACTGTACTCTATCTCTACTGTACTCCACTGTACTCTATCTCTACTGTGATCCACTGTACTCTACCTCTACTCTGCTCCACTGTACTCTATCTCTACTGTGCTCCACTGTACTCTACCTCTACTGTACTCCACTGTACTCTATCTCTACTGTGCTCTACTGTACTCTATCTCTACTGTACTCCACTGTACTCTACCTCTACTGTGCTCCACTGTACTCCACTGTACTCTATCTCTACTGTGCTCCACTGTACTCTATCTCTACTGTACTCCACTGTACTCTACCTCTACTGTGCTCCACTGTACTCCACTGTACTCTATCTCTACTGTGCTCCACTGTACTCTACCTCTACTGTACTCCACTGTACTCTACCTCTACTGTGCTCCACTGTACTCCACTGTACTCTATCTCTACTGTGCTCCACTGTACTCTATCTCTACTGTACTCCACTGTACTCTACCTCTACTGTGCTCCAATGTACTCCACTGTACTCTATCTCTACTGTGCTCCACTGTACTCTATATCTACTGTACTCCACTGTACTCTACCTCTACTGTGCTCCACTGTACTCCACTGTACTCTATCTCTACTGTGCTCCACTGTACTCTACCTCTACTGTACTCCACTGTACTCTACCTCTACTGTGCTCCACTGTACTCTACCTCTACTGTGCTCTACTGTACTCTATATCTACTGTACTCCACTGTACTCTATCTCTACTGTGATCCACTGTACTCTACCTCTACTCTGCTCCACTGTACTCTATCTCTACTGTGCTCCACTGTACTCTACCTCTACTGTACTCCACTGTGCTCTATCTCTACTGTGCTCTACTGTACTCTATCTCTACTGTACTCCACTGTACTCTACCTGTACTGTGCTCCAATGTACTCCACTGTACTCTATCTCTACTGTGCTCCACTGTACTCTACCTCTACTGTACTCCACTGTACTCTACCTCTACTGTGCTCCACTGTACTCCACTGTACTCTATCTCTACTGTGCTCCACTGTACTGTACCTCTACTGTACTCCACTGTACTCTATCTCTACTGTGCTCCACTGTACTCTAACTCTACTGTGCTCTACTGTACTCTATCTCTACTGTACTCCACTGTACTCTATCTCTACTGTGATCCACTGTACTCTACCTCTACTCTGCTCCACTGTACTCTATCTCTACTGTGCTCCACTGTACTCTACCTCTACTGTACTCCACTGTACTCTATCTCTACTGTGCTCTACTGTACTCTATCTCTACTGTACTCCACTTTACTCTACCTCTATTGTGCTCTACTGTACTCTATCTCTACTGTACTCCACTGTACTCTATCTCTACTGTGATCCACTGTACTCTACCTTTACTGTACTCCACTGTACTCTATCTCTACTGTGCTCTACTGTACTCTATCTCTACTGTACTCCACTGTACTCTACCTCTACTGTGCTCCACTGTACTCCACTGTACTCGATCTCTACTGTGCTCCACTGTACTCTATCTCTACTGTACTCCACTGTACTCTACCTCTACTGTGCTCCACTGTACTCCACTGTACTCTATCTCTACTGTGCTCTACTGTACTCTATCTCTACTGTGTTCCACTGTACTCTACCTCTACTGTACTCCACTGTACTCTATCTCTACTGTGCTCCACTGTACTCTACCTCTATTGTACTGTTCTCTACCTCTACTGTACTCTACTGTACTCCACCTCTACTGTGCTCCACTGTACTCCACTGTTCTACCTCTACTGTACTCCACTGTACTCTACCTCTACTGCACTCCACTGTACTCTATCTCTACTGTGCTCCACTGTACTCTACCTCTACTGTGCTCTACTGTACTCTATCTCTACTGTACTCCACTGTACTCTATCTCTACTGTGATCCACTGTACTCTACCTCTACTCTGCTCCACTGTACTCTATCTCTACTGTGCTCCACTGTACTCTACCTCTACTGTACTCCACTGTACTCTATCTCTACTGTGCTCTACTGTACTCTATCTCTACTGTACTCCACTGTACTCTACCTCTACTGTGCTCCACTGTACTCCACTGTACTCTATCTCTACTGTGCTCCACTGTACTCTATCTCTACTGTACTCCACTGTACTCTACCTCTACTGTACTGTACTGTTCTCTACCTCTACTGTACTCTACTGTACTCCACCTCTACTGTGCTCCACTGTACACCACTGTTCTACCTCTACTGTACTCCACTGTACTCTACTTCTACTGCACACCACTGTACTCTATCTCTACTGTACTCCACTGTGCTCTACCTCTACTGTGCTCCACTGTACTCTATCTCTACTGTGCTCCACTGTACTCTTTCTCTACTGTACTCCACTGTACTCTACCTCTACTGTGCTCCACTGTACTCTACCTCTATTGTGCTCTACTGTACTCTATCTCTACTGTACTCCACTGTACTCTATCTCTACTGTGATCCACTGTACTCTACCTCTACTGTACTCCACTGTACTCTATCTCTACTGTGCTCTACTGTACTCTATCTCTACTGTACTCCACTGTACTCTATCTCTACTGTGATCCACTGTACTCTACCTCTACTGTACTCCACTGTACTCTATCTCTACTGTGCTCTACTGTACTCTATCTCTACTGTACTCCACTGTACTCTACCTCTACTGTGCTCCACTGTACTCCACTGTACTCTATCTCTACTGTGCTCCACTGTACTCTATCTCTACTGTACTCCACTGTACTCTACCTCTACTGTGCTCCACTGTACTCCACTGTACTCTATCTCTACTGTGCTCTACTGTACTCTATCTCTACTGTGTTCCACTGTACTCTACCTCTACTGTACTCCACTGTACTCTATCTCTACTGTGCTCCACTGTACTCTACCTCTACTGTACTGTACTGTTCTCTACCTCTACTGTACTCTACTGTACTCCACCTCTACTGTGCTCCACTGTACACCACTGTTCTACCTCTACTGTACTCCACTGTACTCTACCTCTACTGCACTCCACTGTACTCTATCTCTACTGTACTCCACTGTGCTCTACCTCTACTGTGCTCCACTGTACTCTATCTCTACTGTGCTCCACTGTACTCTACCTCTACTGTGCTCTACTGTACTCTATCTCTACTGTACTCCACTGTACTCTATCTCTACTGTGATCCACTGTACTCTACCTCTACTCTGCTCCACTGTACTCTATCTCTACTGTGCTCCACTGTACTCTACCTCTACTGTACTCCACTGTACTCTATCTCTACTGTGCTCTACTGTACTCTATCTCTACTGTACTCCACTGTACTCTACCTCTACTGTGCTCCACTGTACTCCACTGTACTCTATCTCTACTGTGCTCCACTGTACTCTATCTCTACTGTACTCCACTGTACTCTACCTCTACTGTGCTCCACTGTACTCCACTGTACTCTATCTCTAATGTGCTCCACTGTACTCTACCTCTACTGTACTCCACTGTACTCTACCTCTACTGTGCTACACTGTACTCTACCTCTACTGTGCTCTACTGTACTCTATCTCTACTGTACTCCACTGTACTCTATCTCTACTGTGATCCACTGTACTCTACCTCTACTCTGCTCCACTGTACTCTATCTCTACTGTGCTCCACTGTACTCTACCTCTACTGTACTCCACTGTACTCTATCTCTACTGTGCTCTACTGTACTCTATCTCTACTGTACTCCACTGTACTCTACCTCTACTGTGCTCCACTGTACTCCACTGTACTCTATCTCTACTGTGCTCCACTGTACTCTATCTCTACTGTACTCCACTGTACTCTACCTCTACTGTGCTCCACTGTACTCCACTGTACTCTATCTCTACTGTGCTCCACTGTACTCTACCTCTACTGTACTCCACTGTACTCTATCTCTACTGTGCTCCACTGTACTCTACCTCTACTGTGCTCTACTGTACTCTATCTCTACTGTACTCCACTGTACTCTACCTCTACTGTGCTCCACTGTACTCCACTGTACTCTATCTCTACTGTGCTCCACTGTACTCTATCTCTACTGTACTCTACTGTACTCTACCTCTACTGTGCTCCACTGTACTCCACTGTACTCTATCTCTACTGTGCTCTACTGTACTCTATCTCTACTGTGTTCCACTGTACTCTACCTCTACTGTACTCCACTGTACTCTATCTCTACTGTGCTCCACTGTACTCTACCTCTACTGTACTGTACTGTTCTCTACCTCTACTGTACTCTACTGTACTCCACCTCTACTGTGCTCCACTGTACTCTACCTCTACTGTACTGTACTGTTCTCTACCTCTACTGTACTCTACTGTACTCCACCTCTACTGTGCTCCACTGTACACCACTGTTCTACCTCTACTGTACTCCACTGTACTCTACCTCTACTGCACTCCACTGTACTCTATCTCTACTGTACTCCACTGTGCTCTATCTCTACTGTGCTCCACTGTACTCTACCTCTACTGTGCTCTACTGTACTCTATCTCTACTGTACTCCACTGTACTCTATCTCTACTGTGATCCACTGTACTCTACCTCTACTCTGCTCCACTGTACTCTATCTCTACTGTGCTCCACTGTACTCTACCTCTACTGTACTCCACTGTACTCTATCTCTACTGTGCTCTACTGTACTCTATCTCTACTGTACTCCACTGTACTCTACCTCTACTATGCTCCACTGTACTCCACTGTACTCTATCTCTACTGTGCTCCACTGTACTCTATCTCTACTGTACTCCACTGGACTCTACCTCTACTGTGCTCCACTGTACTCCACTGTACTCTATCTCTAATGTGCTCCACTGTACTCTACCTCTACTGTACTCCACTGTACTCTACCTCTACTGTGCTACACTGTACTCTACCTCTACTGTGCTCTACTGTACTCTATCTCTACTGTACTCCACTGTACTCTATCTCTACTGTGATCCACTGTACTCTACCTCTACTCTGCTCCACTGTACTCTATCTCTACTGTGCTCCACTGTACTCTACCTCTACTGTACTCCACTGTACTCTATCTCTACTGTGCTCTACTGTACTCTATCTCTACTGTACTCCACTGTACTCTACCTCTACTGTGCTCCACTGTACTCCACTGTACTCTATCTCTACTGTGCTCCACTGTACTCTATCTCTACTGTACTCCACTGTACTCTACCTCTACTGTGCTCCACTGTACTCCACTGTACTCTATCTCTACTGTGCTCCACTGTACTCTACCTCTACTGTACTCCACTGTACTCTACCTCTACTGTGCTCCACTGTACTCCACTGTACTCTATCTCTACTGTGCTCCACTGTACTCTATCTCTACTGTACTCCACTGTACTCTACCTCTACTGTGCTCCAATGTACTCCACTGTACTCTATCTCTACTGTGCTCCACTGTACTCTATATCTACTGTACTCCACTGTACTCTACCTCTACTGTGCTCCACTGTACTCCACTGTACTCTATCTCTACTGTGCTCTACTGTACTCTATCTCTACTGTGTTCCACTGTACTCTACCTCTACTGTACTCCACTGTACTCTATCTCTACTGTGCTCCACTGTACTCTACCTATACTGTACTGTACTGTTCTCTACCTCTACTGTACTCTACTGTACTCCACCTCTACTGTGCTCCACTGTACACCACTGTTCTACCTCTACTGTACTCCACTGTACTCTACCTCTACTGCACTCCACTGTACTCTATCTCTACTGTACTCCACTGTGCTCTATCTCTACTGTGCTCCACTGTACTCTACCTCTACTGTGCTCTACTGTACTCTATCTCTACTGTACTCCACTGTACTCTATCTCTACTGTGATCCACTGTACTCTACCTCTACTCTGCTCCACTGTACTCTATCTCTACTGTGCTCCACTGTACTCTACCTCTACTGTACTCCACTGTACTCTATCTCTACTGTGCTCTACTGTACTCTATCTCTACTGTACTCCACTGTACTCTACCTCTACTGTGCTCCACTGTACTCCACTGTACTCTATCTCTACTGTGCTCCACTGTACTCTATCTCTACTGTACTCCACTGTACTCTACCTCTACTGTGCTCCACTGTACTCCACTGTACTCTATCTCTAATGTGCTCCACTGTACTCTACCTCTACTGTACTCCACTGTACTCTACCTCTACTGTGCTACACTGTACTCTACCTCTACTGTGCTCTACTGTACTCTATCTCTACTGTACTCCACTGTACTCTATCTCTACTGTGATCCACTGTACTCTACCTCTACTCTGCTCCACTGTACTCTATCTCTACTGTGCTCCACTGTACTCTACCTCTACTGTACTCCACTGTACTCTATCTCTACTGTGCTCTACTGTACTCTATCTCTACTGTACTCCACTGTACTCTACCTCTACTGTGCTCCACTGTACTCCACTGTACTCTATCTCTACTGTGCTCCACTGTACTCTATCTCTACTGTACTCCACTGTACTCTACCTCTACTGTGCTCCACTGTACTCCACTGTACTCTATCTCTACTGTGCTCCACTGTACTCTACCTCTACTGTACTCCACTGTACTCTATCTCTACTGTGCTCCACTGTACTCTACCTCTACTGTGCTCTACTGTACTCTATCTCTACTGTACTCCACTGTACTCTACCTCTACTGTGCTCCACTGTACTCCACTGTACTCTATCTCTACTGTGCTCCACTGTACTCTATCTCTACTGTACTCCACTGTACTCTACCTCTACTGTGCTCCACTGTACTCCACTGTACTCTATCTCTACTGTGCTCTACTGTACTCTATCTCTACTGTGTTCCACTGTACTCTACCTCTACTGTACTCCACTGTACTCTCTCTCTACTGTGCTCCACTGTACTCTACCTCTACTGTACTGTACTGTTCTCTACCTCTACTGTACTCTACTGTACTCCACCTCTACTGTGCTCCACTGTACACCACTGTTCTACCTCTACTGTACTCCACTGTACTCTACCTCTACTGCACTCCACTGTACTCTATATCTACTGTACTCCACTGTGCTCTACCTCTACTGTGCTCCACTGTACTCTATCTCTACTGTGCTCCACTGTACTCTACCTCTACTTTGCTCTACTGTACTCTATCTCTACTGTACTCCACTGTACTCTATCTCTACTGTGATCCACTGTACTCTACCTCTACTCTGCTCCACTGTACTCTATCTCTACTGTGCTCCACTGTACTCTACCTCTACTGTAATCCACTGTACTCTATCTCTACTGTGCTCTACTGTACTCTACCTCTATTGTGCTCTACTGTACTCTATCTCTACTGTACTCCACTGTACTCTATCTCTACTGTGATCCACTGTACTCTACCTCTACTGTACTCCACTGTACTCTATCTCTACTGTGCTCTACTGTACTCTATCTCTACTGTACTCCACTGTACTCTACCTCTACTGTGCTCCACTGTACTCCACTGTACTCTATCTCTACTGTGCTCCACTGTACTCTATCTCTACTGTACTCCACTGTACTCTACCTCTACTGTGCTCCACTGTACTCCACTGTACTCTATCTCTACTGTGCTCTACTGTACTCTATCTCTACTGTGTTCCACTGTACTCTACCTCTACTGTACTCCACTGTACTCTATCTCTACTGTGCTCCACTGTACTCTACCTCTACTGTACTGTACTGTTCTCTACCTCTACTGTACTCTACTGTACTCCACCTCTACTGTGCTCCACTGTACACCACTGTTCTACCTCTACTGTACTCCACTGTACTCTACCTCTACTGCACTCCACTGTACTCTATCTCTACTGTACTCCACTGTGCTCTACCTCTACTGTGCTCCACTGTACTCTATCTCTACTGTGCTCCACTGTACTCTACCTCTACTGTGCTCTACTGTACTCTATCTCTACTGTACTCCACTGTACTCTATCTCTACTGTGATCCACTGTACTCTACCTCTACTCTGCTCCACTGTACTCTATCTCTACTGTGCTCCACTGTACTCTACCTCTACTGTACTCCACTGTACTCTATCTCTACTGTGCTCTACTGTACTCTATCTCTACTGTACTCCACTGTACTCTACCTCTACTGTGCTCCACTGTACTCCACTGTACTCTATCTCTACTGTGCTCCACTGTACTCTATCTCTACTGTACTCCACTGTACTCTACCTCTACTGTGCTCCACTGTACTCCACTGTACTCTATCGCTAATGTGCTCCACAGTACTCTACCTCTACTGTACTCCACTGTACACTACCTCTACTGTGCTACACTGTACTCTACCTCTACTGTGCTCTACTGTACTCTATCTCTACTGTACTCCACTGTACTCTATCTCTACTGTGATCCACTGTACTCTACCTCTACTCTGCTCCAATGTACTCTATCTCTACTGTGCTCCACTGTACTCTACCTCTACTGTACTCCACTGTACTCTATCTCTACTGTGCTCTACTGTACTCTATCTCTACTGTACTCCACTGTACTCTACCTCTACTGTGCTCCACTGTACTCCACTGTACTCTATCTCTACTGTGCTCCACTGTACTCTATCTCTACTGTACTCCACTGTACTCTACCTCTACTGTGCTCCACTGTACTCCACTGTACTCTATCTCTACTGTGCTCCACTGTACTCTACCTCTACTGTACTCCACTGTACTCTATCTCTACTGTGCTCCACTGTACTCTACCTCTACTGTGCTCTACTGTACTCTATCTCTACTGTACTCCACTGTACTCTACCTCTACTGTGCTCCACTGTACTCCACTGTACTCTATCTCTACTGTGCTCCACTGTACTCTATCTCTACTGTACTCCACTGTACTCTACCTCTACTGTGCTCCACTGTACTCCACTGTACTCTATCTCTACTGTGCTCTACTGTACTCTATCTCTACTGTGTTCCACTGTACTCTACCTCTACTGTACTCCACTGTACTCTATCTCTACTGTACTCCACTGTACTCTACCTCTACTGTGCTCCACTGTACTCCACTGTACTCTATCTCTACTGTGCTCTACTGTACTCTATCTCTACTGTGTTCCACTGTACTCTACCTCTACTGTACTCCACTGTACTCTATCTCTACTGTGCTCCACTGTACTCTACCTCTACTGTACTGTACTGTTCTCTACCTCTACTGTACTCTACTGTACTCCACCTCTACTGTGCTCCACTGTACACCACTGTTCTACCTCTACTATACTCCACTGTACTCTACCTCTACTGCACTCCACTGTACTCTATCTCTACTGTACTCCACTGTGCTCTACCTCTACTGTGCTCCACTGTACTCTATCTCTACTGTGCTCCACTGTACTCTACCTCTACTGTGCTCTACTGTACTCTATCTCTACTGTACTCCACTGTACTCTATCTCTACTGTGATCCACTGTACTCTACCTCTACTCTGCTCCACTGTACTCTATCTCTACTGTGCTCCACTGTACTCTACCTCTACTGTACTCCACTGTACTCTATCTCTACTGTGCTCTACTGTACTCTATCTCTACTGTACTCCACTGTACTCTACCTCTACTGTGCTCCACTGTACTCCACTGTACTCTATCTCTACTGTGCTCCACTGTACTCTATCTCTACTGTACTCCACTGTACTCTACCTCTACTCTGCTCCACTGTACTCCACTGTACTCTATCTCTAATGTGCTCCACTGTACTCTACCTCTACTGTACTCCACTGTACTCTACCTCTACTGTGCTACACTGTACTCTACCTCTACTGTGCTCTACTGTACTCTATCTCTACTGTACTCCACTGTACTCTATCTCTACTGTGATCCACTGTACTCTACCTCTACTCTGCTCCACTGTACTCTATCTCTACTGTGCTCCACTGTACTCTACCTCTACTGTACTCCACTGTACTCTATCTCTACTGTGCTCTACTGTACTCTATCTCTACTGTACTCCACTGTACTCTACCTCTATTGTGCTCTACTGTACTCTATCTCTACTGTACTCCACTGTACTCTATCTCTACTGTGATCCACTGTACTCTATCTCTACTGTACTCCACTGTACTCTACCTCTACTGTGCTCCACTGTACTCCACTGTACTCTATCTCTACTGTGCTCCACTGTACTCTACCTCTACTGTACTCCACTGTACTCTATCTCTACTGTGCTCCACTGTACTCTACCTCTACTGTACTCCACTGTACTCTATCTCTACTGTGCTCTACTGTACTCTATCTCTACTGTACTCCACTGTACTCTACCTCTATTGTGCTCTACTGTACTCTATCTCTACTGTACTCCACTGTACTCTATCTATACTGTGATCCACTGTACTCTACCTCTACTGTACTCCACTGTACTCTATCTCTACTGTGCTCTACTGTACTCTATCTCTAATGAACTCCACTGTACTCTACCTCTACTGTGCTCCACTGTACTCCACTGTACTCTATCTCTACTGTGCTCCACTGTACTCTACCTCTACTGTGCTCCACTGTACTCCACTGTACACTATCTCTACTGTGCTCTACTGTACTTTATCTCTACTGTGTTCCACTGTACTCTACCTCTACTGTACTCCACTGTACTCTATCTCTACTGTGCTCCACTGTACTCTACCTCTACTGTACTGTACTGTTCTCTACCTCTACTGTACTCTACTGTACTCCACCTCTACTGTGCTCCACTGTACACCACTGTTCTACCTCTACTGTACTCCACTGTACTCTACCTCTACTGCACTCCACTGTACTCTATCTCTACTGTACTCCACTGTGCTCTACCTCTACTGTGCTCCACTGTACTCTATCTCTACTGTGCTCCATTGTACTCTACCTCTACTGTGCTCTACTGTACTCTATCTCTACTGTACTCCACTGTACTCTATCTCTACTGTGATCCACTGTACTCTACCTCTACTCTGCTCCACTGTACTCTATCTCTACTGTGCTCCACTGTACTCTACCTCTACTGTACTCCACTGTACTCTATCTCTACTGTGCTCTACAGTACTCTATCTCTACTGTACTAAACTGTACTCTACCTCTACTGTGCTCCACTGTACTCCACTGTACTCTATCTCTACTGTGCTCCACTGTACTCTATCTCTACTGTACTCCACTGTACTCTACCACTACTGTGCTCCACTGTACTCCACTGTACTCTATCTCTACTGTGCTCCACTGTACTCTACCTCTACTGTACTCCACTGTACTCTACCTCTACTGTGCTCCACTGTACTCTACCTCTACTGTGCTCTACTGTACTCTATATCTACTGTACTCCACTGTACTCTATCTCTACTGTGATCCACTGTACTCTACCTCTACTCTGCTCCACTGTACTCTATCTCTACTGTGCTCCACTGTACTCTACCTCTACTGTACTCCACTGTGCTCTATCTCTACTGTGCTCTACTGTACTCTATCTCTACTGTACTCCACTGTACTCTACCTGTACTGTGCTCCAATGTACTCCACTGTACTCTATCTCTACTGTGCTCCACTGTACTCTACCTCTACTGTACTCCACTGTACTCTACCTCTACTGTGCTCCACTGTACTCCACTGTACTCTATCTCTACTGTGCTCCACTGTACTGTACCTCTACTGTACTCCACTGTACTCTATCTCTACTGTGCTCCACTGTACTCTAACTCTACTGTGCTCTACTGTACTCTATCTCTACTGTACTCCACTGTACTCTATCTCTACTGTGATCCACTGTACTCTACCTCTACTCTGCTCCACTGTACTCTATCTCTACTGTGCTCCACTGTACTCTACCTCTACTGTACTCCACTGTACTCTATCTCTACTGTGCTCTACTGTACTCTATCTCTACTGTACTCCACTGTACTCTACCTCTATTGTGCTCTACTGTACTCTATCTCTACTGTACTCCACTGTACTCTATCTCTACTGTGATCCACTGTACTCTACCTTTACTGTACTCCACTGTACTCTATCTCTACTGTGCTCTACTGTACTCTATCTCTACTGTACTCCACTGTACTCTACCTCTACTGTGCTCCACTGTACTCCACTGTACTCGATCTCTACTGTGCTCCACTGTACTCTATCTCTACTGTACTCCACTGTACTCTACCTCTACTGTGCTCCACTGTACTCCACTGTACTCTATCTCTACTGTGCTCTACTGTACTCTATCTCTACTGTGTTCCACTGTACTCTACCTCTACTGTACTCCACTGTACTCTATCTCTACTGTGCTCCACTGTACTCTACCTCTATTGTACTGTTCTCTACCTCTACTGTACTCTACTGTACTCCACCTCTACTGTGCTCCACTGTACTCCACTGTTCTACCTCTACTGTACTCCACTGTACTCTACCTCTACTGCACTCCACTGTACTCTATCTCTACTGTGCTCCACTGTACTCTACCTCTACTGTGCTCTACTGTACTCTATCTCTACTGTACTCCACTGTACTCTATCTCTACTGTGATCCACTGTACTCTACCTCTACTCTGCTCCACTGTACTCTATCTCTACTGTGCTCCACTGTACTCTACCTCTACTGTACTCCACTGTACTCTATCTCTACTGTGCTCTACTGTACTCTATCTCTACTGTACTCCACTGTACTCTACCTCTACTGTGCTCCACTGTACTCCACTGTACTCTATCTCTACTGTGCTCCACTGTACTCTATCTCTACTGTACTCCACTGTACTCTACCTCTACTGTACTGTACTGTTCTCTACCTCTACTGTACTCTACTGTACTCCACCTCTACTGTGCTCCACTGTACACCACTGTTCTACCTCTACTGTACTCCACTGTACTCTACTTCTACTGCACACCACTGTACTCTATCTCTACTGTACTCCACTGTGCTCTACCTCTACTGTGCTCCACTGTACTCTATCTCTACTGTGCTCCACTGTACTCTTTCTCTACTGTACTCCACTGTACTCTACCTCTACTGTGCTCCACTGTACTCTACCTCTATTGTGCTCTACTGTACTCTATCTCTACTGTACTCCACTGTACTCTATCTCTACTGTGATCCACTGTACTCTACCTCTACTGTACTCCACTGTACTCTATCTCTACTGTGCTCTACTGTACTCTATCTCTACTGTACTCCACTGTACTCTATCTCTACTGTGATCCACTGTACTCTACCTCTACTGTACTCCACTGTACTCTATCTCTACTGTGCTCTACTGTACTCTATCTCTACTGTACTCCACTGTACTCTACCTCTACTGTGCTCCACTGTACTCCACTGTACTCTATCTCTACTGTGCTCCACTGTACTCTATCTCTACTGTACTCCACTGTACTCTACCTCTACTGTGCTCCACTGTACTCCACTGTACTCTATCTCTACTGTGCTCTACTGTACTCTATCTCTACTGTGTTCCACTGTACTCTACCTCTACTGTACTCCACTGTACTCTATCTCTACTGTGCTCCACTGTACTCTACCTCTACTGTACTGTACTGTTCTCTACCTCTACTGTACTCTACTGTACTCCACCTCTACTGTGCTCCACTGTACACCACTGTTCTACCTCTACTGTACTCCACTGTACTCTACCTCTACTGCACTCCACTGTACTCTATCTCTACTGTACTCCACTGTGCTCTACCTCTACTGTGCTCCACTGTACTCTATCTCTACTGTGCTCCACTGTACTCTACCTCTACTGTGCTCTACTGTACTCTATCTCTACTGTACTCCACTGTACTCTATCTCTACTGTGATCCACTGTACTCTACTTCTACTCTGCTCCACTGTACTCTATCTCTACTGTGCTCCACTGTACTCTACCTCTACTGTACTCCACTGTACTCTATCTCTACTGTGCTCTACTGTACTCTAACTCTACTGTACTCCACTGTACTCTACCTCTACTGTGCTCCACTGTACTCCACTGTACTCTATCTCTACTGTGCTCCACTGTACTCTATCTCTACTGTACTCCACTGTACTCTACCTCTACTGTGCTCCACTGTACTCCACTGTACTCTATCTCTAATGTGCTCCACTGTACTCTACCTCTACTGTACTCCACTGTACTCTACCTCTACTGTGCTACACTGTACTCTACCTCTACTGTGCTCTACTGTACTCTATCTCTACTGTACTCCACTGTACTCTATCTCTACTGTGATCCACTGTACTCTACCTCTACTCTGCTCCACTGTACTCTATCTCTACTGTGCTCCACTGTACTCTACCTCTACTGTACTCCACTGTACTCTATCTCTACTGTGCTCTACTGTACTCTATCTCTACTGTACTCCACTGTACTCTACCTCTACTGTGCTCCACTGTACTCCACTGTACTCTATCTCTACTGTGCTCCACTGTACTCTATCTCTACTGTACTCCACTGTACTCTACCTCTACTGTGCTCCACTGTACTCCACTGTACTCTATCTCTACTGTGCTCCACTGTACTCTACCTCTACTGTACTCCACTGTACTCTATCTCTACTGTGCTCCACTGTACTCTACCTCTACTGTGCTCTACTGTACTCTATCTCTACTGTACTCCACTGTACTCTACCTCTACTGTGCTCCACTGTACTCCACTGTACTCTATCTCTACTGTGCTCCACTGTACTCTATCTCTACTGTACTCCACTGTACTCTACCTCTACTGTGCTCCACTGTACTCCACTGTACTCTATCTCTACTGTGCTCTACTGTACTCTATCTCTACTGTGTTCCACTGTACTCTACCTCTACTGTACTCCACTGTACTCTATCTCTACTGTGCTCCACTGTACTCTACCTCTACTGTACTGTACTGTTCTCTACCTCTACTGTACTCTACTGTACTCCACCTCTACTGTGCTCCACTGTACACCACTGTTTTACCTCTACTGTACTCCACTGTACTCTACCTCTACTGCACTCCACTGTACTCTATCTCTACTGTACTCCACTGTGCTCTACCTCTACTGTGCTCCACTTTACTCTATCTCTACTGTGCTCCACTGTACTCTATCTCTACTGTGCTCCACTGTACTCTATCTCTACTGTACTCCACTGTACTCTATCTCTACTGTGATCCACTGTACTCTACCTCTACTCTGCTCCACTGTACTCTATCTCTACTGTGCTCCACTGTACTCTACCTCTACTGTACTCCACTGTACTCTATCTCTACTGTGCTCTACTGTACTCTACCTCTATTGTGCTCTACTGTACTCTATCTCTACTGTGCTCTACTGTACTCTATCTCCACTGTACTCCACTGTACTCTATCTCTACTGTACTCCACTGTACTCTATCTCTACTGTGATCCACTGTACTCTACCTCTACTGTACTCCACTGTACTCTATCTCTACTGTGCTCTACTGTACTCTATCTCTACTGTACTCCACTGTACTCTACCTCTACTGTGCTCCACTGTACTCCACTGTACTCTATCTCTACTGTGCTCCACTGTACTCTATCTCTACTGTACTCCACTGTACTCTACCTCTACTGTGCTCCACTGTACTCCACTGTACTCTATCTCTACTGTGCTCTACTGTACTCTATCTCTACTGTGTTCCACTGTACTCTACCTCTACTGTACTCCACTGTACTCTATCTCTACTGTGCTCCACTGTACTCTACCTCTACTGTACTGTACTGTTCTCTACCTCTACTGTACTCTACTGTACTCCACCTCTACTGTGCTCCACTGTACACCACTGTTCTAATTCTACTGTACTCCACTGTACTCTACCTCTACTGCACTCCACTGTACTCTATCTCTACTGTACTCCACTGTGCTCTACCTCTACTCTGCTCCACTGTACTCTATCTCTACTGTGCTCCACTGTACTCTACCTCTACTGTGCTCTACTGTACTCTATCTCTACTGTACTCCACTGTACTCTATCTCTACTGTGATCCACTGTACTCTACCTCTACTCTGCTCCACTGTACTCTATCTCTACTGTGCTCCACTGTACTCTACCTCTACTGTACTCCACTGTACTCTATCTCTACTGTGCTCTACTGTACTCTATCTCTACTGTACTCCACTGTACTCTACCTCTACTGTGCTCCACTGTACTCCACTGTACTCTATCTCTACTGTGCTCCACTGTACTCTATCTCTACTGTACTCCACTGTACTCTACCTCTACTGTGCTCCACTGTACTCCACTGTACTCTATCTCTAATGTGCTCCACAGTACTCTACCTCTACTGTACTCCACTGTACTCTACCTCTACTGTGCTACACTGTACTCTACCTCTACTGTGCTCTACTGTACTCTATCTCTACTGTACTCCACTGTACTCTATCTCTACTGTGATCCACTGTACTCTACCTCTACTCTGCTCCACTGTACTCTATCTCTACTGTGCTCCACTGTACTCTACCTCTACTGTACTCCACTGTACTCTATCTCTACTGTGCTCTACTGTACTCTATCTCTACTGTACTCCACTGTACTCTACCTCTACTGTGCTCCACTGTACTCCACTGTACTCTATCTCTACTGTGCTCCACTGTACTCTATCTCTACTGTACTCCACTGTACTCTACCTCTACTGTGCTCCACTGTACTCCACTGTACTCTATCTCTACTGTGCTCCACTGTACTCTACCTCTACTGTACTCCACTGTACTCTATCTCTACTGTGCTCCACTGTACTCTACCTCTACTGTGCTCTACTGTACTCTATCTCTACTGTACTCCACTGTACTCTACCTCTACTGTGCTCCACTGTACTCCACTGTACTCTATCTCTACTGTGCTCCACTGTACTCTATCTCTACTGTACTCCACTGTACTCTACCTCTACTGTGCTCCACTGTACTCCACTGTACTCTATCTCTACTGTGCTCTACTGTACTCTATCTCTACTGTGTTCCACTGTACTCTACCTCTACTGTACTCCACTGTACTCTATCTCTACTGTACTCCACTGTACTCTACCTCTACTGTGCTCCACTGTACTCCACTGTACTCTATCTCTACTGTGCTCTACTGTACTCTATCTCTACTGTGTTCCACTGTACTCTACCTCTACTGTACTCCACTGTACTCTATCTCTACTGTGCTCCACTGTACTCTACCTCTACTGTACTGTACTGTTCTCTACCTCTACTGTACTCTACTGTACTCCACCTCTACTGTGCTCCACTGTACACCACTGTTCTACCTCTACTGTACTCCACTGTACTCTACCTCTACTGCACTCCACTGTACTCTATCTCTACTGTACTCCACTGTACTCTATCTCTACTGTGATCCACTGTACTCTACCTCTACTCTGCTCCACTGTACTCTATCTCTACTGTGATCCACTGTACTCTACCTCTACTGTACTCCACTGTACTCTATCTCTACTGTGCTCTACTGTACTCTATCTCTACTGTACTCCACTGTACTCTACCTCTACTGTGCTCCACTGTACTCCACTGTACTCTATCTCTACTGTGCTCCACTGTACTCTATCTCTACTGTACTCCACTGTACTCTACCTCTACTGTGCTCCACTGTACTCCACTGTACTCTATCTCTAATGTGCTCCACTGTACTCTACCTCTACTGTACTCCACTGTACTCTACCTCTACTGTGCTACACTGTACTCTACCTCTACTGTGCTCTACTGTACTCTATCTCTACTGTACTCCACTGTACTCTATCTCTACTGTGATCCACTGTACTCTACCTCTACTCTGCTCCACTGTACTCTATCTCTACTGTGCTCCACTGTACTCTACCTCTACTGTACTCCACTGTACTCTATCTCTACTGTGCTCTACTGTACTCTATCTCTACTGTACTCCACTGTACTCTACCTCTATTGTGCTCTGCTGTACTCTATCTCTACTGTACTCCACTGTACTCCACCTCTACTGTGCTCCACTGTACACCACTGTTCTACCTCTACTATACTCCACTGTACTCTACCTCTACTGCACTCCACTGTACTCTATCTCTACTGTACTCCACTGTGCTCTACCTCTACTGTGCTCCACTGTACTCTATCTCTACTGTGCTCCACTGTACTCTACCTCTACTGTGCTCTACTGTACTCTATCTCTACTGTACTCCACTGTACTCTATCTCTACTGTGATCCACTGTACTCTACCTCTACTCTGCTCCACTGTACTCTATCTCTACTGTGCTCCACTGTACTCTACCTCTACTGTACTCCACTGTACTCTATCTCTACTGTGCTCTACTGTACTCTATCTCTACTGTACTCCACTGTACTCTACCTCTACTGTGCTCCACTGTACTCCACTGTACTCTATCTCTACTGTGCTCCACTGTACTCTATCTCTACTGTACTCCACTGTACTCTACCTCTACTCTGCTCCACTGTACTCCACTGTACTCTATCTCTAATGTGCTCCACTGTACTCTACCTCTACTGTACTCCACTGTACTCTACCTCTACTGTGCTACACTGTACTCTACCTCTACTGTGCTCTACTGTACTCTATCTCTACTGTACTCCACTGTACTCTATCTCTACTGTGATCCACTGTACTCTACCTCTACTCTGCTCCACTGTACTCTATCTCTACTGTGCTCCACTGTACTCTACCTCTACTGTACTCCACTGTACTCTATCTCTACTGTGCTCTACTGTACTCTATCTCTACTGTACTCCACTGTACTCTACCTCTATTGTGCTCTACTGTACTCTATCTCTACTGTACTCCACTGTACTCTATCTCTACTGTGATCCACTGTACTCTATCTCTACTGTACTCCACTGTACTCTACCTCTACTGTGCTCCACTGTACTCCACTGTACTCTATCTCTACTGTGCTCCACTGTACTCTACCTCTACTGTACTCCACTGTACTCTATCTCTACTGTGCTCCACTGTACTCTACCTCTACTGTACTCCACTGTACTCTATCTCTACTGTGCTCTACTGTACTCTATCTCTACTGTACTCCACTGTACTCTACCTCTATTGTGCTCTACTGTACTCTATCTCTACTGTACTCCACTGTACTCTATCTATACTGTGATCCACTGTACTCTACCTCTACTGTACTCCACTGTACTCTATCTCTACTGTGCTCTACTGTACTCTATCTCTAATGTACTCCACTGTACTCTACCTCTACTGTGCTCCACTGTACTCCACTGTACTCTATCTCTACTGTGCTCCACTGTACTCTACCTCTACTGTGCTCCACTGTACTCCACTGTACACTATCTCTACTGTGCTCTACTGTACTTTATCTCTACTGTGTTCCACTGTACTCTACCTCTACTGTACTCCACTGTACTCTATCTCTACTGTGCTCCACTGTACTCTACCTCTACTGTACTGTACTGTTCTCTACCTCTACTGTACTCTACTGTACTCCACCTCTACTGTGCTCCACTGTACACCACTGTTCTACCTCTACTGTACTCCACTGTACTCTACCTCTACTGCACTCCACTGTACTCTATCTCTACTGTACTCCACTGTGCTCTACCTCTACTGTGCTCCACTGTACTCTATCTCTACTGTGCTCCATTGTACTCTACCTCTACTGTGCTCTACTGTACTCTATCTCTACTGTACTCCACTGTACTCTATCTCTACTGTGATCCACTGTACTCTACCTCTACTCTGCTCCACTGTACTCTATCTCTACTGTGCTCCACTGTACTCTACCTCTACTGTACTCCACTGTACTCTATCTCTACTGTGCTCTACAGTACTCTATCTCTACTGTACTAAACTGTACTCTACCTCTACTGTGCTCCACTGTACTCCACTGTACTCTATCTCTACTGTGCTCCACTGTACTCTATCTCTACTGTACTCCACTGTACTCTACCACTACTGTGCTCCACTGTACTCCACTGTACTCTATCTCTACTGTGCTCCACTGTACTCTACCTCTACTGTACTCCACTGTACTCTACCTCTACTGTGCTCCACTGTACTCTACCTCTACTGTGCTCTACTGTACTCTATATCTACTGTACTCCACTGTACTCTATCTCTACTGTGATCCACTGTACTCTACCTATACTCTGCTCCACTGTACTCTATCTCTACTGTGCTCCACTGTACTCTACCTCTACTGTACTCCACTGTGCTCTATCTCTACTGTGCTCTACTGTACTCTATCTCTACTGTACTCCACTGTACTCTACCTGTACTGTGCTCCAATGTACTCCACTGTACTCTATCTCTACTGTGCTCCACTGTACTCTACCTCTACTGTACTCCACTGTACTCTACCTCTACTGTGCTCCACTGTACTCCACTGTACTCTATCTCTACTGTGCTCCACTGTACTGTACCTCTACTGTACTCCACTGTACTCTATCTCTACTGTGCTCCACTGTACTCTAACTCTACTGTGCTCTACTGTACTCTATCTCTACTGTACTCCACTGTACTCTATCTCTACTGTGATCCACTGTACTCTACCTCTACTCTGCTCCACTGTACTCTATCTCTACTGTGCTCCACTGTACTCTACCTCTACTGTACTCCACTGTACTCTATCTCTACTGTGCTCTACTGTACTCTATCTCTACTGTACTCCACTGTACTCTACCTCTATTGTGCTCTACTGTACTCTATCTCTACTGTACTCCACTGTACTCTATCTCTACTGTGATCCACTGTACTCTACCTTTACTGTACTCCACTGTACTCTATCTCTACTGTGCTCTACTGTACTCTATCTCTACTGTACTCCACTGTACTCTACCTCTACTGTGCTCCACTGTACTCCACTGTACTCGATCTCTACTGTGCTCCACTGTACTCTATCTCTACTGTACTCCACTGTACTCTACCTCTACTGTGCTCCACTGTACTCCACTGTACTCTATCTCTACTGTGCTCTACTGTACTCTATCTCTACTGTGTTCCACTGTACTCTACCTCTACTGTACTCCACTGTACTCTATCTCTACTGTGCTCCACTGTACTCTACCTCTATTGTACTGTTCTCTACCTCTACTGTACTCTACTGTACTCCACCTCTACTGTACTCCACTGTACTCCACTGTTCTACCTCTACTGTACTCCACTGTACTCTACCTCTACTGCACTCCACTGTACTCTATCTCTACTGTGCTCCACTGTACTCTACCTCTACTGTGCTCTACTGTACTCTATCTCTACTGTACTCCACTGTACTCTATCTCTACTGTGATCCACTGTACTCTACCTCTACTCTGCTCCACTGTACTCTATCTCTACTGTGCTCCACTGTACTCTACCTCTACTGTACTCCACTGTACTCTATCTCTACTGTGCTCTACTGTACTCTATCTCTACTGTACTCCACTGTACTCTACCTCTACTGTGCTCCACTGTACTCCACTGTACTCTATCTCTACTGTGCTCCACTGTACTCTATCTCTACTGTACTCCACTGTACTCTACCTCTACTGTACTGTACTGTTCTCTACCTCTACTGTACTCTACTGTACTCCACCTCTACTGTGCTCCACTGTACACCACTGTTCTACCTCTACTGTACTCCACTGTACTCTACTTCTACTGCACACCACTGTACTCTATCTCTACTGTACTCCACTGTGCTCTACCTCTACTGTGCTCCACTGTACTCTATCTCTACTGTGCTCCACTGTACTCTTTCTCTACTGTACTCCACTGTACTCTACCTCTACTGTGCTCCACTGTACTCTACCTCTATTGTGCTCTACTGTACTCTATCTCTACTGTACTCCACTGTACTCTATCTCTACTGTGATCCACTGTACTCTACCTCTACTGTACTCCACTGTACTCTATCTCTACTGTGCTCTACTGTACTCTATCTCTACTGTACTCCACTGTACTCTATCTCTACTGTGATCCACTGTACTCTACCTCTACTGTACTCCACTGTACTCTATCTCTACTGTGCTCTACTGTACTCTATCTCTACTGTACTCCACTGTACTCTACCTCTACTGTGCTCCACTGTACTCCACTGTACTCTATCTCTACTGTGCTCCACTGTACTCTATCTCTACTGTACTCCACTGTACTCTACCTCTACTGTGCTCCACTGTACTCCACTGTACTCTATCTCTACTGTGCTCTACTGTACTCTATCTCTAATGTGTTCCACTGTACTCTACCTCTACTGTACTCCACTGTACTCTATCTCTACTGTGCTCCACTGTACTCTACCTCTACTGTACTGTACTGTTCTCTACCTCTACTGTACTCTACTGTACTCCACCTCTACTGTGCTCCACTGTACACCACTGTTCTACCTCTACTGTACTCCACTGTACTCTACCTCTACTGCACTCCACTGTACTCTATCTCTACTGTACTCCACTGTGCTCTACCTCTACTGTGCTCCACTGTACTCTATCTCTACTGTGCTCCACTGTACTCTACCTCTACTGTGCTCTACTGTACTCTATCTCTACTGTACTCCACTGTACTCTATCTCTACTGTGATCCACTGTACTCTACTTCTACTCTGCTCCACTGTACTCTATCTCTACTGTGCTCCACTGTACTCTACCTCTACTGTACTCCACTGTACTCTATCTCTACTGTGCTCTACTGTACTCTATCTCTACTGTACTCCACTGTACTCTACCTCTACTGTGCTCCACTGTACTCCACTGTACTCTATCTCTACTGTGCTCCACTGTACTCTATCTCTACTGTACTCCACTGTACTCTACCTCTACTGTGCTCCACTGTACTCCACTGTACTCTATCTCTACTGTGATCCACTGTACTCTACCTCTACTCTGCTCCACTGTACTCTATCTCTACTGTGCTCCACTGTACTCTACCTCTACTGTACTCCACTGTACTCTATCTCTACTGTGCTCTACTGTACTCTATCTCTACTGTACTCCACTGTACTCTACCTCTACTGTGCTCCACTGTACTCCACTGTACTCTATCTCTACTGTGCTCCACTGTACTCTATCTCTACTGTACTCCACTGTACTCTACCTCTACTGTGCTCCACTGTACTCCACTGTACTCTATCTCTACTGTGCTCCACTGTACTCTACCTCTACTGTACTCCACTGTACTCTATCTCTACTGTGCTCCACTGTACTCTACCTCTACTGTGCTCTACTGTACTCTATCTCTACTGTACTCCACTGTACTCTACCTCTACTGTGCTCCACTGTACTCCACTGTACTCTATCTCTACTGTGCTCCACTGTACTCTATCTCTACTGTACTCCACTGTACTCTACCTCTACTGTGCTCCACTGTACTCCACTGTACTCTATCTCTACTGTGCTCTACTGTACTCTATCTCTACTGTGTTCCACTGTACTCTACCTCTACTGTACTCCACTGTACTCTATCTCTACTGTGCTCCACTGTACTCTACCTCTACTGTACTGTACTGTTCTCTACCTCTACTGTACTCTACTGTACTCCACCTCTACTGTGCTCCACTGTACACCACTGTTCTACCTCTACTGTACTCCACTGTACTCTACCTCTACTGCACTCCACTGTACTCTATCTCTACTGTACTCCACTGTGCTCTACCTCTACTGTGCTCCACTTTACTCTATCTCTACTGTGCTCCACTGTACTCTATCTCTACTGTGCTCCACTGTACTCTATCTCTACTGTACTCCACTGTACTCTATCTCTACTGTGATCCACTGTACTCTACCTCTACTCTGCTCCACTGTACTCTATCTCTACTGTGCTCCACTGTACTCTACCTCTACTGTACTCCACTGTACTCTATCTCTACTGTGCTCTACTGTACTCTACCTCTATTGTGCTCTACTGTACTCTATCTCTACTGTGCTCTACTGTACTCTATCTCCACTGTACTCCACTGTACTCTATCTCTACTGTACTCCACTGTACTCTATCTCTACTGTGATCCACTGTACTCTACCTCTACTGTACTCCACTGTACTCTATCTCTACTGTGCTCTACTGTACTCTATCTCTACTGTACTCCACTGTACTCTACCTCTACTGTGCTCCACTGTACTCCACTGTACTCTATCTCTACTGTGCTCCACTGTACTCTATCTCTACTGTACTCCACTGTACTCTACCTCTACTGTGCTCCACTGTACTCCACTGTACTCTATCTCTACTGTGCTCTACTGTACTCTATCTCTACTGTGTTCCACTGTACTCTACCTCTACTGTACTCCACTGTACTCTATCTCTACTGTGCTCCACTGTACTCTACCTCTACTGTACTGTACTGTTCTCTACCTCTACTGTACTCTACTGTACTCCACCTCTACTGTGCTCCACTGTACACCACTGTTCTAATTCTACTGTACTCCACTGTACTCTACCTCTACTGCACTCCACTGTACTCTATCTCTACTGTACTCCACTGTGCTCTACCTCTACTCTGCTCCACTGTACTCTATCTCTACTGTGCTCCACTGTACTCTACCTCTACTGTGCTCTACTGTACTCTATCTCTACTGTACTCCACTGTACTCTATCTCTACTGTGATCCACTGTACTCTACCTCTACTCTGCTCCACTGTACTCTATCTCTACTGTGCTCCACTGTACTCTACCTCTACTGTACTCCACTGTACTCTATCTCTACTGTGCTCTACTGTACTCTATCTCTACTGTACTCCACTGTACTCTACCTCTACTGTGCTCCACTGTACTCCACTGTACTCTATCTCTACTGTGCTCCACTGTACTCTATCTCTACTGTACTCCACTGTACTCTACCTCTACTGTGCTCCACTGTACTCCACTGTACTCTATCTCTAATGTGCTCCATAGTACTCTACCTCTACTGTACTCCACTGTACTCTACCTCTACTGTGCTACACTGTACTCTACCTCTACTGTGCTCTACTGTACTCTATCTCTACTGTACTCCACTGTACTCTATCTCTACTGTGATCCACTGTACTCTACCTCTACTCTGCTCCACTGTACTCTATCTCTACTGTGCTCCACTGTACTCTACCTCTACTGTACTCCACTGTACTCTATCTCTACTGTGCTCTACTGTACTCTATCTCTACTGTACTCCACTGTACTCTACCTCTACTGTGCTCCACTGTACTCCACTGTACTCTATCTCTACTGTGCTCCACTGTACTCTATCTCTACTGTACTCCACTGTACTCTACCTCTACTGTGCTCCACTGTACTCCACTGTACTCTATCTCTACTGTGCTCCACTGTACTCTACCTCTACTGTACTCCACTGTACTCTATCTCTACTGTGCTCCACTGTACTCTACCTCTACTGTGCTCTACTGTACTCTATCTCTACTGTACTCCACTGTACTCTACCTCTACTGTGCTCCACTGTACTCCACTGTACTCTATCTCTACTGTGCTCCACTGTACTCTATCTCTACTGTACTCCACTGTACTCTACCTCTACTGTGCTCCACTGTACTCCACTGTACTCTATCTCTACTGTGCTCTACTGTACTCTATCTCTACTGTGTTCCACTGTACTCTACCTCTACTGTACTCCACTGTACTCTATCTCTACTGTACTCCACTGTACTCTACCTCTACTGTGCTCCACTGTACTCCACTGTACTCTATCTCTACTGTGCTCTACTGTACTCTATCTCTACTGTGTTCCACTGTACTCTACCTCTACTGTACTCCACTGTACTCTATCTCTACTGTGCTCCACTGAACTCTACCTCTACTGTACTGTACTGTTCTCTACCTCTACTGTACTCTACTGTACTCCACCTCTACTGTGCTCCACTGTACACCACTGTTCTACCTCTACTGTACTCCACTGTACTCTACCTCTACTGCACTCCACTGTACTCTATCTCTACTGTACTCCACTGTACTCTATCTCTACTGTGATCCACTGTACTCTACCTCTACTCTGCTCCACTGTACTCTATCTCTACTGTGATCCACTGTACTCTACCTCTACTGTACTCCACTGTACTCTACCTCTACTCTGCTCCACTGTACTCTATCTCTACTGTACTCCACTGTACTCTACCTCTACTCTGCTCCACTGTACTCTATCTCTACTGTACTCCACTGTACTCTATCTCTACTGTGATCCACTGTACTCTACCTCTACTCTGCTCCACTGTACTCTATCTCTACTGTGCTCTACTGTACTCTATCTCTACTGTACTCCACTGTACTCTACCTCTACTGTGCTCCACTGTACTCCACTGTACTCTATCTCTACTGTGCTCCACTGTACTCTATCTCTACTGTACTCCACTGTACTCTACCTCTACTGTGCTCCACTGTACTCCACTGTACTCTATCTCTAATGTGCTCCACTGTACTCTACCTCTACTGTACTCCACTGTACTCTACCTCTACTGTGCTACACTGTACTCTACCTCTACTGTGCTCTACTGTACTCTATCTCTACTGTACTCCACTGTACTCTATCTCTACTGTGATCCACTGTACTCTACCTCTACTCTGCTCCACTGTACTCTATCTCTACTGTGCTCCACTGTACTCTACCTCTACTGTACTCCACTGTACTCTATCTCTACTGTGCTCTACTGTACTCTATCTCTACTGTACTCCACTGTACTCTACCTCTATTGTGCTCTGCTGTACTCTATCTCTACTGTACTCCACTGTACTCTATCTCTACTGTGATCAACTGTACTCTATCTCTACTGTACTCCACTGTACTCTACCTCTACTGTGCTCCACTGTACTCCACTGTACTCTATCTCTACTGTGCTCCACTGTACTCTACCTCTACTGTACTCCACTGTACTCTATCTCTACTGTGCTCCACTGTACTCTACCTCTACTGTACTCCACTGTACTCTATCTCTACTGTGCTCTACTGTACTCTATCTCTACTGTACTCCACTGTACTCTACCTCTATTGTGCTCTACTGTACTCTATCTCTACTGTACTCCACTGTACTCTATCTATACTGTGATCCACTGTACTCTACCTCTACTGTACTCCACTGTACTCTATCTCTACTGTGCTCTACTGTACTCTATCTCTAATGTACTCCACTGTACTCTACCTCTACTGTGCTCCACTGTACTCCACTGTACTCTATCTCTACTGTGCTCCACTGTACTCTACCTCTACTGTGCTCCACTGTACTCCACTGTACACTATCTCTACTGTGCTCTACTGTACTTTATCTCTACTGTGTTCCACTGTACTCTACCTCTACTGTACTCCACTGTACTCTATCTCTACTGTGCTCCACTGTACTCTACCTCTACTGTACTGTACTGTTCTCTACCTCTACTGTACTCTACTGTACTCCACCTCTACTGTGCTCCACTGTACACCACTGTTCTACCTCTACTGTACTCCACTGTACTCTACCTCTACTGCACTCCACTGTACTCTATCTCTACTGTACTCCACTGTGCTCTACCTCTACTGTGCTCCACTGTACTCTATCTCTACTGTGCTCCATTGTACTCTACCTCTATTGTGCTCTACTGTACTCTATCTCTACTGTACTCCACTGTACTCTATCTCTACTGTGATCCACTGTACTCTACCTCTACTCTGCTCCACTGTACTCTATCTCTACTGTGCTCCACTGTACTCTACCTCTACTGTACTCCACTGTACTCTATCTCTACTGTGCTCTACAGTACTCTATCTCTACTGTACTAAACTGTACTCTACCTCTACTGTGCTCCACTGTACTCCACTGTACTCTATCTCTACTGTGCTCCACTGTACTCTATCTCTACTGTACTCCACTGTACTCTACCTCTACTGTGCTCCACTGTACTCCACTGTACTCTATCTCTACTGTGCTCCACTGTACTCTACCTCTACTGTACTCCACTGTACTCTACCTCTACTGTGCTCCACTGTACTCTACCTCTACTGTGCTCTACTGTACTCTATCTCTACTGTACTCCACTGTACTCTATCTCTACTGTGATCCACTGTACTCTACCTCTACTCTGCTCCACTGTACTCTATCTCTACTGTGCTCCACTGTACTCTACCTCTACTGTACTCCACTGTGCTCTATCTCTACTGTGCTCTACTGTACTCTATCTCTACTGTACTCCACTGTACTCTACCTCTACTGTGCTCCAATGTACTCCACTGTACTCTATCTCTACTGTGCTCCACTGTACTCTACCTCTACTGTACTCCACTGTACTCTACCTCTACTGTGCTCCACTGTACTCCACTGTACTCTATCTCTACTGTGCTCCACTGTACTCTACCTCTACTGTACTCCACTGTACTCTATCTCTACTGTGCTCCACTGTACTCTAACTCTACTGTGATCCACTGTACTCTACCTCTACTCTGCTCCACTGTACTCTATCTCTACTGTGCTCCACTGTACTCTACCTCTACTGTACTCCACTGTACTCTATCTCTACTGTGCTCTACTGTACTCTACCTCTACTGTACTCCACTGTACTCTATCTCTACTGTGCTCTACTGTACTCTATCTCTACTGTACTCCACTGTACTCTACCTCTATTGTGCTCTACTGTACTCTATCTCTACTGTACTCCACTGTACTCTATCTCTACTGTGATCCACTGTACTCTACCTTTACTGTACTCCACTGTACTCTATCTCTACTGTGCTCTACTGTACTCTATCTCTACTGTACTCCACTGTACTCTACCTCTACTGTGCTCCACTGTACTCCACTGTACTCTATCTCTACTGTGCTCCACTGTACTCTATCTCTACTGTACTCCACTGTACTCTACCTCTACTGTGCTCCACTGTACTCCACTGTACTCTATCTCTACTGTGCTCTACTGTACTCTATCTCTACTGTGTTCCACTGTACTCTACCTCTACTGTACTCCACTGTACTCTATCTCTACTGTGCTCCACTGTACTCTACCTCTATTGTACTGTACTGTTCTCTACCTCTACTGTACTCTACTGTACTCCACCTCTACTGTGCTCCACTGTACACCACTGTTCTACCTCTACTGTACTCCACTGTACTCTACCTCTATTGCACTACACTGTACTCTATCTCTACTGTGCTCCACTGTACTCTACCTCTACTGTGCTCTACTGTACTCTATCTCTACTGTACTCCACTGTACTCTACCTCTACTGTACTCCACTGTACACCACTGTTCTACCTCTACTGTACTCCACTGTACTCTACCTCTATTGCACTCCACTGTACTCTATCTCTACTGTGCTCTACTGTACTCTATCTCTACTGTACTCCACTGTACTCTACCTCTACTGTGCTCCACTGTACTCCACTGTACTCTATCTCTACTGTGCTCCACTGTACTCTATCTCTACTGTACTCCACTGTACTCTATCTCTACTGTGATCCACTGTACTCTACCTCTACTCTGCTCCACTGTACTCTATCTCTACTGTGCTCCACTGTACTCTACCTCTACTGTACTCCACTGTACTCTACCTCTACTGTGCTCTACTGTACTATATCTCTACTGTGCTCCACTGTACTCTACCTCTAGTGTACTCCACTGTACTCTATCTCTACTGTGCTCCACTGTACTCTATCTCTACTGTGCTCCACTGTACTCTACCTCTACTGTACTGTACTGTTCTCTACCTCTACTGTACTCTACTGTACTCCACCTCTACTGTGCTCCACTGTACACCACTGTTCTACCTCTACTGTACTCCACTGTACTCTACCTCTACTGCACTCCACTGTACTCTATCTCTACTGTACTCCACTGTACTCTATCTCTACTGTGATCCACTGTACTCTACCTCTACTCTGCTCCACTGTACTCTATCTCTACTGTGATCCACTGTACTCTACCTCTACTGTACTCCACTGTACTCTATCTCTACTGTGCTCTACTGTACTCTATCTCTACTGTACTCCACTGTACTCTACCTCTACTGTGCTCCACTGTACTCCACTGTACTCTATCTCTACTGTGCTCCACTGTACTCTATCTCTACTGTACTCCACTGTACTCTACCTCTACTGTGCTCCACTGTACTCCACTGTACTCTATCTCTAATGTGCTCCACTGTACTCTACCTCTACTGTACTCCACTGTACTCTACCTCTACTGTGCTACACTGTACTCTACCTCTACTGTGCTCTACTGTACTCTATCTCTACTGTACTCCACTGTACTCTATCTCTACTGTGATCCACTGTACTCTACCTCTACTCTGCTCCACTGTACTCTATCTCTACTGTGCTCCACTGTACTCTACCTCTACTGTACTCCACTGTACTCTATCTCTACTGTGCTCTACTGTACTCTATCTCTACTGTACTCCACTGTACTCTACCTCTATTGTGCTCTGCTGTACTCTATCTCTACTGTACTCCACTGTACTCTATCTCTACTGTGATCCACTGTACTCTATCTCTACTGTACTCCACTGTACTCTACCTCTACTGTGCTCCACTGTACTCCACTGTACTCTATCTCTACTGTGCTCCACTGTACTCTACCTCTACTGTACTCCACTGTACTCTATCTCTACTGTGCTCCACTGTACTCTACCTCTACTGTACTCCACTGTACTCTATCTCTACTGTGCTCTACTGTACTCTATCTCTACTGTACTCCACTGTACTCTACCTCTATTGTGCTCTACTGTACTCTATCTCTACTGTACTCCACTGTACTCTATCTATACTGTGATCCACTGTACTCTACCTCTACTGTACTCCACTGTACTCTATCTCTACTGTGCTCTACTGTACTCTATCTCTAATGTACTCCACTGTACTCTACCTCTACTGTGCTCCACTGTACTCCACTGTACTCTATCTCTACTGTGCTCCACTGTACTCTACCTCTACTGTGCTCCACTGTACTCCACTGTACACTATCTCTACTGTGCTCTACTGTACTTTATCTCTACTGTGTTCCACTGTACTCTACCTCTACTGTACTCCACTGTACTCTATCTCTACTGTGCTCCACTGTACTCTACCTCTACTGTACTGTACTGTTCTCTACCTCTACTGTACTCTACTGTACTCCACCTCTACTGTGCTCCACTGTACACCACTGTTCTACCTCTACTGTACTCCACTGTACTCTACCTCTACTGCACTCCACTGTACTCTATCTCTACTGTACTCCACTGTGCTCTACCTCTACTGTGCTCCACTGTACTCTATCTCTACTGTGCTCCATTGTACTCTACCTCTATTGTGCTCTACTGTACTCTATCTCTACTGTACTCCACTGTACTCTATCTCTACTGTGATCCACTGTACTCTACCTCTACTCTGCTCCACTGTACTCTATCTCTACTGTGCTCCACTGTACTCTACCTCTACTGTACTCCACTGTACTCTATCTCTACTGTGCTCTACAGTACTCTATCTCTACTGTACTAAACTGTACTCTACCTCTACTGTGCTCCACTGTACTCCACTGTACTCTATCTCTACTGTGCTCCACTGTACTCTATCTCTACTGTACTCCACTGTACTCTACCTCTACTGTGCTCCACTGTACTCCACTGTACTCTATCTCTACTGTGCTCCACTGTACTCTACCTCTACTGTACTCCACTGTACTCTACCTCTACTGTGCTCCACTGTACTCTACCTCTACTGTGCTCTACTGTACTCTATCTCTACTGTACTCCACTGTACTCTATCTCTACTGTGATCCACTGTACTCTACCTCTACTCTGCTCCACTGTACTCTATCTCTACTGTGCTCCACTGTACTCTACCTCTACTGTACTCCACTGTGCTCTATCTCTACTGTGCTCTACTGTACTCTATCTCTACTGTACTCCACTGTACTCTACCTCTACTGTGCTCCAATGTACTCCACTGTACTCTATCTCTACTGTGCTCCACTGTACTCTACCTCTACTGTACTCCACTGTACTCTACCTCTACTGTGCTCCACTGTACTCCACTGTACTCTATCTCTACTGTGCTCCACTGTACTCTACCTCTACTGTACTCCACTGTACTCTATCTCTACTGTGCTCCACTGTACTCTAACTCTACTGTGATCCACTGTACTCTACCTCTACTCTGCTCCACTGTACTCTATCTCTACTGTGCTCCACTGTACTCTACCTCTACTGTACTCCACTGTACTCTATCTCTACTGTGCTCTACTGTACTCTACCTCTACTGTACTCCACTGTACTCTATCTCTACTGTGCTCTACTGTACTCTATCTCTACTGTACTCCACTGTACTCTACCTCTATTGTGCTCTACTGTACTCTATCTCTACTGTACTCCACTGTACTCTATCTCTACTGTGATCCACTGTACTCTACCTTTACTGTACTCCACTGTACTCTATCTCTACTGTGCTCTACTGTACTCTATCTCTACTGTACTCCACTGTACTCTACCTCTACTGTGCTCCACTGTACTCCACTGTACTCTATCTCTACTGTGCTCCACTGTACTCTATCTCTACTGTACTCCACTGTACTCTACCTCTACTGTGCTCCACTGTACTCCACTGTACTCTATCTCTACTGTGCTCTACTGTACTCTATCTCTACTGTGTTCCACTGTACTCTACCTCTACTGTACTCCACTGTACTCTATCTCTACTGTGCTCCACTGTACTCTACCTCTATTGTACTGTACTGTTCTCTACCTCTACTGTACTCTACTGTACTCCACCTCTACTGTGCTCCACTGTACACCACTGTTCTACCTCTACTGTACTCCACTGTACTCTACCTCTATTGCACTACACTGTACTCTATCTCTACTGTGCTCCACTGTACTCTACCTCTACTGTGCTCTACTGTACTCTATCTCTACTGTACTCCACTGTACTCTACCTCTACTGTACTCCACTGTACACCACTGTTCTACCTCTACTGTACTCCACTGTACTCTACCTCTATTGCACTCCACTGTACTCTATCTCTACTGTGCTCTACTGTACTCTATCTCTACTGTACTCCACTGTACTCTACCTCTACTGTGCTCCACTGTACTCCACTGTACTCTATCTCTACTGTGCTCCACTGTACTCTATCTCTACTGTACTCCACTGTACTCTACCTCTACTGTACTGTACTGTTCTCTACCTCTACTGTACTCTACTGTACTCCACCTCTACTGTGCTCCACTGTACACCACTGTTCTACCTCTACTGTACTCCACTGTACTCTACTTCTACTGCACACCACTGTACTCTATCTCTACTGTACTCCACTGTGGTCTACCTCTACTGTGCTCCACTGTACTCTATCTCTACTGTGCTCCACTGTACTCTTTCTCTACTGTACTCCACTGTACTCTACCTCTACTGTACTCCACTGTACTCTATCTCTACTGTGCTCTACTGTACTCTATCTCTACTGTACTCCACTGTACTCTACCTCTACTGTGCTCCACTGTACTCCACTGTACTCTATCTCTACTGTGCTCCACTGTACTCTATCTCTACTGTACTCCACTGTACTCTACCTCTACTGTGCTCCACTGTACTCCACTGTACTCTATCTCTAATGTGCTCCACTGTACTCTACCTCTACTGTACTCCACTGTACTCTACCTCTACTGTGCTACACTGTACTCTACCTCTACTGTGCTCTACTGTACTCTATCTCTACTGTACTCCACTGTACTCTATCTCTACTGTGATCCACTGTACTCTACCTCTACTCTGCTCCACTGTACTCTATCTCTACTGTGCTCCACTGTACTCTACCTCTACTGTACTCCACTGTACTCTATCTCTACTGTGCTCTACTGTACTCTATCTCTACTGTACTCCACTGTACTCTACCTCTATTGTGCTCTACTGTACTCTATCTCTACTGTACTCCACTGTACTCTATCTCTACTGTGATCCACTGTACTCTATCTCTACTGTACTCCACTGTACTCTACCTCTACTGTGCTCCACTGTACTCCACTGTACTCTATCTCTACTGTGCTCCACTGTACTCTACCTCTACTGTACTCCACTGTACTCTATCTCTACTGTGCTCCACTGTACTCTACCTCTACTGTACTCCACTGTACTCTATCTCTACTGTGCTCTACTGTACTCTATCTCTACTGTACTCCACTGTACTCTACCTCTATTGTGCTCTACTGTACTCTATCTCTACTGTACTCCACTGTACTCTATCTATACTGTGATCCACTGTACTCTACCTCTACTGTACTCCACTGTACTCTATCTCTACTGTGCTCTACTGTACTCTATCTCTAATGTACTCCACTGTACTCTACCTCTACTGTGCTCCACTGTACTCCACTGTACTCTATCTCTACTGTGCTCCACTGTACTCTACCTCTACTGTGCTCCACTGTACTCCACTGTACACTATCTCTACTGTGCTCTACTGTACTTTATCTCTACTGTGTTCCACTGTACTCTACCTCTACTGTACTCCACTGTACTCTATCTCTACTGTGCTCCACTGTACTCTACCTCTACTGTACTGTACTGTTCTCTACCTCTACTGTACTCTACTGTACTCCACCTCTACTGTGCTCCACTGTACACCACTGTTCTACCTCTACTGTACTCCACTGTACTCTACCTCTACTGCACTCCACTGTACTCTATCTCTACTGTACTCCACTGTGCTCTACCTCTACTGTGCTCCACTGTACTCTATCTCTACTGTGCTCCATTGTACTCTACCTCTACTGTGCTCTACTGTACTCTATCTCTACTGTACTCCACTGTACTCTATCTCTACTGTGATCCACTGTACTCTACCTCTACTCTGCTCCACTGTACTCTATCTCTACTGTGCTCCACTGTACTCTACCTCTACTGTACTCCACTGTACTCTATCTCTACTGTGCTCTACAGTACTCTATCTCTACTGTACTAAACTGTACTCTACCTCTACTGTGCTCCACTGTACTCCACTGTACTCTATCTCTACTGTGCTCCACTGTACTCTATCTCTACTGTACTCCACTGTACTCTACCACTACTGTGCTCCACTGTACTCCACTGTACTCTATCTCTACTGTGCTCCACTGTACTCTACCTCTACTGTACTCCACTGTACTCTACCTCTACTGTGCTCCACTGTACTCTACCTCTACTGTGCTCTACTGTACTCTATATCTACTGTACTCCACTGTACTCTATCTCTACTGTGATCCACTGTACTCTACCTCTACTCTGCTCCACTGTACTCTATCTCTACTTTGCTCCACTGTACTCTACCTCTACTGTACTCCACTGTGCTCTATCTCTACTGTGCTCTACTGTACTCTATCTCTACTGTACTCCACTGTACTCTACCTGTACTGTGCTCCAATGTACTCCACTGTACTATATCTCTACTGTGCTCCACTGTACTCTACCTCTACTGTACTCCACTGTACTCTACCTCTACTGTGCTCCACTGTACTCCACTGTACTCTATCTCTACTGTGCTCCACTGTACTGTACCTCTACTGTACTCCACTGTACTCTATCTCTACTGTGCTCCACTGTACTCTAACTCTACTGTGCTCTACTGTACTCTATCTCTACTGTACTCCACTGTACTCTATCTCTACTGTGATCCACTGTACTCTACCTCTACTCTGCTCCACTGTACTCTATCTCTACTGTGCTCCACTGTACTCTACCTCTACTGTACTCCACTGTACTCTATCTCTACTGTGCTCTACTGTACTCTATCTCTACTGTACTCCACTGTACTCTACCTCTATTGTGCTCTACTGTACTCTATCTCTACTGTACTCCACTGTACTCTATCTCTACTGTGATCCACTGTACTCTACCTTTACTGTACTCCACTGTACTCTATCTCTACTGTGCTCTACTGTACTCTATCTCTACTGTACTCCACTGTACTCTACCTCTACTGTGCTCCACTGTACTCCACTGTACTCGATCTCTACTGTGCTCCACTGTACTCTATCTCTCCTGTACTCCACTGTACTCTACCTCTACTGTGCTCCACTGTACTCCACTGTACTCTATCTCTACTGTGCTCTACTGTACTCTATCTCTACTGTGTTCCACTGTACTCTACCTCTACTGTACTCCACTGTACTCTATCTCTACTGTGCTCCACTGTACTCTACCTCTATTGTACTGTTCTCTACCTCTACTGTACTCTACTGTACTCCACCTCTACTGTGCTCCACTGTACTCCACTGTTCTACCTCTACTGTACTCCACTGTACTCTACCTCTACTGCACTCCACTGTACTCTATCTCTACTGTGCTCCACTGTACTCTACCTCTACTGTGCTCTACTGTACTCTATCTCTACTGTACTCCACTGTACTCTATCTCTACTGTGATCCACTGTACTCTACCTCTACTCTGCTCCACTGTACTCTATCTCTACTGTGCTCCACTGTACTCTACCTCTACTGTACTCCACTGTACTCTATCTCTACTGTGCTCTACTGTACTCTATCTCTACTGTACTCCACTGTACTCTACCTCTACTGTGCTCCACTGTACTCCACTGTACTCTATCTCTACTGTGCTCCACTGTACTCTATCTCTACTGTACTCCACTGTACTCTACCTCTACTGTACTGTACTGTTCTCTACCTCTACTGTACTCTACTGTACTCCACCTCTACTGTGCTCCACTGTACACCACTGTTCTACCTCTACTGTACTCCACTGTACTCTACTTCTACTGCACACCACTGTACTCTATCTCTACTGTACTCCACTGTGCTCTACCTCTACTGTGCTCCACTGTACTCTATCTCTACTGTGCTCCACTGTACTCTTTCTCTACTGTACTCCACTGTACTCTACCTCTACTGTGCTCCACTGTACTCTACCTCTATTGTGCTCTACTGTACTCTATCTCTACTGTACTCCACTGTACTCTATCTCTACTGTGCTCTACTGTACTCTATCTCTACTGTACTCCACTGTACTCTATCTCTACTGTGATCCACTGTACTCTACCTCTACTGTACTCCACTGTACTCTATCTCTACTGTGCTCTACTGTACTCTATCTCTACTGTACTCCACTGTACTCTACCTCTACTGTGCTCCACTGTACTCCACTGTACTCTATCTCTACTGTGCTCCACTGTACTCTATCTCTACCGTACTCCACTGTACTCTACCTCTACTGTGCTCCACTGTACTCCACTGTACTCTATCTCTACTGTGCTCTACTGTACTCTATCTCTACTGTGTTCCACTGTACTCTACCTCTACTGTACTCCACTGTACTCTATCTCTACTGTGCTCCACTGTACTCTACCTCTACTGTACTGTACTGTTCTCTACCTCTACTGTACTCTACTGTACTCCACCTCTACTGTGCTCCACTGTACACCACTGTTCTACCTCTACTGTACTCCACTGTACTCTACCTCTACTGCACTCCACTGTACTCTATCTCTACTGTACTCCACTGTGCTCTACCTCTACTGTGCTCCACTGTACTCTATCTCTACTGTGCTCCACTGTACTCTACCTCTACTGTGCTCTACTGTACTCTATCTCTACTGTACTCCACTGTACTCTATCTCTACTGTGATCCACTGTACTCTACCTCTACTCTGCTCCACTGTACTCTATCTCTACTGTGCTCCACTGTACTCTACCTCTACTGTACTCCACTGTACTCTATCTCTACTGTGCTCTACTGTACTCTATCTCTACTGTACTCCACTGTACTCTACCTCTACTGTGCTCCACTGTACTCCACTGTACTCTATCTCTACTGTGCTCCACTGTACTCTATCTCTACTGTACTCCACTGTACTCTACCTCTACTGTGCTCCACTGTACTCCACTGTACTCTATCTCTAATGTGCTCCACTGTACTCTACCTCTACTGTACTCCACTGTACTCTACCTCTACTGTGCTACACTGTACTCTACCTCTACTGTGCTCTACTGTACTCTATCTCTACTGTACTCCACTGTACTCTATCTCTACTGTGATCCACTGTACTCTACCTCTACTCTGCTCCACTGTACTCTATCTCTACTGTGCTCCACTGTACTCTACCTCTACTGTACTCCACTGTACTCTATCTCTACTGTGCTCTACTGTACTCTATCTCTACTGTACTCCACTGTACTCTACCTCTACTGTGCTCCACTGTACTCCACTGTACTCTATCTCTACTGTGCTCCACTGTACTCTATCTCTACTGTACTCCACTGTACTCTACCTCTACTGTGCTCCACTGTACTCCACTGTACTCTATCTCTACTGTGCTCCACTGTACTCTACCTCTACTGTACTCCACTGTACTCTATCTCTACTGTGCTCCACTGTACTCTACCTCTACTGTGCTCTACTGTACTCTATCTCTACTGTACTCCACTGTACTCTACCTCTACTGTGCTCCACTGTACTCCACTGTACTCTATCTCTACTGTGCTCCACTGTACTCTATCTCTACTGTACTCCACTGTACTCTACCTCTACTGTGCTCCACTGTACTCCACTGTACTCTATCTCTACTGTGCTCTACTGTACTCTATCTCTACTGTGTTCCACTGTACTCTACCTCTACTGTACTCCACTGTACTCTATCTCTACTGTGCTCCACTGTACTCTACCTCTACTGTACTGTACTGTTCTCTACCTCTACTGTACTCTACTGTACTCCACCTCTACTGTGCTCCACTGTACACCACTGTTCTACCTCTACTGTACTCCACTGTACTCTACCTCTACTGCACTCCACTGTACTCTATCTCTACTGTACTCCACTGTGCTCTACCTCTACTGTGCTCCACTTTACTCTATCTCTACTGTGCTCCACTGTACTCTATCTCTACTGTGCTCCACTGTACTCTATCTCTACTGTACTCCACTGTACTCTATCTCTACTGTGATCCACTGTACTCTACCTCTACTCTGCTCCACTGTACTCTATCTCTACTGTGCTCCACTGTACTCTACCTCTACTGTACTCCACTGTACTCTATCTCTACTGTGCTCTACTGTACTCTACCTCTATTGTGCTCTACTGTACTCTATCTCTACTGTGCTCTACTGTACTCTATCTCCACTGTACTCCACTGTACTCTATCTCTACTGTACTCCACTGTACTCTATCTCTACTGTGATCCACTGTACTCTACCTCTACTGTACTCCACTGTACTCTATCTCTACTGTGCTCTACTGTACTCTATCTCTACTGTACTCCACTGTACTCTACCTCTACTGTGCTCCACTGTACTCCACTGTACTCTATCTCTACTGTGCTCCACTGTACTCTATCTCTACTGTACTCCACTGTACTCTACCTCTACTGTGCTCCACTGTACTCCACTGTACTCTATCTCTACTGTGCTCTACTGTACTCTATCTCTACTGTGTTCCACTGTACTCTACCTCTACTGTACTCCACTGTACTCTATCTCTACTGTGCTCCACTGTACTCTACCTCTACTGTACTGTACTGTTCTCTACCTCTACTGTACTCTACTGTACTCCACCTCTACTGTGCTCCACTGTACACCACTGTTCTAATTCTACTGTACTCCACTGTACTCTACCTCTACTGCACTCCACTGTACTCTATCTCTACTGTACTCCACTGTGCTCTACCTCTACTCTGCTCCACTGTACTCTATCTCTACTGTGCTCCACTGTACTCTACCTCTACTGTGCTCTACTGTACTCTATCTCTACTGTACTCCACTGTACTCTATCTCTACTGTGATCCACTGTACTCTACCTCTACTCTGCTCCACTGTACTCTATCTCTACTGTGCTCCACTGTACTCTACCTCTACTGTACTCCACTGTACTCTATCTCTACTGTGCTCTACTGTACTCTATCTCTACTGTACTCCACTGTACTCTACCTCTACTGTGCTCCACTGTACTCCACTGTACTCTATCTCTACTGTGCTCCACTGTACTCTATCTCTACTGTACTCCACTGTACTCTACCTCTACTGTGCTCCACTGTACTCCACTGTACTCTATCTCTAATGTGCTCCACAGTACTCTACCTCTACTGTACTCCACTGTACTCTACCTCTACTGTGCTACACTGTACTCTACCTCTACTGTGCTCTACTGTACTCTATCTCTACTGTACTCCACTGTACTCTATCTCTACTGTGATCCACTGTACTCTACCTCTACTCTGCTCCACTGTACTCTATCTCTACTGTGCTCCACTGTACTCTACCTCTACTGTACTCCACTGTACTCTATCTCTACTGTGCTCTACTGTACTCTATCTCTACTGTACTCCACTGTACTCTACCTCTACTGTGCTCCACTGTACTCCACTGTACTCTATCTCTACTGTGCTCCACTGTACTCTATCTCTACTGTACTCCACTGTACTCTACCTCTACTGTGCTCCACTGTACTCCACTGTACTCTATCTCTACTGTGCTCCACTGTACTCTACCTCTACTGTACTCCACTGTACTCTATCTCTACTGTGCTCCACTGTACTCTACCTCTACTGTGCTCTACTGTACTCTATCTCTACTGTACTCCACTGTACTCTACCTCTACTGTGCTCCACTGTACTCCACTGTACTCTATCTCTACTGTGCTCCACTGTACTCTATCTCTACTGTACTCCACTGTACTCTACCTCTACTGTGCTCCACTGTACTCCACTGTACTCTATCTCTACTGTGCTCTACTGTACTCTATCTCTACTGTGTTCCACTGTACTCTACCTCTACTGTACTCCACTGTACTCTATCTCTACTGTACTCCACTGTACTCTATCTCTACTGTGATCCACTGTACTCTACCTCTACTGTACTCCACTGTACTCTATCTCTACTGTGCTCTACTGTACTCTATCTCTACTGTACTCCACTGTACTCTACCTCTACTGTGCTCCACTGTACTCCACTATACTCTATCTCTACTGTGCTCCACTGTACTCTATCTCTACTGTACTCCACTGTACTCTACCTCTACTGTGCTCCACTGTACTCCACTGTACTCTATCTCTAATGTGCTCCACTGTACTCTACCTCTACTGTACTCCACTGTACTCTACCTCTACTGTGCTACACTGTACTCTACCTCTACTGTGCTCTACTGTACTCTATCTCTACTGTACTCCACTGTACTCTATCTCTACTGTGATCCACTGTACTCTACCTCTACTCTGCTCCACTGTACTCTATCTCTACTGTGCTCCACTGTACTCTACCTCTACTGTACTCCACTGTACTCTATCTCTACTGTGCTCTACTGTACTCTATCTCTACTGTACTCCACTGTACTCTACCTCTATTGTGCTCTGCTGTACTCTATCTCTACTGTACTCCACTGTACTCTATCTCTACTGTGATCCACTGTACTCTATCTCTACTGTACTCCACTGTACTCTACCTCTACTGTGCTCCACTGTACTCCACTGTACTCTATCTCTACTGTGCTCCACTGTACTCTACCTCTACTGTACTCCACTGTACTCTATCTCTACTGTGCTCCACTGTACTCTACCTCTACTGTACTCCACTGTACTCTATCTCTACTGTGCTCTACTGTACTCTATCTCTACTGTACTCCACTGTACTCTACCTCTATTGTGCTCTACTGTACTCTATCTCTACTGTACTCCACTGTACTCTATCTATACTGTGATCCACTGTACTCTACCTCTACTGTACTCCACTGTACTCTATCTCTACTGTGCTCTACTGTACTCTATCTCTAATGTACTCCACTGTACTCTACCTCTACTGTGCTCCACTGTACTCCACTGTACTCTATCTCTACTGTGCTCCACTGTACTCTACCTCTACTGTGCTCCACTGTACTCCACTGTACACTATCTCTACTGTGCTCTACTGTACTTTATCTCTACTGTGTTCCACTGTACTCTACCTCTACTGTACTCCACTGTACTCTATCTCTACTGTGCTCCACTGTACTCTACCTCTACTGTACTGTACTGTTCTCTACCTCTACTGTACTCTACTGTACTCCACCTCTACTGTGCTCCACTGTACACCACTGTTCTACCTCTACTGTACTCCACTGTACTCTACCTCTACTGCACTCCACTGTACTCTATCTCTACTGTACTCCACTGTGCTCTACCTCTACTGTGCTCCACTGTACTCTATCTCTACTGTGCTCCATTGTACTCTACCTCTATTGTGCTCTACTGTACTCTATCTCTACTGTACTCCACTGTACTCTATCTCTACTGTGATCCACTGTACTCTACCTCTACTCTGCTCCACTGTACTCTATCTCTACTGTGCTCCACTGTACTCTACCTCTACTGTACTCCACTGTACTCTATCTCTACTGTGCTCTACAGTACTCTATCTCTACTGTACTAAACTGTACTCTACCTCTACTGTGCTCCACTGTACTCCACTGTACTCTATCTCTACTGTGCTCCACTGTACTCTATCTCTACTGTACTCCACTGTACTCTACCTCTACTGTGCTCCACTGTACTCCACTGTACTCTATCTCTACTGTGCTCCACTGTACTCTACCTCTACTGTACTCCACTGTACTCTACCTCTACTGTGCTCCACTGTACTCTACCTCTACTGTGCTCTACTGTACTCTATCTCTACTGTACTCCACTGTACTCTATCTCTACTGTGATCCACTGTACTCTACCTCTACTCTGCTCCACTGTACTCTATCTCTACTGTGCTCCACTGTACTCTACCTCTACTGTACTCCACTGTGCTCTATCTCTACTGTGCTCTACTGTACTCTATCTCTACTGTACTCCACTGTACTCTACCTCTACTGTGCTCCAATGTACTCCACTGTACTCTATCTCTACTGTGCTCCACTGTACTCTACCTCTACTGTACTCCACTGTACTCTACCTCTACTGTGCTCCACTGTACTCCACTGTACTCTATCTCTACTGTGCTCCACTGTACTCTACCTCTACTGTACTCCACTGTACTCTATCTCTACTGTGCTCCACTGTACTCTAACTCTACTGTGATCCACTGTACTCTACCTCTACTCTGCTCCACTGTACTCTATCTCTACTGTGCTCCACTGTACTCTACCTCTACTGTACTCCACTGTACTCTATCTCTACTGTGCTCTACTGTACTCTACCTCTACTGTACTCCACTGTACTCTATCTCTACTGTGCTCTACTGTACTCTATCTCTACTGTACTCCACTGTACTCTACCTCTATTGTGCTCTACTGTACTCTATCTCTACTGTACTCCACTGTACTCTATCTCTACTGTGATCCACTGTACTCTACCTTTACTGTACTCCACTGTACTCTATCTCTACTGTGCTCTACTGTACTCTATCTCTATTGTACTCCACTGTACTCTACCTCTACTGTGCTCAACTGTACTCCACTGTACTCTATCTCTACTGTGCTCCACTGTACTCTATCTCTACTGTACTCCACTGTACTCTACCTCTACTGTGCTCCACTGTACTCCACTGTACTCTATCTCTACTGTGCTCTACTGTACTCTATCTCTACTGTGTTCCACTGTACTCTACCTCTACTGTACTCCACTGTACTCTATCTCTACTGTGCTCCACTGTACTCTACCTCTATTGTACTGTACTGTTCTCTACCTCTACTGTACTCTACTGTACTCCACCTCTACTGTGCTCCACTGTACACCACTGTTCTACCTCTACTGTACTCCACTGTACTCTACCTCTATTGCACTACACTGTACTCTATCTCTACTGTGCTCCACTGTACTCTACCTCTACTGTGCTCTACTGTACTCTATCTCTACTGTACTCCACTGTACTCTACCTCTACTGTACTCCACTGTACACCACTGTTCTACCTCTACTGTACTCCACTGTACTCTACCTCTATTGCACTCCACTGTACTCTATCTCTACTGTGCTCTACTGTACTCTATCTCTACTGTACTCCACTGTACTCTACCTCTACTGTGCTCCACTGTACTCCACTGTACTCTATCTCTACTGTGCTCCACTGTACTCTATCTCTACTGTACTCCACTGTACTCTACCTCTACTGTACTGTACTGTTCTCTACCTCTACTGTACTCTACTGTACTCCACCTCTACTGTGCTCCACTGTACACCACTGTTCTACCTCTACTGTACTCCACTGTACTCTACTTCTACTGCACACCACTGTACTCTATCTCTACTGTACTCCACTGTGCTCTACCTCTACTGTGCTCCACTGTACTCTATCTCTACTGTGCTCCACTGTACTCTTTCTCTACTGTACTCCACTGTACTCTACCTCTACTGTGCTCCACTGTACTCTACCTCTATTGTGCTCTACTGTACTCTATCTCTACTGTACTCCACTGTACTCTATCTCTACTGTGATCCACTGTACTCTACCTCTACTGTACTCCACTGTACTCTATCTCTACTGTGCTCTACTGTACTCTATCTCTACTGTACTCCACTGTACTCTACCTCTACTGTGCTCCACTGTACTCCACTGTACTCTATCTCTACTGTGCTCCACTGTACTCTATCTCTACTGTACTCCACTGTACTCTACCTCTACTGTGCTCCACTGTACTCCACTGTACTCTATCTCTACTGTGCTCTACTGTACTCTATCTCTACTGTGTTCCACTGTACTCTACCTCTACTGTACTCCACTGTACTCTATCTCTACTGTGCTCCACTGTACTCTACCTCTACTGTACTGTACTGTTCTCTACCTCTACTGTACTCTACTGTACTCCACCTCTACTGTGCTCCACTGTACACCACTGTTCTACCTCTACTGTACTCCACTGTACTCTACCTCTACTGCACTCCACTGTACTCTATCTCTACTGTACTCCACTGTGCTCTATCTCTACTGTGCTCCACTGTACTCTACCTCTACTGTGCTCTACTGTACTCTATCTCTACTGTACTCCACTGTACTCTATCTCTACTGTGATCCACTGTACTCTACCTCTACTCTGCTACACTGTACTCTATCTCTACTGTGCTCCACTGTACTCTACCTCTACTGTACTCCACTGTACTCTATCTCTACTGTGCTCTACTGTACTCTATCTCTACTGTACTCCACTGTACTCTACCTCTACTGTGCTCCACTGTACTCTACTGTACTCTATCTCTACTGTGCTCCACTGTACTCTATCTCTACTGTACTCCACTGTACTCTACCTCTACTGTGCTCCACTGTACTCCACTGTACTCTATCTCTAATGTGCTCCACTGTACTCTACCTCTACTGTACTCCACTGTACTCTAACTCTACTGTGCTACACTGTACTCTACCTCTACTGTGCTCTACTGTACTCTATCTCTACTGTACTCCACTGTACTCTATCTCTACTGTGATCCACTGTACTCTAACTCTACTCTGCTCCACTGTACTCTATCTCTACTGTGCTCCACTGTACTCTACCTCTACTGTACTCCACTGTACTCTATCTCTACTGTGCTCTACTGTACTCTATCTCTACTGTACTCCACTGTACTCTACCTCTACTGTGCTCCACTGTACTCCATTGTACTCTATCTCTACTGTGCTCCACTGTACTCTATCTCTACTGTACTCCACTGTACTCTACCTCTACTGTGCTCCACTGTACTCCACTGTACTCTATCTCTACTGTGCTCCACTGTACTCTACCTCTACTGTACTCCACTGTACTCTATCTCTACTGTGCTCCACTGTACTCTACCCTTTACTGTGCTCTACTGTACTCTATCTCTACTGTACTCCACTGTACTCTACCTCTACTGTGCTCCACTGTACTCCACTGTACTCTATCTCTACTGTGCTCCACTGTACTCTATCTCTACTGTACTCCACTGTACTCTACCTCTACTGTGCTCCACTGTACTCCACTGTACTCTATCTCTACTGTGCTCTAGTGTACTCTATCTCTACTGTGTTCCACTGTACTCTACCTCTACTGTACTCCACTGTACTCTATCTCTACTGTGCTCCACTGTACTCTACCTCTACTGTACTGTACTGTTCTCTACCTCTACTGTACTCTACTGTACTCCACCTCTACTGTGCTCCACTGTACACCACTGTTCTACCTCTACTGTACTCCACTGTACTCTACCTCTACTGCACTCCACTGTACTCTATCTCTACTGTACTCCACTGTGCTCTACCTCTACTGTGCTCCACTGTACTCTATCTCTACTGTGCTCCACTGTACTCTACCTCTACTGTGCTCTACTGTACTCTATCTCTACTGTACTCCACTGTACTCTATCTCTACTGTGATCCACTGTACTCTACCTCTACTCTGCTCCGCTGTACTCTATCTCTACTGTGCTCCACTGTACTCTACCTCTACTGTACTCCACTGTACTCTATCTCTACTGTGCTCTACTGTACTCTACCTCTATTGTGCTCTACTGTACTCTATCTCTACTGTACTCCACTGTACTCTATCTCTACTGTGATCCACTGTACTCTACCTCTACTGTACTCCACTGTACTCTATCTCTACTGTGCTCTACTGTACTCTATCTCTACTGTACTCCACTGTACTCTACCTCTACTGTGCTCCACTGTACTCCACTGTACTCTATCTCTACTGTGCTCCACTGTACTCTATCTCTACTGTACTCCACTGTACTCTACCTCTACTGTGCTCCACTGTACTCCACTGTACTCTATCTCTACTGTGCTCTACTGTACTCTATCTCTACTGTGTTCCACTGTACTCTACCTCTACTCTGCTCCACTGTACTCTATCTCTACTGTGCTCCACTGTACTCTATCTCTACTGTACTCCACTGTACTCTACCTCTACTGTGCTCCACTGTACTCCACTGTACTCTATCTCTACTGTGCTCTACTGTACTCTATCTCTACTGTGTTCCACTGTACTCTACCTCTACTCTGCTCCACTGTACTCTATCTCTACTGTGCTCCACTGTACTCTACCTCTACTGTACTCCACTGTACTCTATCTCTACTGTGCTCTACTGTACTCTATCTCTACTGTACTCCACTGTACTCTACCTCTACTGTGCTCCACTGTACTCCACTGTACTCTATCTCTACTGTGCTCCACTGTACTCTATCTCTACTGTACTCCACTGTACTCTACCTCTACTGTGCTCCACTGTACTCCACTGTACTCTATCTCTACTGTGCTCCACTGTACTCTACCTCTACTGTACTCCACTCTACTCTACCTCTACTGTGCTCCACTGTACTCTACCTCTACTGTACTCCACTCTACTCTACCTCTACTGGGCTCCACTGTACTCTACCTCTACTCTACTCCACTGTACTCTACCTCTACTGTGCTCCACTGTACTCCACTGTACTCTATCTCTACTGTGCTCCACTGTACTCTATCTCTACTGTACTCCACTGTACTCTACCTCTACTGTGCTCCACTGTACTCCACTGTACTCTATCTCTACTGTGCTCTACTGTACTCTATCTCTACTGTGTTCCACTGTACTCTACCTCTACTCTGCTCCACTGTACTCTATCTCTACTGTGCTCCACTGTACTCTATCTCTACTGTACTCCACTGTACTCTACCTCTACTGTGCTCCACTGTACTCCACTGTACTCTACCTCTACTGTGCTCCACTGTACTCCACTGTACTCTATCTCTACTGTGCTCTACTGTACTCTATCTCTACTGTGTTCCACTGTACTCTACCTCTACTGTACTCCACTGTACTCTATCTCTACTGTGCTCCACTGTACTCTATCTCTACTGTACTCCACTGTACTCTACCTCTACTGTGCTCCACTGTACTCCACTGTACTCTACCTCTACTGTGCTCCACTGTGATCTACCTCTACTGTGCTCCACTGTACTCTACCTCTACTGTACTCACCTGTAATCTATCTCTACTGTACTCCACTGTACTCTATTTCTACTGTGATCCACTGTACTCTACCTCTACTCTGCTCCACTGTACTCTATCTCTACTGTGCTCCACTGTACTCTACCTCTACTGTACTCCACTGTACTCTATCTCTACTGTGCTCTACTGTACTCTATCTCTACTGTACTCCACTCTACTCTACCTCTACTGTGCTCCACTGTATTCTACCTCTGCTGTACTCCACAGTACTCTAACTCTACTGTGCTCTACTGTACTCTATCTCTATTTTGCTCCACTGTACTCTACCTCTACTGTACTCCACTGTACTCTATCTCTACTGTGATCCACTGTACTCTACCTTTACTGTGCTCCACTGTACTCTATCTCTACTGTGCTCCACTGTACTCTACCTCTAATGTACTCCACTGTACTCTATCTCTACTGTGCTCCACTTTACTCTATCTCTACTGTACTCTACTGTACACTACCTCTACTGTACTGTAATGTTCTCTACCTCTACTGTACTCCACCTCTACTGTGCTTCACTGTACTCCACTGTACTCTACCTCTACTGTACTCCACTGTACTCTACCTCTACTGTACTCCACTGTACTCTACCTCTACTGTGCTCCATTTTACTCTACCTCTGCTGTGCTCCACTGTACTCTACCTCTACTGTGCTCTACTGTACTCTATCTCTACTGTGCTCCATTGTACTCTACCTCTACTGTACTCCACTGTACTGTACTTCTAATATACTCCACTGTACTCTATCTCTACTGTGCTCCACTGTACTCTTTTCTACTGTACTCCACTGTACACTATCTCTACTGTAGTCCACTGTACTCTACCTCCACTGTGCTCCACTGTACTCTATCTCTACTGTGCTCCACTGTACTCTACCTCTAATGTACTCCACTGTACTCTATCTCTACTGTGCTCCACTTTACTCTATCTCTACTGTACTCCACTGTACACTACCTCTACTGTACTGTAATGTTCTCTACCTCTACTGTACTCCACCTCTACTGTGCTTCACTGTACTCCACTGTACTCTACCTCTACTGTACTCCACTGTACTCTACCTCTACTGTACTCCACTGTACTCTACCTCTACTGTGCTCCATTTTACTCTACCTCTGCTGTGCTCCACTGTACTCTACCTCTACTGTGCTCTACTGTACTCTATCTCTACTGTGCTCCATTGTACTCTACCTCTACTGTACTCCACTGTACTGTACTTCTAATATACTCCACTGTACTCTATCTCTACTGTGCTCCACTGTACTCTTTTCTACTGTACTCCACTGTACACTATCTCTACTGTAGTCCACTGTACTCTACCTCCACTGTGCTCCACTGTACTCTATCTCTACTGTACTCTATCTCTACTGTACTCCACTGTACTCTACCTCTACTGTGCCCCACTGTACTCTACCTCTACTGTGCTCTACTGTACTCTACTCTACTGTACTCCACTGTACTCTACCTCTACTGTACTCCACTGTACTCTACCTCTGCTGTGCTCCACTGTACTCTACCTCTACTGTGCTGTACTGTACTCTATCTCTACTATGCTCCACTGTACTCTACCTCTACTGTACTCCACTGTACTCTATCTCTACTGTGATCCACTGTACTCTACCTTTACTGTGCTCCACTGTACTCTATCTCTACTGTGCTCACCTGTACTCTACCTCTACTGTGCTCCACTGTACTCTACCTCTACTGTACTCCACTGTACTCTATCTCTACTGTGCTCCACTGTACTCTATCTCTACTGTACTCCACTGTACACTACCTCTACTGTACTGTAATGTTCTCTACCTCTACTGTACTCCACCTCCACTGTGCTTCACTGTACTCTACTGTACTCCACCTCTACTGTGCTCCACTGTACTCTACCTCTACTGTGCTCCACTGTAATCTACCTCTACTGTGCTCCACTGTACTCTACCTCTACTGTGCTCCACTGTACTCTACCTCTACTGTGCTCTACTGTACTCTACTCTACTGTTCTCCACTGTACTCTACCTCTACTGTTCTCCACTGTACTCTACCTCTACTGTGCTCCAATGTACTCTACCTCTACTGTGCTCCACTGTACTCTACCTCTACTGTGCTCCACTGTAATCTACCTCTACTGTGCTCTACTGTACTCTATCTCTACTGTGTTTCACTGTACTCTACCTCTACTGTACTCCACTGTACTCTATCTCTACTGTGCTCCACTGTACTCTATCTCTACTGTACTCCACTGTACTCTACCTCTACTGTACTGTACTGTTCTCTACCTCTACTGTACTCTACTGTACTCCACCTCTACTGTGCTCAGCTGTACACCACTGTTCTACCTCTACTGTACTCCACTGTACTCTACCTCTACTGCACTCCACTGTACTCTATCTCTACTGTACTCCACTGTGCTCTACCTCTACTGTGCTCTACTGTACTCTATCTCTACTGTGCTCCACTGTACTCTATCTCTACTGTACTCCACTGTACTATACCTCTACTTGCTCCACTGTACTCTACCTCTACTGTGCTCTACTGTAATCTATCTCTACTGTGTTCCACTGTACACCACTGTTCTACCTCTACTGTACTCCACTGTACTCTACCTCTACTGCACTCCACTGTACTCTATCTCTACTGTACTCCACTGTGCTCTACCTCTACTGCACTCCACTGTACTCTATCTCTACTGTGCTCTACTGTACTCTACTCTACTGTACTCCACTGTACTCTACCTCTTCTGTACTCCACTCTACTCTACCTCTACTTAGCTCCACTGTATTCTACCTCTGCTGTACTCCACTGTACTCTAACTCTACTGTGCTCTACTGTACTCTATCTCTACTGTGCTCCACTGTACTCTACCTCTACTGTACTCCACTGTACTCTATCTCTACTGTGATCCACTGTACTCTACCTTTACTGTGCTCCACTTTACTCTATCTCTACTGTGCTCCACTGTACTCTACCTCTAATGTACTCCACTGTACTCTATCTCTACTGTGCTCCACTGTACTCTATCTCTACTCTACTCCACTGTACACTACCTCTACTGTACTGTAATGTTCTCTACCTCTACTGTACTCCACCTCTACTGTGCTTCACTATAATCCACTGTACTCTACCTTACTGTGCTCCACTGTGCTCTACCTCTACTGTGCTCCACTATACTCTACCTCTACTGTGCTCCACTGTACTCTACCTCTACTCTAATCCACGGTACTCTACCTCTACTGTGCTCCACTGTACTCTATCTCTACTGTGCCCCACTGTACTCTACCTCTACTGTGCTCTACTGTACTCTACTCTACTGTACTCCACTGTACTCTACCTCTACTGTACTCCAATGTACTCTACCTCTACTGTGCTCCACTGTACTCTACCTCTGCTGTGCTCCACTGTACTCTACCTCTACTGTGCTCTACTATACTCTATCTCTACTGTGCTCCACTGTACTCTACCTCTACTGTACTCCACTGTACTCTATCTATACTGTGATCCACTGTACTCTACCTCTACTGTACTCTACTGTACTCCACCTCTAATGTCCTCCACTGTACTCTACCTCTACTGTACTCCACTGTAATCTACCTCTACTGTGCTCTACTGTACTCTACTCTACTGTACTCTATCTCTACTGTACTCCACTGTACTCTACCTCTGCTGTGCTCCACTGTACTCTAACTCTAGTGTGCTCTACTGTACTCTATCTCTACTGTGCTCCACTGTACTCTACCTCTACTGTACTCCACTGTACTCTATCTCTACTGTGATCCACTGTACTCTACCTTTACTGTGCTCCACTGTACTCTATCTCTACTGTGCTCCACTGTACTCTACCTCTAATGTACTCCACTGTACTCTATCTCTACTGTGCTCCACTTTACTCTATCTCTACTGTACTCCACTGTACACTACCTCTACTGTACTGTAATGTTCTCTACCTCTACTGTACTCCACCTCTACTGTGCTTCACTGTACTCCACTGTACTCTACCTCTACTGTACTCCACTGTACTCTACCTCTACTGTACTCCACTGTACTCTACCTCTACTGTGCTCCATTTTACTCTACCTCTGCTGTGCTCCACTGTACTCTACCTCTACTGTGCTCTACTGTACTCTATCTCTACTGTGCTCCATTGTACTCTACCTCTACTGTACTCCACTGTACTGTACTTCTAATATACTCCACTGTACTCTATCTCTACTGTGCTCCACTGTACTCTTTTCTACTGTACTCCACTGTACACTATCTCTACTGTAGTCCACTGTACTCTACCTCCACTGTGCTCCACTGTACTCTATCTCTACTGTGCTCCACTGTACTCTACCTCTAATGTACTCCACTGTACTCTATCTCTACTGTGCTCCACTTTACTCTATCTCTACTGTACTCCACTGTACACTACCTCTACTGTACTGTAATGTTCTCTACCTCTACTGTACTCCACCTCTACTGTGCTTCACTGTACTCCACTGTACTCTACCTCTACTGTACTCCACTGTACTCTACCTCTACTGTACTCCACTGTACTCTACCTCTACTGTGCTCCATTTTACTCTACCTCTGCTGTGCTCCACTGTACTCTACCTCTACTGTGCTCTACTGTACTCTATCTCTACTGTGCTCCATTGTACTCTACCTCTACTGTACTCCACTGTACTGTACTTCTAATATACTCCACTGTACTCTATCTCTACTGTGCTCCACTGTACTCTTTTCTACTGTACTCCACTGTACACTATCTCTACTGTAGTCCACTGTACTCTACCTCCACTGTGCTCCACTGTACTCTATCTCTCCTGTACTCTATCTCTACTGTACTCCACTGTACTCTACCTCTACTGTGCCCCACTGTACTCTACCTCTACTGTGCTCTACTGTACTCTACTCTACTGTACTCCACTGTACTCTACCTCTACTGTACTCCACTGTACTCTACCTCTACTGTGCTCCACTGTACTCTACCTCTGCTGTGCTCCACTGTACTCTACCTCTACTGTGCTGTACTGTACTCTATCTCTACTATGCTCCACTGTACTCTACCTCTACTGTACTCCACTGTACTCTATCTCTACTGTGATCCACTGTACTCTACCTTTACTGTGCTCCACTGTACTCTATCTCTACTGTGCTCACCTGTACTCTACCTCTACTGTGCTCCACTGTACTCTACCTCTACTGTACTCCACTGTACTCTATCTCTACTGTGCTCCACTGTACTCTATCTCTACTGTACTCCACTGTACACTACCTCTACTGTACTGTAATGTTCTCTACCTCTACTGTACTCCACCTCCACTGTGCTTCACTGTACTCTACTGTACTCCACCTCTACTGTGCTCCACTGTACTCTACCTCTACTGTGCTCCACTGTAATCTACCTCTACTGTGCTCCACTGTACTCTACCTCTACTGTGCTCCACTGTACTCTACCTCTACTGTGCTCTACTGTACTCTACTCTACTGTTCTCCACTGTACTCTACCTCTACTGTTCTCCACTGTACTCTACCTCTACTGTGCTCCAATGTACTCTACCTCTACTGTGCTCCACTGTACTCTACCTCTACTGTGCTCCACTGTAATCTACCTCTACTGTGCTCTACTGTACTCTATCTCTACTGTGTTTCACTGTACTCTATCTCTACTGTACTCCACTGTACTCTATCTCTACTGTGCTCCACTGTACTCTATCTCTACTGTACTCCACTGTACTCTACCTCTACTGTACTGTACTGTTCTCTACCTCTACTGTACTCTACTGTACTCCACCTCTACTGTGCTCAGCTGTACACCACTGTTCTACCTCTACTGTACTCCACTGTACTCTACCTCTACTGCACTCCACTGTACTCTATCTCTACTGTACTCCACTGTGCTCTACCTCTACTGTGCTCTACTGTACTCTATCTCTACTGTGCTCCACTGTACTCTATCTCTACTGTACTCCACTGTACTATACCTCTACTGTGCTCCACTGTACTCTACCTCTACTGTGCTCTACTGTAATCTATCTCTACTGTGTTCCACTGTACACCACTGTTCTACCTCTACTGTACTCCACTGTACTCTACCTCTACTGCACTCCACTGTACTCTATCTCTACTGTACTCCACTGTGCTCTACCTCTACTGCACTCCACTGTACTCTATCTCTACTGTGCTCTACTGTACTCTACTCTACTGTACTCCACTGTACTCTACCTCTACTGTACTCCACTCTACTCTACCTCTACTCTGCTCCACTGTATTCTACCTCTGCTGTACTCCACAGTACTCTAACTCTACTGTGCTCTACTGTACTCTATCTCTATTGTGCTCCACTGTACTCTACCTCTACTGTACTCCACTGTACTCTATCTCTACTGTGATCCACTGTACTCTACCTTTACTGTGCTCCACTGTACTCTATCTCTACTGTGCTCCACTGTACTCTACCTCTAATGTACTCCACTGTACTCTATCTCTACTGTGCTCCACTGTACTCTATCTCTACTGTACTCCACCGTACATTACCTCTACTGTACTGTAATGTTCTCTACCTCTACTGTACTCCACCTCTACTGTGCTTCACTGTACTCCACTGTACTCTACCTTACTGTGCTCCACTGTGCTCTACCTCTACTGTGCTCCACTGTACTCTACCTCTACTGTGCTCCAATGTACTCTACCTCTACTCTAATCCACGGTACTCTACCTCTACTGTACTCCACTGTACTCTATCTCTACTGTGCCCCACTGTACTCTACCTCTACTGTGCTCTACTGTACTCTACTCTACTGTACTCCACTGTACTCTACCTCTACTGTACTCCACTGTACTCTACCTTTACTGTGCTCCATTGTACTCTACCTCTGCTGTGCTCCACTGTACTCTACCTCCACTGTGCTCTACTGTACTCTATCTCTACTGTGCTCCTCTGTACTCTACCTCTACTGTACCCCACTGTACTGTACCTCTAATATACTCCACTGTACTCTATCTCTACTGTGCTCCACTGTACTATTTTCTACTGTACTCCACAGTACACTATCTCTACTGTAGTCCACTGTACTCTACCTCCACCCTGCTCCACTGTACTCTATGTCTACTGTACTCTATCTCTACTGTACTCCACTGTACTCTACCTCTACTGTGCCCCACTGTACTCTACCTCTACTGTGCTCTACTGTACTCTACTCTACTGTACTCCACTGTACTCTACATCTACTCTGCCCCACTGTACTCTACCTCTACTGTGCTCTACTGTACTCTACTCTACTGTACTCCACTGTACTCTACCTCTACTGTACTCCACTGTACTCTACCTCTACTGTGCTCCACTGTACTCTACCTCTGCTGTGCTCCACTGTACTCTACCTCTACTGTGCTCTACTCTACTCTATCTCTACTGTGCTCCACTGTACTCTACCTCTACTGTACTCCACTGTACTCTATCTCTACTGTGATCCACTGTACTCTACCTTTACTGTGCTCCACTGTACTCTATCTCTACTGTGCTCCACTGTACTCTACCTCTACTGTGCTCCACTGTACTCTACCTCTACTGTACTCCACTGTACTCTATCTCTACTGTGCTCCACTGTACTCTATCTCTACTGTACTCCACTGTACACTACCTCTACTGTACTGTAATGTTCTCTACCTCTACTGTACTCCACCTCCACTGTGCTTCACTGTACTCTACTGTACTCCACCTCTACTGTGCTCCACTGTAATCTACCTCTACTGTGCTCCACTGTACTCTACCTCTACTGTGCTCCACTGTACTCTACCTCTACTGTGCTCTACTGTACTCTACTCTACTCTTCTCCACTGTACTCTACCTCTACTGTTCTCCACTGTACTCTACCTCTACTGTTCTCCACTGTACTCTACCTCTACTGTGCTCCACTGTACTCTACCTCTACTGTGCTCCACTGTAATCTACCTCTACTGTGCTCTACTGTACTCTATCTCTACTGTGTTCCACTGTACTCTACCTCTACTGTACTCCACTGTACTCCATCTCTACTGTGCTCCACTGTACTCTATCTCTACTGTACTCCACTGTACTCTACCTCTACTGTACTGTACTGTTCTCTACCTCTACTGTACTCTACTGTACTCCACCTCTACTGTGCTCAGCTGTACACCACTGTTCTACCTCTACTGTGCTCCACTGTACTCTACCTCTACTGCACTCCACTGTACTCTATCTCTACTGTACTCCACTGTGCTCTACCTCTACTGTGCTCTACTGTACTCTATCTCTACTGTGCTCCACTGTACTCTATCTCTACTGTACTCCACTGTACTCTACCTCTACTGTGCTCCACTGTACTCTACCTCTACTGTGCTCTACTGTAATCTATCTCTACTGTGTTCCACTGTACACCACTGTTCTACCTCTACTGTACTCCACTGTACTCTACCTCTACTGCACTCCACTGTACTCTATCTCTACTGTACTCCACTGTGCTCTACCTCTACTGCACTCCACTGTACTCTATCTCTACTGTGCTCTACTGTACTCTACTCTACTGTACTCCACTGTACTCTACCTCTACTGTACTCCACTCTACTCTACCTCTACTGTGCTCCACTGTATTCTACCTCTGCTGTACTCCACTGTACTCTAACTCTACTGTGCTCTACTGTACTCTATCTCTACTGTGCTCCACTGTACTCTACCTCTACTGTACTCCACTGTACTCTATCTCTACTGTGATCCACTGTACTCTACCTTTACTGTGCTCCACTGTACTCTATCTCTACTGTGCTCCACTGTACTCTACCTCTAATGTACTCCACTGTACTCTATCTCTACTGTGCTCCACTGTACTCTATCTCTACTGTACTCCACTGTACACTACCTCTACTGTACTGTAATGTTCTCTACCTCTACTGTACTCTACCTCTACTGTGCTCCACTGTACTCTACATGTACTGTACTCCACTGTACTCTACCTCTACTGTGCTCCACTGTACTCTATCTTTACTGTACTCCACTGTACTCTACCTCAACTGTACTCTACTGTACTCCACCTCTAATGTGCTCCACTGTACTCTACCTCTACTGTACTCCACTGTACTCTACCTCTACTGTCCTCTACTGTACTCTACCTCTAATGTACTCCACTGTACTCTTCCTCTACTATACTCCACTGTACTCTATCTCTAATGTGCTCCACTGTACTCTATTTCTACTGTACTCCACTGTACTCTACCTCTACTGTGCTCCACTGTACTCTCTCTCTATTCTACTCCACTGTACTCTACCTCTACTGTGTTCCACTGTACTCTTTCTCTACTGTACTCCACTATACTCTACCTCTACTGTGCTCTACTGTACTCTATCTCTACTGTACTCCACTTTACTCTATCTCTACTGTGATCCACTGTACTCTACCTTTACTGTGCTCCACTGTACTCTATCTCTACTGTGCTCCACTGTACACTACCTCTACTGTGATCCACTGTACTCTACCTTTACTGTGCTCTACTGTTCTCTACCTCTTCTGTACTCTACTGTTCTCCACCTCTACTGTGCTCCACTGTACTCCACTGTACTCTACCTCTACTGTGCTCCAGTGTACTCTGTCTCTACTGTACTCCACTGTACTCTACCTCTACTGTACTCTACTGTACTCCACCTCTAATGTCCTCCACTGTACTCTACCTCTACTTTACTCCACTTGACTCTACCTCTACTGTGCTCTACTGTACTCTACCTCTACTGTGCTCCACTGTACTCTACCTCTACTGTGCTCCACTGTACTCTACCTCTGCTGTGCTCACCTGTACTCTACCTCTACTGTGCTCTACTGTACTATATCTCTACTGTGCTCCACTGTACTCTACCTCTACTGTACTCCACTGTACTCTATCTCTACTGTGCTCCACTGTACTCTATCTCTACTGTACTCCACTGTACTCTACCTCTACTGTACTGTACTGTTCTCTACCTCTACTGTACTCTACTGTACTCCACCTCTACTGTGCTCAGCTGTACACCACTGTTCTACCTCTACTGAACTCCACTGTACTCTACCTCTACTGCACTCCACTGTACTCTATCTCTACTGTACTCCACTGTGCTCTACCTCTACTGTGCTCTACTGTACTCTATCTCTACTATGCTCCACTGTACTCTATCTCTACTGTACTCCACTGTACTATACCTCTACTGTGCTCCACTGTACTCTACCTCTACTGTGCTCTACTGTAATCTATCTCTACTGTGTTCCACTGTACACCACTGTTCTACCTCTACTGTACTCCAATGTACTCTACCTCTACTGTGCTCCACTGTACTCTATCTCTACTGTGCTCCACTGTGCTCTACCTCTACTGCACTCCACTGTACTCTATCTCTACTGTGCTCTACTGTGCTCTACTCTACTGTACTCCACTGTACTCTACCTCTACTGTACTCCACTCTACTCTACCTCTACTATGCTCCACTGTATTCTACCTCTGCTGTACTCCACAGTACTCTAACTCTACTGTGCTCTACTGTACTCTATCTCTATTTTGCTCCACTGTACTCTACCTCTACTGTACTCCACTGTACTCTATCTCTACTCTGATCCACTGTACTCTACCTTTACTGTGCTCCACTGTACTCTATCTCTACTGTGCTCCACTGTACTCTACCTCTAATGTACTCCACTGTACTCTATCTCTACTGTGCTGCACTGTACTCTATCTCTACTGTACTCCACCGTACATTACCTCTACTGTACTGTAATGTTCTCTACCTCTACTGTACTCCACCTCTACTGTGCTTCACTGTACTCCACTGTACTCTACCTTACTGTGCTCCACTGTGCTCTACCTCTACTGTGATCCACTGTACTCTACCTCTACTGTGCTCCAATGTACTCTACCTCTACTCTAATCCACGGTACTCTACCTCTACTGTACTCCACTGTACTCCTACTCTACTGTACTCCACTGTACTCTACCTCTACTGTACTCCACTGTACTCTACATCTACTGTGCTCCATTGTACTCTACCTCTGCTGTGCTCCACTGTACTCTATCTCTACTGTACTCCACTGTGCTCTACCTCTACTGTGCTCTACTGTACGCTATCTCTACTGTGCTCCACTGTACTCTATCTCTACTGTACTCCACTGTACTCTACCTCTACTGTGCTCCACTGTACTCTACTCTACTGTACTCCACTGTACTCTACCTCTTCTGTACTCCACTGTACTCTACCTCTACATAGCTCCACTGTATTCTACCTCTGCTGTACTCCACTGTACTCTAACTCTACTGTGCTCTACTGTACTCTATCTCTACTGTGCTCCACTGTACTCTACCTCTACTGTACTCCACTGTACTCTATCTCTACTGTGATCCACTGTACTCTACCTTTACTGTGCTCCACTGTACTCTATCTCTACTGTGCTCCACTGTACTCTACCTCTAATGTACTCCACTGTACTCTATCTCTACTGTGCTCCACTGTACTCTATCTCTACTCTACTCCACTGTACACTACCTCTACTGTACTGTAATGTTCTCTACCTCTACTGTACTCCACCTCTACTGTGCTTCACTGTAATCCACTGTACTCTACCTTACTGTGCTCCACTGTGCTCTACCTCTACTGTGCTCCACTATACTCTACCTCTACTGTGCTCCACTGTACTCTACCTCTACTCTAATCCACGGTACTCTACCTCTACTGTGCTCCACTGTACTCTATCTCTACTGTGCCCCACTGTACTCTACCTCTACTGTGCTCTACTGTACTCTACTCTACTGTACTCCACTGTACTCTACCTCCACTGTGCTCCACTGTACTCTATCTCTACTGTACTCTATCTCTACTGTACTCTACCTCTACTGTGCCCCACTGTACTCTACTCTACTGTACTCCACTGTACTCTACCTCTACTGTACTCCACTGTACTCTACCTCTACTGTGCTCCACTGTACTCTACCTCTGCTGTGCTCCACTGTACTCTACCTCTACTGTGCTGTACTGTACTCTATCTCTACTATGCTCCACTGTACTCTACCTCTACTGTACTCCACTGTACTCTATCTCTACTGTGATCCACTGTACTCTACCTTTACTGTGCTCCACTGTACTCTATCTCTACTGTGCTCACCTGTACTCTACCTCTACTGTGCTCCACTGTACTCTACCTCTACTGTACTCCACTGTACTCTATCTCTACTGTGCTCCACTGTACTCTATCTCTACTGTACTCCACTGTACACTACCTCTACTGTACTGTAATGTTCTCTACCTCTACTGTACTCCACCTCCACTGTGCTTCACTGTACTCTACTGTACTCCACCTCTACTGTGCTCCACTGTACTCTACCTCTACTGTGCTCCACTGTAATCTACCTCTACTGTGCTCCACTGTACTCTACCTCTACTGTGCTCCACTGTACTCTACCTCTACTGTGCTCTACTGTACTCTACTCTACTGTTCTCCACTGTACTCTACCTCTAATGTTCTCCACTGTACTCTACCTCTACTGTGCTCCAATGTATTCTACCTCTACTGTGCTCCACTGTACTCTACCTCTACTGTGCTCCACTGTAATCTACCTCTACTGTGCTCTACTGTACTCTATCTCTACTGTGTTCCACTGTACTCTACCTCTACTGTACTCCACTGTACTCTATCTCTACTGTGCTCCACTGTACTCTATCTCTACTGTACTCCACTGTACTCTACCTCTACTGTACTGTACTGTTCTCTACCTCTACTGTACTCTACTGTACTCCACCTCTACTGTGCTCAGCTGTACACCACTGTTCTACCTCTACTGTACTCCACTGTACTCTACCTCTACTGCACTCCACTGTACTCTATCTCTACTGTACTCCACTGTGCTCTACCTCTACTGTGCTCTACTGTACTCTATCTCTACTGTGCTCCACTGTACTCTATCTCTACTGTACTCCACTGTACTATACCTCTACTGTGCTCCACTGTACTCTACCTCTACTGTGCTCTACTGTAATCTATCTCTACTGTGTTCCACTGTACACCACTGTTCTACCTCTACTGTACTCCACTGTACTCTACCTCTACTGCACTCCACTGTACTCTATCTCTACTGTACTCCACTGTGCTCTACCTCTACTGCACTCCACTCTACTCTATCTCTACTGTGCTCTACTGTACTCTACTCTACTGTACTCCACTGTACTCTACCTCTACTGTACTCCACTCTACTCTACCTCTACTCTGCTCCACTGTATTCTACCTCTGCTGTACTCCACAGTACTCTAACTCTACTGTGCTCTACTGTACTCTATCTCTATTGTGCTCCACTGTACTCTACCTCTACTGTACTCCACTGTACTCTATCTCTACTGTGATCCACTGTACTCTACCTTTACTGTGCTCCACTGTACTCTATCTCTACTGTGCTCCACTGTACTCTACCTCTAATGTACTCCACTGTACTCTATCTCTACTGTGCTCCACTGTACTCTATCTCTACTGTACTCCACCGTACATTACCTCTACTGTACTGTAATGTTCTCTACCTCTACTGTACTCCACCTCTACTGTGCTTCACTGTACTCCACTGTACTCTACCTTACTGTGCTCCACTGTGCTCTACCTCTACTGTGCTCCACTGTACTCTACCTCTACTGTGCTCCAATGTACTCTACCTCTACTCTAATCCACGGTACTCTACCTCTACTGTACTCCACTGTACTCTATCTCTACTGTGCCCCACTGTACTCTACCTCTACTGTGCTCTACTGTACTCTACTCTACTGTACTCCACTGTACTCTACCTCTACTGTACTCCACTGTACTCTACCTCTACTGTGCTCCATTGTACTCTACCTCTGCTGTGCTCCACTGTACTCTACCTCTACTGTGCTCTACTGTACTCAATCTCTACTGTGCTCCTCTGTATTCTACCTCTACTGTACCCCACTGTACTGTACCTCTAATATACTCCACTGTACTCTATCTCTACTGTGCTCCACTGTACTATTTTCTACTGTACTCCACTGTACACTATCTCTACTGTAGTCCGCTGTACTCTACCTCCACCCTGCTCCACTGTACTCTATCTCTACTGTACTCTATCTCTACTGTACTCCACTGCACTCTACCTCTACTGTGCCCCACTGTACTCTACCTCTACTGTGCTCTACTGTACTCTACTCTACTGTACTCCACTGTACTCTACATCTACTGTGCCCCACTGTACTCTACCTCTACTGTGCTCTACTGTACTCTACTCTACTGTACTCCACTGTACTCTACCTCTACTGTACTCCACTGTACTCTACCTCTACTGTGCTCCACTGTACTCTACCTCTGCTGTGCTCCACTGTACTCTACCTCTACTGTGCTCTACTGTACTCTATCTCTACTGTGCTCCACTGTACTCTACCTCTACTGTACTCCACTGTACTCTATCTCTACTGTGATCCACTGTACTCTACCTTTACTGTGCTCCACTGTACTCTATCTCTACTGTGCTCCACTGTACTCTACCTCTACTGTGCTCCACTGTACTCTACCTCTACTGTACTCCACTGTACTCTATCTCTACTGTGCTCCACTGTACTCTATCTCTACTGTACTCCACTGTACACTACCTCTACTGTACTGTAATGTTCTCTACCTCTACTGTACTCCACCTCCACTGTGCTTCACTGTACTCTACTGTACTCCACCTCTACTGTGCTCCACTGTAATCTACCTCTACTGTGCTCCACTGTACTCTACCTCTACTGTGCTCCACTGTACTCTACCTCTACTGTGCTCTACTGTACTCTACTCTACTCTTCTCCACTGTACTCTACCTCTACTGTTCTCCACTGTACTCTACCTCTACTGTTCTCCACTGTACTCTACCTCTACTGTGCTCCACTGTACTCTACCTCTACTGTGCTCCACTGTAATCTACCTCTACTGTGCTCTACTGTACTCTATCTCTACTGTGTTCCACTGTACTCTACCTCTACTGTACTCCACTGTACTCCATCTCTACTGTGCTCCACTGTACTCTATCTCTACTGTACTCCACTGTACTCTACCTCTACTGTACTGTACTGTTCTCTACCTCTACTGTACTCTACTGTACTCCACCTCTACTGTGCTCAGCTGTACACCACTGTTCTACCTCTACTGCGCTCCACTGTACTCTACCTCTACTGCACTCCACTGTACTCTATCTCTACTGTACTCCACTGTGCTCTACCTCTACAGTGCTCTACTGTACTCTATCTCTACTGTGCTCCACTGTACTCTATCTCTACTGTACTCCACTGTACTCTACCTCTACTGTGCTCCACTGTACTCTACCTCTACTGTGCTCTACTGTAATCTATCTCTACTGTGTTCCACTGTACACCACTGTTCTACCTCTACTGTACTCCACTGTACTCTACCTCTACTGCACTCCACTGTACTCTATCTCTACTGTACTCCACTGTGCTCTACCTCTACTGCACTCCACTGTACTCTATCTCTACTGTGCTCTACTGTACTCTACTCTACTGTACTCCACTGTACTCTACCTCTACTGTACTCCACTCTACTCTACCTCTACTGTGCTCCACTGTATTCTACCTCTGCTGTACTCCACTGTACTCTAACTCTACTGTGCTCTACTGTACTCTATCTCTACTGTGCTCCACTGTACTCTACCTCTACTGTACTCCACTGTACTCTATCTCTACTGTGATCCACTGTACTCTACCTTTACTGTGCTCCACTGTACTCTATCTCTACTGTGCTCCACTGTACTCTACCTCTAATGTACTCCACTGTACTCTATCTCTACTGTGCTCCACTGTACTCTATCTCTACTGTACTCCACTGTACACTACCTCTACTGTACTGTAATGTTCTCTACCTCTACTGTACTCTACCTCTACTGTGCTCCACTGTACTCTACATGTACTGTACTCCACTGTACTCTACCTCTACTGTGCTCCACTGTACTCTATCTTTACTGTACTCCACTGTACTCTACCTCAACTGTACTCTACTGTACTCCACCTCTAATGTGCTCCACTGTACTCTACCTCTACTGTACTCCACTTTACTCTACCTCTACTATGCTCTACTGTACTCTACCTCTAATGTACTCCACTGTACTCTTCCTATACTATACTCCACTGTACTCTATCTCTAATGTGCTCCACTGTACTCTATTTCTACTGTACTCCACTGTACTCTACCTCTACTGTGCTCCACTGTACTCTCTCTCTATTCTACTCCACTGTACTCTACCTCTACTGTGTTCCACTGTACTCTTTCTCTACTGTACTCCACTGTACTCTACCTCTACTGTGCTCTACTGTACTCTATCTCTACTGTACTCCACTTTACTCTATCTCTACTGTGATCCACTGTACTCTACCTTTACTGTGCTCCACTGTACTCTATCTCTACTGTGCTCCACTGTACACTACCTCTACTGTGATCCACTGTACTCTACCTTTACTGTGCTCTACTGTTCTCTACCTCTTCTGTACTCTACTGTTCTCCACCTCTACTGTGCTCCACTGTACTCCACTGTACTCTACCTCTACTGTGCTCCACTGTACTCTGTGTCTACTGTACTCCACTGTACTCTACCTCTACTGTACTCTACTGTACTCCACCTCTAATGTCCTCCACTGTACTCTACCTCTACTTTACTCCACTTGACTCTACCTCTACTGTGCTCTACTGTACTCTACCTCTACTGTGCTCCACTGTACTCTACCTCTACTGTGCTCCACTGTACTCTACCTCTGCTGTGCTCACCTGTACTCTACCTCTACTGTGCTCTACTGTACTATATCTCTACTGTGCTCCACTGTACTCTACCTCTACTGTACTCCACTGTACTCTTTCTCAACTGTGCTCCACTGTATTCTATCTCTACTGTACTCCACTGTACTCTACCTCTACTGTACTGTACTGTTCTCTACCTCTTCTGTACTCTACTGTTCTCCACCTCTACTGTGCTCCACTGTACTCCACTGTACTCTACCTCTACTGTGCTCCACTGTACTCTACATCTACTGTACTCCACTGTACTCTACCTCTACTGTGCTCCACTGTACTCTATCTTTACTGTACTCCACTGTACTCTACCTCAACTGTACTCTACTGTACTCCACCTCTAATGTGCTCCACTGTACTCTACCTCTACTGTGCTCCACTGTACTCTACCTCTGCTGTGCTCACCTGTACTCTACCTCTACTGTGCTCTACTGTACTATATCTCTACTGTGCTCCACTGTACTCTACCTCTACTGTACTCCACTGTACTCTTTCTCTACTGTGCTCCACTGTATTCTATCTCTACTGTACTCCACTGTACTCTACCTCTACTGTACTGTACTGTTCTCTACCTCTACTGTACTCTACTGTACTCCACCTCTACTGTGCTCCACTGTACACCACTGTTTTACCTCTACTGAACTCCACTGTACTCTACCTTTACTGCACTCCACTGTACTCTATCTCTACTGTACTCCACTGTACTCTATCTCTACTGTGATCCACTGTACTCTACCTTTACTGTGCTCCACTGCACTCTATCTCTACTGTGCTCCACTGTACTCTACCTCAACTGTGATCCACTGTACTTTACCTTTACTGTGCTCTACTGTTCTCTACCTCTTCTGTACTCTACTGTTCTCCACCTCTACTGTGCTCCACTGTACTCCACTGTACTCTACCTCTACTGTGCTCCACTGTACTCTACATCTACTCTACTCCACTGTACTCTACCTCTACTGTACTCCACTGTAATCTATCTCTACTGTACTCCATTGTATTCTACCTCTACTGTGCTCTACTGTACTCTACCTCTAATGTACTCCACTGTACTCTTCCTCTACTGTGCTCCACTGTACTCTATTTCTACTGTACTCCACTGTACTCTACCTCTACTGTGCTCCACTGTACTCTCTCTCTATTCTACTCCACTGTACTCTATCTCTACTGTACTCCACTGTACTCTACCTCTACTGTGCTCTACTGTACTCTATCTCTACTGTGCTCCACTGTACTCTACCTCTACTGTACTCCACTGTACTCTATCTCTACTGTGCTCCACTGTACTCTCTCTCTATTGTACTCCACTGTACTTTACCTCTACTGTACTGTACTGTTCTCTACCTCTACTGTACTCTACTGTACTCCACCTCTATTGTGCTCCACTGTACACCACTGTTCTACCTCTACTGTACTCCATTGTACTCTACCTCTACTGCACTCCACTTTACTATATCTCTACTGTGATCCACTGTACTCTATCTCTACTGTGCTCCACTGTACTCTACCTCTACTGTGATCCACTGTACTCTACCTTTACTGTGCTCTACTGTTCTCTACCTCTTCTGTACTCTACTGTTCTCCACCTCTACTGTGCTCCACTGTACTCCACTGTACTCTACCTCTACTGTGCTCCACTGTACTCTACATCTACTGTACTCCACTGTACTCTACCTCTACTGTGCTCCACTGTACTCTATCTTTACTGTACTCCACTTTACTCTACGTCAACTGTACTCTACTGTACTCTACCTCTAATGTACTCCACTGTACTCTTCCTCTACTATACTCCACTGTACTCTATCTCTACTGTGCTCCACTGTACTCTATTTCTACTGTACTCCACTGTACTCTACCTCTACTGTGCTCCACTGTACTCTCTCTCTATTCTACTCCACTGTACTCTATCTCTACTGTACTCCACTGTACTCTACCTCTACTGTGTTCCACTGTACTCTATCTCTACTGTACTCCACTGTACTCTATCTCTACTGTGCTCTACTGTACTCTATCTCTACTGTGCTCCACTGTACTCTACCTCTACTGTACTCCACTGTACTCTATCTCTACTGTGCTCCACTGTACTCTATCTCTACTGTACTCCACTGTACTTTACCTCTACTGTACTGTACTGTTCTCTACCTCTACTGTACTCTACTGTACTCCACCTCTATTGTGCTCCACTGTACACCACTGTTCTACCTCTACTGTACTCCACTGGACTCTACCTCTACTGCACTCCACTGTACTATATCTCTACTGTAAACCACTGTACTCTACCTCTACTGTGCTCCACTATACTCTATCACTACTGTGCTCCACTGTACTCTACCTCTACTGTACTCCACTGTACTCTATCTCTACTCTGCTCCACTGTACTCTATCTCTACTGTACTCCACTGTACTCTACCTCTACTGTACTGTAATGTTCTCTAATTCTACTGTACTCTACTGTACTCCACCTCTACAGTGCTTCACTGTACTCCACTGTACTCTACCTCTACTGTGCTCCACTGTACTCTACCTCTACTGTGCTCCACTGTACTCTACATCTACTGTACTCCACTGTACTCTATCTCTAATGTGCTCCACTGTACTCTACTCTTCTGTACTCCACTGTACTCTACCTCTACTGTACTCCACTGTACTCTACCTCTACTGTGCTCTACTGTACTCTACTCTTCTGTACTCCACTGTACTCTACCTCTACTGTAATCCACTGTACTCTACCTCTACTGTGCTCCACTGTACTCTACCTCTACTGTGCTCTACTGTACTCTACTCTACTGTACTCAAATGACTCTATCTCTACTGTACTCTACCTCTACTGTACTCCACTGTACTCTACCTCTACTGTACTCACCTGTAATCTATCTCTACTGTACTCCACTGTACTCTATCTCTACTGTAATCCACTGTACTCTACCTCTACTCTGCTCCAATGTACTCTATCTCTACTGTGCTCCACTGTACTCTACCTCTACTGTACTCCACTGTACTCTATCTCTACTGTGCTTCACTGTACTCTATCTCTACTGTACTCCACTGTACTCTACCTCTACTGTACTGTACTGTTCTCTACCTCTACTTTACTCTACTGTACTCCACCTCTACTGTGCTCCACTGTACTCCACTGTACTCTACCTCTACTGTGCTCCACTGTAATCTACCTCTACTGTGCTCCACTGTACTCTACGTCTACTGTGCTCCACTGTACTCTACCTCTACTGTGCTCTACTGTACTCTACTCTACTGTACTCCACTGTACTCTACCTCTACTGTAATCCACTTTACTCTACCTCTACTGTAATCCACTTTACTCTACCTCTACTGTGCTCCACTGTACTCTACCTCTACTGTGCTCCACTGTACTCTACCTCTACTGTGCTCCACTGTACTCTACCTCTACTGTGCTCTACAGTACTCTATCTCTACTGTGATCCACTGTACTCTACCTCTACTGTGCTCTACAGTACTCTATCTCTACTGTGCTCCACTGTACTCTACGTCTACTGTGCTCCACTGTACTCTACCTCTACTGTGCTCTACTGTACTCTACTCTACTGTACTCCACTGTACTCTACCTCTACTGTACTCCACTGTACTCTATCTCTACTGTGCTCCACTGTACTCTATCTCTACTGTACTCCACTGTACTCTACCTCTACTGTACTGTACTGTTCTCTACCTCTACTGTACTCTACTGTACTCCACCTCTAATGTGCTCCAATGTACACCACTGTTCTACCTCTATTGTACTCCACTGTACTCTACCTCTACTGCACTCCACTGTACTCTACCTCTACTGCACTCCACTGTACTCTACCTCTACTGTGCTCCACTGTACTCTACCTCTACTGTACTCCACTGTACTCTATCTCTACTGTGCTCCACTGTACTCTATCTCTACTGTACTCCACTGTACTTTACCTCTACTGTACTGTACTGTTCTCTACCTCTACTGTACTCTACTGTACTCCTCTATTGTGCTCCACTGTACACCACTGTTCTACCTCTACTGTACTCCACTGGACTCTACCTCTACTGCACTCCACTGTACTATATCTCTACTGTAAACCACTGTACTCTACCTCTACTGTGCTCCACTATACTCTATCACTACTGTGCTCCACTGTACTCTATCTCTACTGTGCTCCACTGTACTCTATCTCTACTGTACTCCACTGTACTCTACCTCTACTGTACTGTAATGTTCTCTAATTCTACTGTACTCTACTGTACTCCACCTCTACAGTGCTTCACTGTACTCCACTGTACTCTACCTCTACTGTGCTCCACTGTACTCTACCTCTACTGTGCTCCACTGTACTCTACATCTACTGTACTCCACTGTACTCTATCTCTAATGTGCTCCACTGTACTCTACTCTTCTGTACTCCACTGTACTCTACCTCTACTGTACTCCACTGTACTCTACCTCTACTGTGCTCTACTGTACTCTACTCTTCTGTACTCCACTGTACTCTACCTCTACTGTAATCCACTGTACTCTACCTCTACTGTGCTCCACTGTACTCTACCTCTACTGTGCTCTACTGTACTCTACTCTACTGTACTCAAATGACTCTATCTCTACTGTACTCTACCTCTACTGTACTCCACTGTACTCTACCTCTACTGTACTCACCTGTAATCTATCTCTACTGTACTCCACTGTACTCTATCTCTACTCTGCTCCAATGTACTCTATCTCTACTGTGCTCCACTGTACTCTACCTCTACTGTACTCCACTGTACTCTATCTCTACTGTGCTTCACTGTACTCTATCTCTACTGTACTCCACTGTACTCTACCTCTACTGTACTGTACTGTTCTCTACCTCTACTTTACTCTACTGTACTCCACCTCTACTGTGCTCCACTGTACTCCACTGTACTCTACCTCTACTGTGCTCCACTGTAATCTACCTCTACTGTGCTCCACTGTACTCTACGTCTACTGTGCTCCACTGTACTCTACCTCTACTGTGCTCTACTGTACTCTACTCTACTGTACTCCACTGTACTCTACCTCTACTGTAATCCACTTTACTCTACCTCTACTGTAATCCACTTTACTCTACCTCTACTGTGCTCCACTGTACTCTACCTCTACTGTGCTCCACTGTACTCTACCTCTACTGTGCTCCACTGTACTCTACCTCTACTGTGCTCCACTGTACTCTACCTCTACTGTGCTCTACAGTACTCTATCTCTACTGTGATCCACTGTACTCTACCTCTACTGTACTCCACTGTACTCTACCTCTACTGTACTCCACTGTACTCTATCTCTACTGTGCTCCACTGTACTCTATCTCTACTGTACTCCACTGTACTCTACCTCTACTGTACTGTACTGTTCTCTACCTCTACTGTACTCTACTGTACTCCACCTCTACTGTGCTCCAATGTACACCACTGTTCTACCTCTATTGTACTCCACTGTACTCTACCTCTACTGCACTCCACTGTACTCTACCTCTACTGCACTCCACTGTACTCTACCTCTACTGCGCTCCACTGTACTCTACCTCTACTGTACTCCACTGTACTCTATCTCTACTGTGCTCCACTGTACTCTATCTCTACTGTACTCCACTGTACTCTACCTCTACTGTACTGTAATGTTCTCTACCTCTACTGTAATCTACTGTACTCCACCTCTACTGTGCTCCACTGTACTCCACTGTACTCTACCTCTACTCTACTCCACTCTACTCTACCTCTACTGTGCTCCACTGTACTCTACCTCTACTGTACTCCACTGTACTATATCTCTACTGTGATCCAATGTACTCTATCTCTACTGTATTCCACTGTACTCTACCTCTACTGTAATGTAATGTTATCTACCTCTACTATAATCTACTGTACTCCACCTCTACTATGCTCCACTGTACTCTACCTCTACTGTGTTCCACTGTAATCTACCTCTACTGTGCTCCACTGTACTCTACCTCTACTGTGCTCCACTGTACTCTACCTCTACTGTGCTCTAATGTACTCTACTCTACTGTACTCCACTGTACTCTACCTCTACTGTACTTCACTGTACTCTACCTCTACTGTGCTCCACTGTACTCTACCTCTACTCTGCTCCACTGTACTCTACCTCTACTGTGCTCCACTGTACTCTACCTCTACTGTGCTCTACTGTACTCTATCTCTACTGTGCTCCACTGTACTCTACCTCTACTGTACTCCACTTTACTCTATCTCTAGTGTGCTCCACTGTACTCTATCTCTACTGTACTCCACTGTACTCTACCTCTACTGTATTCTACTGTTCTCTACCTCTACTGTACTCTACTGTTCTCCACCTCTACTGTGCTCCACTGTATTCCACTTTACTCTACCTCTACTCTGCTCCACTGTACTCTACCTCTACTGTACTGTACTGTTCTCTACCTCTACTGTACTCTACTGTACTCCACCTCCACTGTGCTCCACTGTACTCTACCTCTACTGCACTCCACTGTACTCTATCTCTACTGTACTCCACTGTGCTCTACCTCTACTGTGCTCCACTGTAATCTACCTCTACTGTGCTCCACTGTGCTCTACCTCTACTATACTCCACTGTACTCTACCTCTACTGTACTCTACTGTACTTTACCTCTACTGTGCTCTACTGTACTCAACTCTACTCTACTCTACCTCTACTGTACTCTACCTCTACTGTGCTCTACTGTACTCTACTCTACTGTACTCTACTGTTCTCTACCTCTACTGTACTCCACTGTACTCTACCTATACTGTGCTCTACTGTTCTCTACCTCTACTGTACTCGACTGTACTCTACCTCTACTGTACTCCACTGTACTCTACCTCTAATGTACTCCACTGTACTCTGCCCCTACTGTCCTCCACTGTACTCTACCTCTACTGTACTATACTGTTCTCTACCTCTACTGTACTCTACTGTACTCCACCTCTACTGTGCTCCACTGTACTCCACTGTACTCTACCTCTACTCTACTCCACTCTACTCTACCTCTACTGTGCTCCACTGTACTCTACCTCTACTGTACTCCACTGTACTCTATCTCTACTCTGATCCACTGTACTCTATCTCTACTGTACTCCACTGTACTCTACCTCTACTGTAATGCAATGTTATCTACCTCTACTGTACTCTACTGTACTCCACCTCTACTGTGCTCCACTGTACTCTACCTCTACTGTGTTCCACCGTAATCTACCTCTACTGTGCTCCACTGTACTCTACCTCTACTGTGCTCCACTGTACTCTACCTCTACTGTGCTCTACTGTACTCTACTCTACTGTACTCCACTGTACTCTACCTCTACTGTACTCCACTGTACTCTACCTCTACTGTGCTCCACTGTACTCTACCTCTACTCTGCTCCACTGTACTCTACCTCTACTGTGCTCCACTGTACTCTACCTCTACTGTGCTCTACTGTACTCTATCTCTACTGTGTTCCACTGTACTCTACCTCTACTGTACTCCACTGTACTCTATCTCTACTGTGCTCCACTGTACTCTATCTCTACTGTACTCCACTGTACTCTACCTCTACTGTACTGTACTGTTCTCTACCTCTACTGTACTCTACTGTACTCCACCTCTACTGTGCTCCACTGTACTCTACCTCTACTGCACTCCACTGTACTCTATCTCTACTGTACTCCACTGTGCTCTACCTCTACTGTGCTCCACTGTAATCTACCTCTACTGTGCTCCACTGTACTCTACCTCTACTGTGCTCTACTGTACTCTACTCTACTGTACTCCACTGTACTCTACCTCTACTGTACTCCACTGTACTCTACCTCTACTGTGCTCCACTGTACTCTACCTCTACTCTGCTCCACTGTACTCTACCTCTACTGTGCTCCACTGTACTCTACCTCTACTGTGCTCCACTGTACTCTACCTCTACTCTGCTCCACTGTACTCTACCTCTACTGTGCTCCACTGTACTCTACCTCTACTGTGCTCTACTGTACTCTATCTCTACTGTGCTCCACTGTACTCTACCTCTACTGTACTCCACTGTACTCTATCTCTAGTGTGCTCCACTGTACTCTATCTCTACTGTACTCCACTGTACTCTACCTCTACTGTATTCTACTGTTCTCTACCTCTACTGTACTCTACTGTTCTCCACCTCTACTGTGCTCCACTGTATTCCACTTTACTCTACCTCTACTCTGCTCCACTGTACTCTACCTCTACTGTACTGTACTGTTCTCTACCTCTACTGTACTCTACTGTACTCCACCTCCACTGTGCTCCACTGTACTCTACCTCTACTGCACTCCACTGTACTCTATCTCTACTGTACTCCACTGTGCTCTACCTCTACTGTGCTCCACTGTAATCTACCTCTACTGTGCTCCACTGTGCTCTACCTCTACTGTACTCCACTGTACTCTACCTCTACTGTGCTCTACTGTACTCTACCTCTACTGTACTCCACTGTACTCTACCTCTACTGTACTCCATTGTACTCCACCTCTACTGTACTCCACTGTACTCTACCTCTACTGTACTCCACTGTACTCTACCTCTACTGTGCTCTAATGTACTCTATCTCTACTGTGCTCCACTGTACTCTACCTCTACTGTACTACACTGTACTCTATCTCTACTGTGCTCCACTGTACTCTACCTCTACTGTACTCCACTGTACTGTACCTCTATTATACTCCACTGTACTCTATCTCTACTGTGCTCCACTGTACTCTATTTCTACTGTACTCCACTGTACTCTACCTCTACTGTGCTCCACTGTACTCTATCTCTACTCTACTCCACTCTTCTCTACCTCTGCTGTACTGTACTGTTCTCTACCTCTACTGTACTCTACTGTACTCCACCTCTACTGTGCTCCACTATACTCTTCTGTACTCCACTGTACTCTACCTCTACTGTGCTCCACTGTACTCCACTGTACTCTATCTCTACTGTGATCCACTGTACTCTTCCTCTGCTGTGCTCCACTGTACTCTACCTCTACTGTGCTCCACTGTACTCCACTGTACTCTATATCTACTGTGATCTACTGTACTCTACCTCTGCTGTGCTCCACTGTACTCTATCTCTACTGTGCTCCACTGTACTCTATCTCTACTGTACTCCACTCTACTCTACCTCTACTGTACGCTACTGTTCTCTACCTCTACTGTACTCTACTGTTCTCCACCTCTACTTTACTCCACTGTATTCCACTTTACTCTACCTCTACTGTGCTCCACTGTACTCTACCTCTACTGTGCTCCACTGTACTCTACCTCTACTCTGCTCCACTGTACTCTACCTCTACTGTGCTCTACTGTACTCTACCCTACTGTGCTCTACTGTACTCTATCTCTACTGTACTCCACTGTACTCTACCTCTACTGTACTCCACTGTACTCCACCTCTAATGTCCTCCACTGCACTCTACCTCTACTGTACTCCACTGTACTCTACCTCTACTGTACTCCACTGTACTCTACCTCTACTGTGCTCTACTGTACTCTATCTCTACTGTGCTCCACTGTACTCTACCTCTACTGTACTCCACTGTACTGTACCTCTATTATACTCCACTGTACTCTATCTCTACTGTGCTCCACTGTACTCTATTTCTACTGTACTCCACTGTTCTCTACCTCTACTGTACTGTACTGTTCTCTACCTCTACTGTACTCTACTGTACTCCACCTCTACTGTGCTCCACTGTACTCTATTTCTACTGTACTCCACTGTTCTCTACCTCTACTGTACTGTACTGTTCTCTACCTCTACTGTACTCTACTGTACTCCACCTCTACTGTGCTCCACTGTACTCCACTGTACTCTACCTCTACTGTGCTCCACTGTACTCTATATCTACTGTACTCCACTGTACTCTACTTCTACTGTGCTCCACTGTACTCCACTGTACTCTATCTCTACTGTGATCCACTGTACTCTACCTCTGCTGTGCTCCACTGTACTCTACCTCTACTGTGCTCCACTGTACTCCACTGTACTCTATATCTACTGTGATCTACTGTACTCTACCTCTGCTGTGCTCCACTGTACTCTATCTCTACTGTGCTCCACTGTACTCTATCTCTACTGTACCCCACTCTACTCTACCTCTACTGTACGCTACTGTTCTCTACCTCTACTGTACTCTACTGTTCTCCAACTCTACTGTGCTCCACTGTATTACACTTTACTCTACCTCTACTGTGCTCCACAGTACTCTACCTCTACTGTGCTCCACTGTACTCTACCCTACTCTATTCCACTGTACTCTACCTCTACTATACTTCACTGTACTCTACCTCTAGTGTGCTCCACTGTACTCTACCTCTACTATACTCCACTGTACTCTACCTCTACTATACTCCACTGTACTCTACCTCTACTATACTCCACTGTACTCTACCTCTACTGTACTCTACTGTACTTTACCTCTACTGTGCTCTACTGTACTCAACTCTACTCTACTCTACCTCTACTGTACTCTACCTCTAATGTGCTCTACTGTACTCTACTCTACTCTACTCTACTGTTCTCTACCTCTACTGTACTCCACTGTACTCTACCTATACTGTGCTCTACTGTTCTCTACCTCTACTGTACTCGACTGTACTCTACCTCTACTGTACTCCACTGTACTCTACCTCTAATGTACTCCACTGTACTCTGCCCCTACTGTCCTCCACTGTACTCTACCTCTACTGTACTATACTGTTCTCTACCTCTACTGTACTCTACTGTACTCCACCTCTACTGTGCTCCACTGTACTCCACTGTACTCTACCTCTACTCTACTCCACTCTACTCTACCTCTACTGTGCTCCACTGTACTCTATCTCTACTCTGATCCACTGTACTCTATCTCTACTGTACTCCACTGTACTCTACCTCTACTGTAATGCAATGTTATCTACCTCTACTGTACTCTACTGTACTCCACCTCTACTGTGCTCCACTGTACTCTACCTCTACTGTGTTCCACCGTAATCTACCTCTACTGTGCTCCACTGTACTCTACCTCTACTGTGCTCCACTGTACTCTACCTCTACTGTGCTCTACTGTACTCTACTCTACTGTACTCCACTGTACTCTACCTCTACTGTACTCCACTGTACTCTACCTCTACTGTGCTCCACTGTACTCTACCTCTACTCTGCTCCACTGTACTCTACCTCTACTGTGCTCCACTGTACTCTACCTCTACTGTGCTCTACTGTACTCTATCTCTACTGTGTTCCACTGTACTCTACCTCTACTGTACTCCACTGTACTCTATCTCTACTGTGCTCCACTGTACTCTATCTCTACTGTACTCCACTGTACTCTACCTCTACTGTACTGTACTGTTCTCTACCTCTACTGTACTCTACTGTACTCCACCTCTACTGTGCTCCACTCTACTCTACCTCTACTGCACTCCACTGTACTCTATCTCTACTGTACTCCACTGTGCTCTACCTCTACTGTGCTCCACTGTAATCTACCTCTACTGTGCTCCACTGTACTCTACCTCTACTGTGCTCTACTGTACTCTACTCTACTGTACTCCACTGTACTCTACCTCTACTGTACTCCACTGTACTCTACCTCTACTGTGCTCCACTGTACTCTACCTCTACTCTGCTCCACTGTACTCTACCTCTACTGTGCTCCACTGTACTCTACCTCTACTGTGCTCCACTCTACTCTACCTCTACTCTGCTCCACTGTACTCTACCTCTACTGTGCTCCACTGTACTCTACCTCTACTGTGCTCTACTGTACTCTATCTCTACTGTGCTCCACTGTACTCTACCTCTACTGTACTCCACTGTACTCTATCTCTAGTGTGCTCCACTGTACTCTATCTCTACTGTACTCCACTGTACTCTACCTCTACTGTATTCTACTGTTCTCTACCTCTACTGTACTCTACTGTTCTCCACCTCTACTGTGCTCCACTGTATTCCACTTTACTCTACCTCTACTCTGCTCCACTGTACTCTACCTCTACTGTACTGTACTGTTCTCTACCTCTACTGTACTCTACTGTACTCCACCTCCACTGTGCTCCACTGTACTCTACCTCTACTGCACTCCACTGTACTCTATCTCTACTGTACTCCACTGTGCTCTACCTCTACTGTGCTCCACTGTAATCTACCTCTACTGTGCTCCACTGTGCTCTACCTCTACTGTACTCCACTGTACTCTACCTCTACTGTGCTCTACTGTACTCTACCTCTACTGTACTCCACTGTACTCTACCTCTACTGTACTCCACTGTACTCCACCTCTACTGTACTCCACTGTACTCTACCTCTACTGTACTCCACTGTACTCTACCTCTACTGTGCTCTAATGTACTCTATCTCTACTGTGCTCCACTGTACTCTACCTCTACTGTACTCCACTGTACTCTATCTCTACTGTGCTCCACTGTACTCTACCTCTACTGTACTCCACTGTACTGTACCTCTATTATACTCCACTGTACTCTATCTCTACTGTGCTCCACTGTACTCTATTTCTACTGTACTCCACTGTTCTCTACCTCTACTGTACTGTACTGTTCTCTACCTCTACTGTACTCTACTGTACTCCACCTCTACTGTGCTCCACTGTACTCTATTTCTACTGTACTCCACTGTTCTCTACCTCTACTGTACTGTACTGTTCTCTACCTCTACTGTACTCTACTGTACTCCACCTCTACTGTGCTCCACTGTACTCCACTGTACTCTACCTCTACTGTGCTCCACTGTACTCTATATCTACTGTACTCCACTGTACTCTACTTCTACTGTGCTCCACTGTACTCCACTGTACTCTATCTCTACTGTGATCCACTGTACTCTACCTATGCTGTGCTCCACTGTACTCTACCTCTACTGTGCTCCACTGTACTCCACTGTACTCTATATCTACTGTGATCTACTGTACTCTACCTCTGCTGTGCTCCACTGTACTCTATCTCTACTGTGCTCCACTGTACTCTATCTCTACTGTACCCCACTCTACTCTACCTCTACTGTACGCTACTGTTCTCTACCTCTACTGTACTCTACTGTTCTCCACCTCTACTGTGCTCCACTGTATTCCACTTTACTCTACCTCTACTGTGCTCCACAGTACTCTACCTCTACTGTGCTCCACTGTACTCTACCCTACTCTATTCCACTGTACTCTACCTCTACTATACTTCACTGTACTCTACCTCTAGTGTGCTCCACTGTACTCTACCTCTACTATACTCCACTGTACTCTACCTCTACTATACTCCACTGTACTCTACCTCTACTGTACTCTACTGTACTTTACCTCTACTGTGCTCTACTGTACTCAACTCTACTCTACTCTACCTCTACTGTACTCTACCTCTACTGTGCTCTACTGTACTCTACTCTACTGTACTCTACTGTTCTCTACCTCTACTGTACTCCACTGTACTCTACCTATACTGTGCTCTACTGTTCTCTACCTCTACTGTACTCGACTGTACTCTACCTCTACTGTACTCCACTGTACTCTACCTCTAATGTACTCCACTGTACTCTGCCCCTACTGTCCTCCACTGTACTCTACCTCTACTGTACTATACTGTTCTCTACCTCTACTGTACTCTACTGTACTCCACCTCTACTGTGCTCCACTGTACTCCACTGTACTCTACCTCTACTCTACTCCACTCTACTCTACCTCTACTGTGCTCCACTGTACTCTACCTCTACTGTGCTCCACTGTACTCTACCTCTACTGTGCTCTACTGTACTCTACTCTACTGTACTCCACTGTACTCTACCTCTACTGTACTCCACTGTACTCTACCTCTACTGTGCTCCACTGTACTCTACCTCTACTCTGCTCCACTGTACTCTACCTCTACTGTGCTCCACTGTACTCTACCTCTACTGTGCTCTACTGTACTCTATCTCTACTGTGTTCCACTGTACTCTACCTCTACTGTACTCCACTGTACTCTATCTCTACTGTGCTCCACTGTACTCTATCTCTACTGTACTCCACTGTACTCTACCTCTACTGTACTGTACTGTTCTCTACCTCTACTGTACTCTACTGTACTCCACCTCTACTGTGCTCCACTGTACTCTACCTCTACTGCACTCCACTGTACTCTATCTCTACTGTGCTCCACTGTGCTCTACCTCTACTGTGCTCCACTGTAATCTACCTCTACTGTGCTCCACTGTACTCTACCTCTACTGTGCTCTACTGTACTCTACTCTACTGTACTCCACTGTACTCTACCTCTACTGTACTCCACTGTACTCTACCTCTACTGTGCTCCACTGTACTCTACCTCTACTCTGCTCCACTGTACTCTACCTCTACTGTGCTCCACTGTACTCTACCTCTACTGTGCTCCACTGTACTCTACCTCTACTCTGCTCCACTGTACTCTACCTCTACTGTGCTCCACTGTACTCTACCTCTACTGTGCTCTACTGTACTCTATCTCTACTGTGCTCCACTGTACTCTACCTCTACTGTACTCCACTGTACTCTATCTCTAGTGTGCTCCACTGTACTCTATCTCTACTGTACTCCACTGTACTCTACCTCTACTGTATTCTACTGTTCTCTACCTCTACTGTACTCTACTGTTCTCCACCTCTACTGTGCTCCACTGTATTCCACTTTACTCTACCTCTACTCTGCTCCACTGTACTCTACCTCTACTGTACTGTACTGTTCTCTACCTCTACTGTACTCTACTGTACTCCACCTCCACTGTGCTCCACTGTACTCTACCTCTACTGCACTCCACTGTACTCTATCTCTACTGTACTCCACTGTGCTCTACCTCTACTGTGCTCCACTGTAATCTACCTCTACTGTGCTCCACTGTGCTCTACCTCTACTGTACTCCACTGTACTCTACCTCTACTGTGCTCTACTGTACTCTACCTCTACTGTACTCCACTGTACTCTACCTCTACTGTACTCCACTGTACTCCACCTCTACTGTACTCCACTGTACTCTACCTCTACTGTACTCCACTGTACTCTACCTCTACTGTGCTCTAATGTACTCTATCTCTACTGTGCTCCACTGTACTCTACCTCTACTGTACTCCACTGTACTCTATCTCTACTGTGCTCCACTGTACTCTACCTCTACTGTACTCCACTGTACTGTACCTCTATTATACTCCACTGTACTCTATCTCTACTGTGCTCCACTGTACTCTATTTCTACTGTACTCCACTGTACTCTACCTCTACTGTGCTCCACTGTACTCTATCTCTACTGTACTCCACTCTTCTCTACCTCTGCTGTACTGTACTGTTCTCTACCTCTACTGTACTCTACTGTACTCCACCTCTACTGTGCTCCACTATACTCTTCTGTACTCCACTGTACTCTACCTCTACTGTGCTCCACTGTACTCCACTGTACTCTATCTCTACTGTGATCCACTGTACTCTTCCTCTGCTGTGCTCCACTGTACTCTACCTCTACTGTGCTCCACTGTACTCCACTGTACTCTATATCTACTGTGATCTACTGTACTCTACCTCTGCTGTGCTCCACTGTACTCTATCTCTACTGTGCTCCACTGTACTCTATCTCTACTGTACTACACTCTACTCTACCTCTACTGTACGCTACTGTTCTCTACCTCTACTGTACTCTACTGTTCTCCACCTCTACTTTACTCCACTGTATTCCACTTTACTCTACCTCTACTGTGCTCCACTGTACTCTACCTCTACTGTGCTCCACTGTACTCTACCTCTACTCTGCTCCACTGTACTCTACCTCTACTGTGCTCTACTGTACTCTACCCTACTGTGCTCTACTGTACTCTATCTCTACTGTACTCCACTGTACTCTACCTCTACTGTACTCCACTGTACTCCACCTCTAATGTCCTCCACTGCACTCTACCTCTACTGTACTCCACTGTACTCTACCTCTACTGTACTCCACTGTACTCTACCTCTACTGTGCTCTACTGTACTCTATCTCTACTGTGCTCCACTGTACTCTACCTCTACTGTACTCCACTGTACTGTACCTCTATTATACTCCACTGTACTCTATCTCTACTGTGCTCCACTGTACTCTATTTCTACTGTACTCCACTGTTCTCTACCTCTACTGTACTGTACTGTTCTCTACCTCTACTGTACTCTACTGTACTCCACCTCTACTGTGCTCCACTGTACTCTATTTCTACTGTACTCCACTGTTCTCTACCTCTACTGTACTGTACTGTTCTCTACCTCTACTGTACTCTACTGTACTCCACCTCTACTGTGCTCCACTGTACTCCACTGTACTCTACCTCTACTGTGCTCCACTGTACTCTATATCTACTGTACTCCACTGTACTCTACTTCTACTGTGCTCCACTGTACTCCACTGTACTCTATCTCTACTGTGATCCACTGTACTCTACCTCTGCTGTGCTCCACTGTACTCTACCTCTACTGTGCTCCACTGTACTCCACTGTACTCTATATCTACTGTGATCTACTGTACTCTACCTCTGCTGTGCTCCACTGTACTCTATCTCTACTGTGCTCCACTGTACTCTATCTCTACTGTACCCCACTCTACTCTACCTCTACTGTACGCTACTGTTCTCTACCTCTACTGTACTCTACTGTTCTCCACCTCTACTGTGCTCCACTGTATTCCACTTTACTCTACCTCTACTGTGCTCCACAGTACTCTACCTCTACTGTGCTCCACTGTACTCTACCCTACTCTATTCCACTGTACTCTACCTCTACTATACTTCACTGTACTCTACCTCTAGTGTGCTCCACTGTACTCTACCTCTACTATACTCCACTGTACTCTACCTCTACTATACTCCACTGTACTCTACCTCTACTGTACTCTATTGTACTTTACCTCTACTGTGCTCTACTGTACTCAACTCTACTCTACTCTACCTCTACTGTACTCTACCTCTACTGTGCTCTACTGTACTCTACTCTACTGTACTCTACTGTTCTCTACCTCTACTGTATTCCACTGTACTCTACCTATACTGTGCTCTACTGTTCTCTACCTCTACTGTACTCGACTGTACTCTACCTCTACTGTACTCCACTGTACTCTACCTCTAATGTACTCCACTGTACTCTGCCCCTACTGTCCTCCACTGTACTCTACCTCTACTGTACTATACTGTTCTCTACCTCTACTGTACTCTACTGTACTCCACCTCTACTGTGCTCCACTGTACTCCACTGTACTCTACCTCTACTCTACACCACTCTACTCTACCTCTACTGTGCTCCACTGTACTCTACCTCTACTGTACTCCACTGTACTCTATCTCTACTCTGATCCACTGTACTCTATCTCTACTGTACTCCACTGTACTCTACCTCTACTGTAATGCAATGTTATCTACCTCTACTGTACTCTACTGTACTCCACCTCTACTGTGCTCCACTGTACTCTACCTCTACTGTGTTCCACCGTAATCTACCTCTACTGTGCTCCACAGTACTCTACCTCTACTGTGCTCCACTGTACTCTACCTCTACTGTGCTCTACTGTACAATACTCTACTGTACTCCACTGTACTCTACCTCTACTGTACTCCACTCTACTCTACCTCTACTGTGCTCCACTGTACTCTACCTCTACTCTGCTCCACTGTACTCTACCTCTACTGTGCTCCACTGTACTCTACCTCTACTGTGCTCTACTGTACTCTATCTCTACTGTGTTCCACTGTACTCTACCTCTACTGTACTCCACTGTACTCTATCTCTACTGTGCTCCACTGTACTCTATCTCTACTGTACTCCACTGTACTCTACCTCTACTGTTCTGTACTGTTCTCTACCTCTACTGTACTCTACTGTACTCCACCTCTACTGTGCTCCACTGTACTCTACCTCTACTGCACTCCACTGTACTCTATCTCTACTGTACTCCACTGTGCTCTACCTCTACTGTGCTCCACTGTAATCTACCTCTACTGTGCTCCACTGTACTCTACCTCTACTGTGCTCTACTGTACTCTACTCTACTGTACTCCACTGTACTCTACCTCTACTGTACTCCACTGTACTCTACCTCTACTGTGCTCCACTGTACTCTACCTCTACTCTGCTCCACTGTACTCTACCTCTACTGTGCTCCACTGTACTCTACCTCTACTGTGCTCTACTGTACTCTATCTCTACTGTGTTCCACTGTACTCTACCTCTACTGTACTCCACTGTACTCTATCTCTACTGTGCTCCACTGTACTCTATCTCTACTGTACTCCACTGTACTCTACCTCTACTGTACTGTACTGTTCTCTACCTCTACTGTACTCTACTGTACTCCACCTCTACTGTGCTCCACTGTACTCTACCTCTACTGCACTCCACTGTACTCTATCTCTACTGTACTCCACTGTGCTCTACCTCTACTGTGCTCCACTGTAATCTACCTCTACTGTGCTCCACTGTACTCTACCTCTACTGTACTCCACTGTACTCTACTGTACTCTATATCTACTGTGATCTACTGTACTCTACCTCTACTGTGCTCCACTGTACTCTACCTCTACTGTACTCCACTGTACTCCACTGTACTCTATATCTACTGTGATCTACTGTACTCTACCTCTGCTGTGCTCCACTGTACTCTATCTCTACTGTGCTCCACTGTACTCTATCTCTACTGTACTCCACTCTACTCTACCTCTACTGTACGCTACTGTTCTCTACCTCTACTGTACTCTACTGTTCTCAACCTCTACTGTACTCCAATGTATTCCACTTTACTCTACCTCTACTGTGCTCCACTGTACTCTACCTCTACTGTGCTCCACTGTACTCTACCTCTACTCTGCTCCACTGTACTCTACCTCTACTGTGCTCTACTGTACTCTACCCTACTGTATTCCACTGTACTCTACCTCTACTATACTCCACTGCACTCTACCTCTACTGTGCTCCACTGTACTCTATCTCTACTGTACTCCACTGTACTCTACCTCTACTGTACTCCACTGTACTCCACCTCTAATGTCCTCCACTGTACTCTACCTCTACTGTACTCCACTGTACTCTACCTCTACTGTACTCCACTGTACTCTACCTCTACTGTGCTCTACTGTACTCTATCTCTACTGTGCTCCACTGTACTCTACCTCTACTGTGTTCCACTGTACTGTACCTCTATTATACTCCACTGTACTCTATCTCTATTGTGCTCCACTTTACTCTATTTCTACTGTACTCCACTGTACTCTACCTCTACTGTGCTCCACTGTACTCTATCTCTACTGTACTCCACTGTTCTCTACCTCTACTGTACTGTACTGTTCTCTACCTCTACTGTACTCTACTGTACTCCGCCTCTACTGTGCTCCACTGTACTCCACTGTACTCCACTGTACTCTACCTCTACTGTGCTCCACTGTACTCCACTGTACTCTATCTCTACTGTGATCCACTGTACTCTACCTCTGCTGTGCTCCACTGTACTCTACCTCTATTGTGCTCCACTGTACTCCACTGTACTCTATATCTACTGTGATCTACTGTACTCTACCTCTGCTGTGCTCCACTGTACTCTATCTCTACTGTGCTCCACTGTACTCTATCTCTACTGTACTCCACTCTACTCTACCTCTACTGTACGCTACTGTTCTCTACCTCTACTCTACTCTACTGTTCTCCACCTCTACTGTGCTCCACTGTATTCCACTTTACTCTACCTCTACTGTGCTCCACTGTACTCTACCTCTACTGTACTGTACTGTTCTCTACCTCTACTGTACTCTACTGTACTCCACCTCTACTGTGCTCCATTGTACTCTACCTCTACTGCACTCCACTGTACTCTATCTCTGCTGTACTCCACTGTGCTCTACCTCTACTGTGCTCCACTGTAATCTACCTCTACTGTGCTCCACTGTACTCTACCTCTACTGTACTCCACTGTACTCTACCTCTACTGTACCGTACTGTTCTCTACCTCTACTGTACTCTACTGTACTCCACCTCTACTGTGCTCCACTGTACTCTACCTCTACTGCACTCCACTGTACTCTATCTCTACTGTACTCCACTGTGCTCTACCTCTACTGTGCTCCACTGTAATCTACCTCTACTGTGCTCCACTGTACTCTACCTTTACTGTACTCCACTGTACTCTACCTCTACTGTGCTCTACTGTACTCTATCTCTACTGTACTCCACTGTACTCTACCTCTACTGTACTCCACTGTACTCCACCTCTAATGTCTTCCACTGTACTCTACCTCTACTGTACTCCACTGTACTCTACCTCTACTGTACTCCACGGTACTCTACCTCTACTGTGCTCTACTGTAGTCTATCTCTACTGTGCTCCACTGTACTCTACCTCTACTGTACTCCACTGTACTGTACCTCTATTATACTCCACTGTACTCTATCTCTACTGTGCTCCACTGTACTCTATTTCTACTGTACTCCACTGTACTCTACCTCTACTGTGCTCCACTGTACTCTACCTCTACTGTGCTCCACTGTACTCTATCTCTACTGTACTCCACTGTTCTCTACCTCTACTGTACTGTACTGTTCTCTACCTCTACTGTACTCTACTGTACTCCACCTCTACTGTGCTCCACTGTACTCCACTGTACTCTACCTCTACTGTGCTCCACTGTACTCTATATCTACTGTACTCCACTGTACTCTACCTCTACTGTGCTCCACTGTACTCCACTGTACTCTATCTCTACTGTGATCCACTGTACTCTACCTCTGCTGTGCTCCACTGTACTCTACCTCTACTGTGCTCCACTGTACTCCACTGTACTCTATATCTACTGTGATCTACTGTACTCTACCTCTGCTGTGCTCCACTGTACTCTATCTCTACTGTGCTCCACTGTACTCTATCTCTACTGTACTCCACTCTACTCTACCTCTGCTGTACGCTACTGTTCTCTACCTCTACTGTACTCTACTGTTCTCCACCTCTACTGTGCTCCACTGTATTCCACTTTACTCTACCTCTACTGTGCTCCACTTTACTCTACCTCTACTGTACTGTACTGTTCTCTACCTCTACTGTACTCTACTGTACTCCACCTCCACTGTGCTCCACTGTACTCTACCTCTACTGCACTCCACTGTACTCTATCTCTACTGTACTCCACTGTGCTCTACCTCTACTGTACTCCACTGTACTCTACCTCTACTGTGCTCTACTGTACTCCACCTCTACTGTACTCCACTGTACTCTACCTCTACTGTACTCCACTGTACTTCACCTCTACTGTACTCCACTGTACTCTACCTCTACTGTACTCCACTGTACTCTACCTCTACTGTGCTCTACTGTACTCTATCTCTACTGTGCTCCACTTTACTCTACCTCTACTGTACTCCACTGTACTGTACCTCTATTATACTCCACTGTACTCTATATCTACTGTGCTCCACTGTACTCTATTTCTACTGTACTCCACTGTACTCTACCTCTACTGTGCTCCACTGTACTCTATCTCTACTGTACTCCACTGTTCTCTACCTCTACTGTACTGTACTGTTCTCTACCTCTACTGTACTCTACTGTACTCCACCTCTACTGTGCTCCACTGTACTCCACTGTACTCCACTGTACTCTACCTCTACTGTGCTCCACTGTACTCTATATCTAATGTACTCCACTGTACTCTACCTCTACTGTGCTGCACTGTACTCCACTGTACTCTATCTCTACTGTGATCCACTGTACTCTACCTCTGCTGTGCTCCACTGTACTCTACCTCTACTGTGCTCCACTGTACTCCACTGTACTCTATATCTACTGTGATCTACTGTACTCTACCTCTGCTGTGCTCCACTGTACTCTATCTCTACTGTGCTCCACTGTACTCTATCTCTACTGTACTCCACTCTACTCTACCTCTACTGTACGCTACTGTTCTCTACCTCTACTGTACTCTACTGTTCTCAACCTCTACTGTACTCCAATGTATTCCACTTTACTCTACCTCTACTGTGCTCCACTGTACTCTACCTCTACTGTGCTCCACTGTACTCTACCTCTACTCTGCTCCACTGTACTCTACCTCTACTGTGCTCTACTGTACTCTACCCTACTGTATTCCACTGTACTCTACCTCTACTATACTCCACTGCACTCTACCTCTACTGTGCTCCACTGTACTCTACCTCTACTATACTCCACTGTACTCTACCTCTACTATACTCCACTGTACTCTACCTCTACTGTACTCTACTGTACTTTACCTCTACTGTGCTCTACTTTACTCAACTCTACTGTACTCTACCTCTACTGTACTCTACCTCTACTGTGCTCTACGGTACTCTACTCTACTGTACTCTACTGTTCTCTACCTCTACTGTACTCCACTGTACTCTACCTATACTGTGCTCTACTGTTCTCTACCCCTACTGTACTCCACTGTACTCTACCTCTACTGTACTCCACTGTACTCTACCTTTACTGTACTCCACTGTACTCTACCTCTACTGTACTCCACTGTACTCTGCCCCTACTGTACTCCACTGTACTCTACCTCTACTGTACTAAACTGTTCTCTACCTCTACTGTACTCTACCTTTACTGTGCTCCACTGTACTCTACCTCATACTCTTCCTCCTCTTACTCATACTCTCCCTCCTTTTACACATACTCTCCCTACTCTTACACATACTCTTCCTCCTCTTACACATACTCTTTCTCCTCTTACTCATACTCTACCTCCTCTTACACATACTCTCCCTCCTCATACTCATACTCTTCCTCCTCTTACACATACTCTTCCTCCTCTTACACATACTCTCCCTCCTCTTACACATACTCTTCCTCCTCTTACCCATACTCTCCCTCCACTTACTCATACTCTTCCTTCTCTTACTCATACTCTTCTTCCTCTTACTCATACTCTCCCTCCTCTTACACATACTCTCCCTCATCTTACTCATACTCTTCCTCCTCTTACTCATACTCTTCCTCCTCTTACTCATACTCTCCCTCCTCTTACACATACTCTTCCTCCTCTTACTCATACTCTCCCTCTTCTTACACCTACTCTCCCTCCTCTTACACATACTCTTCCTCCTCTTACTCATACTCTTCCTCCTCTTACTCATACTCTCCCTCCTCTTACACATACTCTCCCTCCTCTTACACATACTCTTCCTGCTCTTACACATACTCTTCCTCTTACTCATACTCTTCCTCCTCTTACTCATACCCTCCCTCCTCTTACACATACTCTCCCTCCTCTTACACATACTCTTCCTGCTCTTTCACATACTCTTCCTCCCCTTACTCATACTCTCCCTCCTCTTACACATACTCTCCCTCCTCTTACACATACTCTTCCTGCTCTTACACATACTCTTCCTCCTCTTACTCATACTCTCCCTCCTCTTACACATACTCTCCCTCCTCATACTCATACTCTTCCTCCTCTTACTCATACTCTTCCTCCTCTTACACATACTCTTCCTCCTCTTACTCATACTCTTCCTCCTCTTACTCATACTCTCCCTCCTCTTACATAAACTCTCCCTCCTCATACTCATACTCTTCCTCCTCTTACACATACTCTTCCTTCCTTTTACACATACTCTTCTTCCTCTTACTCATACTCTCCCTCCTCTTACTCATAATCTTCCTCCTCTTACTCATACTCTTCCTCCTCTTATTCATACTCTCCCTCCTCTTACACATACTCTCCCTCCTCTTACACATACTCTCCCTCCTCTTACTCATACTCTTCATCCTCTTACTCATACTCTTCCTTCTCTTACTCATACTCTTCCTCCTGTTACACATACTCTCTTACTCCAGCAGCACTGTACTGCAGCACTGCCACTCTGAGCTCGATTGCTGTCTGAGGTAAACACGCCCCCCTCATTAGCATACAGAGCAATAAATGAATAAATGTATAAATAAATAAATGTAGACATTAATACATATATACATAAATACATTTGAAAATAAATAAAAGTGTAAATAAATCAATGAAAAAATAAATTAATGTGGAAATATAATTATATATAAATAAGGAAAGAAAGGAATAAATAGTCATTTATTTTTGTTTGTTTTTACATTTCTTTGTATATTTCTTTGTTTATTTATTCAGTTATTTATGCATTTATTCATTTTTAATTTCTGCAGGTTTGGTTCTCCATTAGCAATGGCCTACTTTTCAATCAATGTATCTTATTAGTCATCTCTGATGAATTAATGAAGTAGACAGCATACCCGTTAAAGAAGTTGTCGCTTGCCACTAATAAATATGTCTATGGTTTTCTTTATTAAACATATTTTAAATGCAAAAAAGTGTAAAAATCTCACTATCAAAAACACAGTTTGGAGATACATGTCTTTAAAAAATATACAACTACTCCAAATAACCTGAATAATGTTGGATATCAATTAATACTGTATTACTTGTGACATCAGATGGTGATTTCTAATGTTGCTTTGCTTAATGCTGCTTACACTACTGATGTTGCTCAAATTAATCAAGAAATGTACTCACCTTTCAATAAAAATGCATTATCTGCTGAACCGCTGTCATCATCGGTATCAGAGAGTTTGTGATAGTCGTAGAGTTCATAAATATATAAGAGAGATCAGCTAAACCAATAAGAAATTAGCTACAGCGGTGAAACACTATTATTGTACTGAAACGATGTGCAGAGAGAACAGATGCAAGTAAACAACGAGTTAGAGCAATGTAGGCAGGGGCACTCTAAAACATTTCTGTAAATTAATGATAAAATAATGTAACACTGTTGCCAGTAATTTACTGTTAATTGAACAGTTCTTTACTGTAATTCTAAAAATACATGCACTAAATTAGAACTCAAATGAACTAATTTTAGTTGCAGAAACAGACTTTCTTAAATTGGCCAATTGCCATTTAATTTTTTTAACTGATATTTATAATGCACTAATAATATGACCATATTATTTCTGTGAACTTATTTCATTCGAGTCCACAAAAAAAAATAGTTTAAATACAGAGATTTTCACTGGATCATATTCTCAGTGTTTGTTGGTGTTCTCCTGGACTGAGGCACAGGCTCTACTCTTCAGCACAATAGTGACCCTCACAACTCAACGTTACGGTAAACTACTGCCAACAGTGTTGCCAGGATATAATTATCTTTCTAATTTACAGTTTATTACTGTTACAATACATGTCGTGGGTGTGTCGTTTTATCTTACACCTTTAACCCTTTAACCCTTTCACCCCCAAAGGAAAATCCTATAGTGTCCACACTGTAAAGAGTAAAAGTAGCACTGACACTGTGTTGCAATGAGATAATGAAGTGAATATGTAAGTGATTGTTGAGCATTATTGATACACACCTGCTGATAACAAGCAGAATCACTGAAGGAAAGAGGAACAACAAGAACAGAAAAAGTAGAAGAGACGAGCAGAAACACAATGGGCCCTCTTTTGTGTACTTAACCCTCAGGTGCTCTTCGTTTCGGAGTCACACGTGTTCTCTTCCCGGTCAGAAGTGACCGGACACCTAAAAATGAAACTTTCTCCATCTCAGTAAAACCAATGCAATTTATTTTTGTTCAATAATATTTTTTCTTTAATTTTGTATTTTGAGAGAATTTGATGTTACTTATTAATATTTATGCTATATTTATGGTCCATTTTTGCCATTGAAAATAATACAAAAATTGTTTTTCCTAATTTTTTCAAATAGTTTTTCAATTATTGCAGTATTTCAGATTAATACAGAGACCAGACCTTTTAAATCCAATTTTTGAAGTCAGATTAGCACCATCTGTTAAATAATAAATTAAATAAAACATGTAATTTCATGGTGTAACCACTAGATGCCTGTATAGCTCTCTATGGAGAGGCTTGTGAATTCTCTAGTTGTTTTTGGACAAAATTACTTACTTTTAAGATGTGGATTTGAATGTGTTTTTTTTTTAATTCTCAAATAACACTTTTTGCCATGGTTTATAAAAAAAAAAGTAATAAATTTGATGTGAAGTGTACACGCATTTTGCATTATTACTAAAGTCAAACCTGAATACAGAGAAAGCATTTTGTTACAGGTAACATTACAATTCAATAAAATAAAAAAAATAAAAAAATAAAAACAGTAATGCTTTTTCACAGCTTATTATTATATATATTATTATTGTTATTATTATTATTATTATTAAACATATTAATTTATTATTATTTTTAAACATTATATTAATTATTATTTTAATAATTTTAATAACAGTGATATTATATATATATATATATATATATATATATTAATTATGTTATGTTTTTCACTATTGATGTTTTTTTCTGCATTGTGGCCGATTTGTAGAGAGTTTGTGTTTGTCAATTTCCCATTCATTTCCTATGGTCGGTCAATTAATTGGTGTGTAAGTGTATAAAAAGTGTGTTTGTGTTTGTGTGTGTTTGTGTGTGTGTGTCTGTTTTGCACTCTTGGTGTTTCAGAGTGTCACCCCTTTATTGTTAAACACTTTTTTTCTGCATCGTGGCCGATTTGTAGATTGTACACACAAGAATTCTCAGACTTTTTGTGTTTTTGTCAATTTCCCATTCATATGGTCGGTCATTTTTGACCGAATAGCAAAAGTGTGACTATTTTTTTTACGACCACTTAGCCTGCTCGAATCATAACCTCAAATGTTTTTGTGTTCACATACCTAATGCCATAAAAGTCACCAAGTTTCGTAACGTTCCGATGAAGCTGTGATTTTTTAAATTTCTAAACAAAAAAAATTTCGGTCAGAAGTGTACTTGGGGCATGCCCGAATTCACATTTGCTAGTTTAACGACGGGGAAAATGGTCGGTGCTCCCGGCGCGTGGTCTAAAAGGGCTGTCCCTATTCTCTTAATGAGTAATGAGGGTGTCTCTGGCCGCACATCACACCCACATCACCAAACTCCCAGCATGCACTGCAGCATGAATAAATTATGCAGCTGAATGGTCTTTTTTTATTGTCACCATTGTTGAGATTCATGTGCTGACTTTTAACATCTGTGTTTCTTGAGTTCACACTTAAATATAATTAGATGGTGTAAAGCTTTATGTGTGTGTGGGTTGCTGCCCGAGGGGAGGGCATCGAGCCCAGAGTACTCCACCCGTGGAAGGAGGTGTGGTGGAGGGATGCTGATAAACTGTCAACGAACAGAGGTAAGTCTGCTCTACAAATACCTCTTATCGTTGATTAACTGAAGGCACTCCACTCGTGTTAATTATGTTAATTATCTGAATGTGCGTGGGGTTTCCCCCTTTCTGGTCAATGTATCCCTGCCTCTGCTTAATTATTTTTATCCCCTCCTCAAAGTGATCAGTGCTACTACACTAGTGGCGAGACGGATCACAAAACTTATCACGGATCCGTGGTTTGATTAAAGTCAATTTTATTTCAAAATGCCCTACTTTGGCTGGCTCTGGTATAGCGGCCACAGCCTCTCTAATCACCACTATAATTTCACTGTAGCTCAGCATCGCGATGTAACGTTAACGTTGTTACTTTAACAGCAGTAGGCCTACAACTGTTTCTACTGTGATGGTTTAACTTTGCAATCAATCCATGGTTCAGCAGACTGATAGAAGTAGCCTAGCCTAAACTAAGTAAAGCGCTGTAATGTGTACTGTCAGTGCGATTGAACAATAAAATCCGAAATGGACCACCCACTGGAAAGCTGCGGATTTTCCCACAGGAAAGCAGAAAAAGACTGTTTTTGCTAGTATGATGGAAAGTCCTACACTATAGCCTATTTATGTTTAAGTTGACACTACGTTGTGCCGTTTAATTTTGCCAATCATAAATAAGTGTTTTGACGTGTCAAGCCGAGTGGCACTATCCATGGGACTGAGGGGGATTTAATTCTTGCGTGTTTTTTCGTTGTGCGTGATCACAGTTCATATAAGCAGTGTTGGGCAGTAGCGTCGCTACAAGTAGTGGCTACCAGGGGCGTCGGACTGGGGGTAAAACCAGTACTGATTACCAGGGCCCCAAGGGGAGAGAGGGCCCTTGAAAAGTCTGGAATATATTTTATTTGGAACATGGGAGCCCATCAGGACTGCCTATACATGGGGCCCGGGATCTTGTGCTACGCCCCTGGTGGCTACTAGTTTAACTACATTTCTCAGTAGCGTGGTGGTAGTTTCGCTGTTTTCTGAATCAAATAGCTTTTCAGTAGCGAAGCTCTTTTTTTGATCAAGTAGTGCGGTAGCGTCCACACACTACACACAAGCTACATTTTCCTAAGCATTTGTAAAGTTCAACCTCAAATCGGAAATACAACTGCTAAGTATCACTGATCCTGAATAAGTGACGATGACGGCGGTTGGCAACCATAGGACTATATTTCATTCCTGCGATGCGGAAAACACGGACAGGATCGCGGAATCCAGGCATAAAAACG